>OZ034802.1:8727926-9327926 GCA_964028335.1 Altica lythri | reverse complement strand
ATTTCAAATAACCCCACGAGCCGAACGCTACTTTTTTACGTTCGTGTATTGGAGTAAAACGAGACAGGTATGTAGAGATAAGGCTTCTGGCTGCATTTGCCTTTTTAATGGTGTTGTTTATGTGTTCTCTATAATTAAACTTGCTGTCAAGAGTTACTCCAAGGTATTTTACGCATTGTTCAGGTTCAATTGTTACATTGGCAATTTTAATTATGTCGAGTCTTTCTAAAGTCCGGTTTTTATTAAAGTTTATGAGTTTACGTTTGTCTGCATTAATTTTAATTTTCCATTTTTTACAGTATTTTGTAAAGTCTTTAAGGTGTCTTTTGATTTTAACTTGGGCTAGTTTATAAGAGGCTATTATAGCTGTGTTATCGGCGAAAAGTGCTAGGTCGGTATTATTGTTTTTGGGAGTATTGTTAAAATATATTTTAAAAAGTGTGGTTAATATTTCTATTTTTGTCGACGGCGTTGTTAATAGCGATAATTCGACACCGCCGCTTAAAATTTTTCTTTTCAATCGAGCTGTCCCGGTAGATTTTTTTTTGTTTTACTATCTAAATAGCTCTTACCTTCAGCTGCTCTCATCCACGTCTTAGGCACTCACTTCACAAACACAGTCACTGGTAATGTTGCTAAGTATAATACTCAGCAAACTATGCTGCCGCTGCTCAAAATTCAAATTCAAATTTAAAAATGTTTTATTGTTTAGCTTACAAATTATTTCTTAGAATTAAATAAGTATTTTATTTTATTTCCCTAAACCCTGCTATAGGATTTAGTGTCCTTTTCAGGGTAGTGCATACCATTTAATGTTTCCTGCTCTTAATTATAGGAGTTGTCCGTGGCAACTTTATCCTGTTTAAAAGACCATTTAGCAAGTTCTTCCTCAAACAGTCTGTTTCCAGACTGAGACGGTAGAACTTGGGTCGAGGGAAACCACAGAAAACCTCGGCCTACTTTCTGTACAATAAGTTCCTAGCTTACATTTTATTTATTATATTATATTTATTATCACTTGCGAGCGTAGGGCTAGTGGGACCTCTTCTAAGTGGTCCAGGGCTCCTCCGGAAGTTGCTGTCCTGCTGCTTGGAGTGGCCTCAGCTGAGGAAGTGGAAGTTTCCTTCGAGGTTTCCTCTGGATAATGCTGTGAACTCTGTTCCAAGGGGTCCGAATAGTATCCTGAGCCCGGGTGTTGAGGCCCTGCAGGCTCCTGGTGGCATACCTCCGTTGGAGTTCCTGTAACCGAAGAGGTAAGGGTGTAGTATCTTTGCTATGGTGGTGAATGTAGGTGAAGGGTGCCAAGGGGGGAAGTATTGGCATTTACGTAAGATTTTTCGCTCAGTTGCGGCCAGGCGATTGGTCTGTTGGGTTGTGAGGGTGATGAAAGGTACAGCCCTATAATCGACTATAGGTTGAATATATGTTTTGTAGGTGTGGAGTAAAGTTCTGGGTTGACATCTTTCAAAACGCCCACACAACGCTCCAAGTAGAGAGGCTCGTTTCCTCATTTTATCGAGGGTGCGTTGAACTTCTGATTTCCAATTGAGGGTACGCGTAAAGCGCACTCCCAAGTAGTCAATCTCGTCCATTACTACGAGCCCCTCACCCCAAAGAGTTAGGTACGTCGTTGAAAGATTGATTTAGTCTACGGCTGTAGGAAGGATGGCGGAAGATGATGGTTTGGGTTTTTTGGGGGTTTATTGATACCATCCATTTTCTGCACCAGTCTGAATACTGGTTCAGCAAACGTTGGGTTTTCGTGTTGAGGGCAGCCGTAGTTTTGGCGGATGTGTATAGGGCTGTGTCGTCAGCATAGAGCTAAATGTTTTGGACGTCGTGGGTGTAGATGAGGTAGAGAAGGGGGGCAAGTATGGAACCTTGGGAAACTCCTGCTTGTGGCGAAAAGGGGTTGGAAAGAGATTGGGCCTACTTTGACGCGAATTACTCGGTCGGAAAGGTAGGAGTTAATAAGTTTTATGATTTGGAGTGGGAGATTAATGTCATTTAACTTTCGAATAAGTCCAGCGTGCCAAACTTGGTCAAAAGCTTTTTGAACATCTAGAAGTATTGCAGATGAAACCTTGCTTTGGTTTAGGGCTGTTGCTGCGAATGTGTGCAGCTCATTTATGGGGTTTTGTGGGGAATAAGAGGGTCTAAACCCATGTTGAAATGGTGGGATGGTAGAGTGTAAATCTAGGTGATCCCAGATTCTGTTTTTGAGCAGGAGCTCGAAGAGTTTGCCTAGCACGTTACTGAGCAATATGAGTCTGTAGGATTCCGTGAGAGTCTGATCCTTTCCTGGTTTGTGAATTAAGATTGTGTTTCCTGTCTTCCAGGGCCTGAGAAAATGTGAAGTGAGAAGACATGCATTGAGAAGGTCTCGAATTGGTGGGGCTATGGTGTCGGGTATTTGTTTTAGAGTCCTGTGAGAAATCGAGTCAGGTCCAGGGGCTGAGTTTTTTCCTTGAAGAAATCCAGTCAGGATGTCTTCAACAGAAAAAGGGACAAGAAGTGGGTTGTTGTGGAGTGGAAGATTGGGGCTATCCAAGATTTCTCTTGTGATTGTCATGGTTTCGTGAAGAAAATTGTGATTAAATGTTGGATCAAATGGCTCTCTGAAAACGCTCTGGAGATGGGCACGACAAGCTTCAGCTTTTTCATCGGTGGAGTCAAGTATTTGACCAAGTACCTTGATGCGGGAATGGTTTTGCGTTTTTTGGCCAGTTAGGACGTTGAGTTTATTCCAGAATTTGGAACCGTCTCTGTGATCAAGTTTGGCCGTGGTTTGCTTCCAAAAGTCTTCTTTGTGAGCATTTAACCTAAGCCTCACCAGAGCTCTAAGACGATTCCATTCTGTTTTGATAATGGGGTCGTGGGATCGGATGTACTGTCAATAAATTTGCCTTTTTCGGTGGATGAGTGACATGATTTCAGGGGGAAGGGGACGGGCTTGGGTGTTAATTGAAGAGATGGGGACAGCTTGGCCTGTGGCTGTTTGAATGAGATTTTGGATTTGGACTGCAAAGTCATCGATGTTTAGTGGACCTAGGAGGGGGGAGGAACAGGGGGAAGATTGTTTGAGATGGTGGTTTGAAATTTGATCCAGTCAACTTTTTGAAAGATTTTGAATGATATGAAGGGAGGAGGGATCAAAAACATTGTGGTGCTGACTAAAAGGGGAAGATGATCGGAAGTGATGCTGGTACCAATAAAGCAGCGATTCACGATCCATCGTTCGCACGTGTTCGTGCACACGATGTGGTCTGAATTTGAAGATCCTTGGTATCCGAAGAAGGTTGGGTTTGTGATGGCGACTGTATAGATTGATAGATCTATAAGAAGGTTAGAGAAGATGCGGCCGTTTAAGTTGGTTCTTCGATCTCCAAACTGAGTATGTCTGGAGTTAAACTCCCCAACCAGAATAGTTTGAGGCAGTGATGAAAGATAGGTCAAAAGTGGACGGGACAATCTTTGCGCCGGTCGGTTGTAGAATGAGAAAATCCTCATGATGATGTTATTGTTAATAACATTCACAGCGATTACGTCGAGGTCTGAAAGGTAGCGGGGAAGAGCGTGAGGTTCGTAGAATAAGCCTCTTTTTATTAGTATTGCATTGCCTCGACTTGTGGCAGATTTGGGGATGGAGTAGATGTGGTAACCTGAGAATTTGGGAGGTTTTTTTGCTAGAGTGTCTGTCAAAGACACTATGAGGGGGGATCTTTCCAGGAGGAGCAGATGTTTCACGGAGTGGCGTTTGCTGGTTAGACCCGCACAATTTACTGTTGCGATAATTCGCTTCATTGGAGATTTTCAGGTCTGGAGTAAGAAAAGGAAGCCTCATTACTGCTTCCTGTAATGGTTAGATTGTAACCGAATAGAGAGGGAATTACCGCTTGGAGGGTTGTAACAATAGTTTCTCTTTCTAGGGGAAGAGCATTCATGTTGATTTGAATTTGAAGTTGAATTTCTGAAGTTAATTCAAGGGGCGCAATGGGTTTTGCAATTGTGACAGGAGCAACCTTCTTGGGTTTGGATGGAGCCTCCTGTCTCTTGGGACATTTGAGAGAAAATGCAGAGTGGTTACCCTCGCAGTTAGGGCATTTTGGGCGCTTGGATTTGGGGTAATTGGAGTGTTTGTGCTCTGCCCCACATGAGGGGCAGATGATGTTTTGGGCGGTACACTCAGAAATTGAGTGTCTGTTTTGCTGCACTTGGTGCAGAATTTGGGGATTGGGGAAAGTGGGTTTGAGTTTGAAGATTCAGCCAAGTGAGTTATGCCAAAGAAGTGAATGTCATTGGTGATGGCATTGACGTAGTGCGATTCAGAAGGTGTGATTACTTTCATAAGAGTAGTAAGATTTTTCGTTTTGGCTGAGGTGATTCTCCAGCATTTTTGATGAGGAAATTTTAGGTCTTTAAGTATTTCTTTAAAATCCTTGTTTGAGATGTTTTTGTCTACTCCTTTAACGACGAAGGAGTAGAGGGCAGTTTTTGGGGGACGAACAGTGTTCACTTGTTTGGGAGTAACAGTGAACGGGATGATGATGACTTTGTGTGACCCTGTGGAGTGACGAATGTTTTTTTGGAGCGTTTCAGGGTTTTTTGGGGTGCAGGTATGAAAAACTGCAGAACTGTTGTATGCTCTACTTTTGAGCATGATAATTTTATCTCTAGCTATTTTATAGCTGTTTAGAAGCTTAAAAAGAAGAGATTGGGAATTGTACTCTTTCGGGATGTTTCTAATGGCCATTCGTTGAGTTTGAATTTGGGGGTTTGGGCGAATGGTGTTGTTTGCTTCATTTTGCGAAGAAGTAGAAGCTGAGGAAGAAGATGATGATGATGCTTTGGCGGGTATGAAAGGAGGCGACTTTGCTGATAGATCTTTAGAGATTTTTGGGAAATGTGTTGGGGACTGAAGTTTCGGATGTTTCGGAGAAGCTAGATTCATAAGAATCTGTGATGATGCTGGATGTGTCGGACGAAGCAGGGAGTAGAGCAGGGAGGTGTGAAAATAATTGGGCTTTGTTTTAATTTCTGGTGTAGCGTCGCATTTTGGTTTTGCGTGGGTATTGTAGAGAATGTGGAAAGAGTTTATGTGAGTAGAGAGAGTAGAAAGAGATGCTACATACATTTAATAAAAATAAAAAAAAAAAACAAATTTTGAAAAATTATTCCAGTTGTATGAATTGAATTTCCAACTCCAGACGAGATCGGTAAGTGGTCTTCTCTACTGGCAAATTATGCCCAGCTCAGCCGTGGAGGGTAAGTACAAGAAAAAGTGAGTCGCGCTACCGATTTAGACGGTAAATCGGAAACCCCTGTTGGTCCAGGCACTGACCTACCTCGCTGGAGATAAATAAATAAAGTAAGAATCTCAATCAAAATTATTAATTGAACAGGTGAGGCGAGTGGGTGATTTGCTGAGTAAGATACTAAAATAGATCTATCTCCTATATTTTCAATAATAATGGTATAATGTATAATAAACCCAACAATCAAAGTAAAAAAAAACAATAATGCCACTAAAATATTGGCGAAATATAGAAAGAGTGATCACCCTGCGCAACAGATGCAATTAAATAATTATAAACTATAAACTTATAACTACAAAGTGATACATCCGCTACATAAATCTAAATTTACAAATAAATGAGTGAGTCGGTTACAGTAACTTGTAATTATTAATCAAATTTGGCTTATCTGGTGATTGCGCTTCACTGGCGCAGATGTTTTCGGCGAGAGGCTTCCTGTAATAGCCTCGCTGCACAGGTGGAGGTGTCGTGCTGCGTTGGTCCAAGGTAGTGTACAGTAGACCCAAGATAGGAATAGTTATGGCCTGCGCGAAAACCGAGAGAGAGGGAAATAACGAAATGTATGAGGTTTGAAGCTAGTTTCGCAACGTTGCCGCGTCATCTTACTAGAGATTGTAATTATGATTTAATTTTTCATATAAGCAGTACACATTTTATAAAAATTCAGAATTCAATGTATGTATGTGAATTTTACAAACACAAAAGATAAAAATTTGGAAATGTAAAGATACCTATTTAGCAGTGTCGTTAATGACTAATTATCCTCGTGATTATATTAAAATATAAAACCCTTTGGGGTGTCCCTAAAACAGACCCTTGGGTCTGGGTCGTTGTGACTCTTGACATATTTTCGTGAGTAAGTGTGACATGCCACCATGTAGTTTATTTGGTAAGATTAGTAAGATTATTATTTTTAGATATTTCATATTTATATTGTTTATTATTCATTGTTATTGCTTATTTATCTGTTAATATATTTGTTGTTTGTTTCCTGTTGTTTATCTAATCTTTCCCTTGGTTAGTTTTATGCCTTCAGCAGGATACCTAACCAGGGGTTAGATAACCACGACCTGGGTGGGAAGTGCCTTCAGTAAGCTACCCCTCATCCCGAAAACACTATGGCACATTCTCCCAATCCCCCAGGCGTGACAATATATAAATGAAGAATTCTATAAAATTGCCAAGTTTCCCGGTGTAGTAGGTGCTATAGACTGCACACATTTACGCATCCAGTCACCAGGTGGGCACGATGCAGAGGTGTATCGGAACAGAAAAGGGTATTTTTTTGGAATGTCCAAGTTATATGTGACCTAAATTTGAAAATTCGCGATGTAGTTGCTAGATGGCCTGGGTCATCACATGATCAGACTATATTAAGCAATAGTCGAATAAAGGCCAGATGAGAAGTAAAAGAATTTGGAAATGGAATTTTTTTGGGAGACAATGGGTATGCCAACACCAATTACTTCCTAACGCCCCTTCATAATCCAGTGAGTGAGGCTGAGAAATTATATAATGAAAGCCAAATCCGGACCAGAAATGTTGTGGAAAGATGTTTTGGGGTCTGAAAAAGACGATTCCCAATATTCAGTTTTGGAATAAGTCTGTCGTTGGAGACATCAAAAGCAATCATTATTGCTACTGCCATACTACATAATATTGCGATTGACCAAAGAAAAATTCTACCTGAATTAGAAAATCATGACGAAGAAAATGAAAATCAAATTGAAGATATACTAATAGAGAATAATATACGAAGATTAGACTAAACAATCATTTCTCAAATTTATTACCATTTAGGGGTAATTATTCAGAATTAGGGCTCCAGACAAAAATCGCTCCAAAAAATTTTTTAATGATTGAAATAGTTTCTAGTACCTTTAAATAGAAAATTTAAGAGGGGGGAAGCCACTTTTTTCAAACGTATTTTTAACATTCAATTAAAAATTAGAACAAATGGCCAGATGATGCATTACACGATGGTACAATGTACTTGCACGGCTTGCAGTACGAATATCTACGATGCCGGCCGCAGGCAAATACACTTGAAGAAGTTTGAGAGGGGATTCCAGTCCCCTGTCCTCAAATAATACGACAGTCTAATAAAAGTCATGGCCTGCGAAAGTTGTAAGTGGACGATTCAGCGTGCATCAATCACTTTTGCATCGCATAAATCGAGTATAAAATTTTTACAAGATCATGAAATATTAGTGAATAGTGTCAAGTGCTCTTTTTGTGGTAACGCTGCATCCTATTCTCCCTCAAAATGTTTATGGCGATGCCAGAGACGGCATAAAAAGAAGAAGGGACATAAAGTAATTGAGACAAAATGTAATTTTAAAAAGTCTATACGAGCTGACTCCTGGTTGGAAAACACTAATTTATCTCCCGAGAAGACGTGTACATTTTTAGCAATGTACATTTTACTCAATCCACCACATCAAAAGATGTTAATGGATGAATTAGAAATTTCTTCAGGTACTGTATGTGATTGGAGTAATTTTATTCGTGAAGTGTTGGAAGATTGGTGTTTGGACAATTCAGATGTGCAATTAGGAGGTTCAGGACATGTGGTGGAAATCGACGAAGCCAAGTTTGGTAAGCGCAAGTATAACCGTGGGCGTATCGTAGAGGAAACGTGGATCTTTGGTGGATTTGACAGAACCACCGGAGATGTATTCATGGAACCTGTCCCAGATCGTTCGGCCTCCACATTATTAGAAATGATTCAACGTAGAATTAAACCTGGAACCACTATCATGTCAGATTGTTGGAGAGCATACCGTTGTCTCAGTCATCGTGGTAATTATACATTTACTATTCTCATCACCCAGATGGTTCCCAGTGTTATAGACTCATTTGAGTTGTTCCTCTCCACGGAAATCTTTTGTAAAAGGCGAAAGATTTATTCGCTTTGACGAGAATCCAGAGTGACGAAAGCTGAAATTGAGCCGATATTTGATAGATTTCAAAGCGAATAAATCTTTCGCCTATAACTGAACAGGCAACAACGGCCATACCAAACTGAATCCACCGGTTCTTGTCTGATCACCGCAGTTAAGCAATTTAACAGATCGTAATAATAATAATCTAAAAGTATATAATCGTCTTTATTAAAATGTGCTTATGAAAATTTATAATTATAGGTTACAAGCATCTAACCGTCAACCACACATATAACTTTGTGGATCCTGATTCAGGTGCATACACCCAAAATATTGAGAGAATCTGGCGTGATGCACGTGGAGACGTCCCAAAGTATGGTAGGCGAGACTATCACATGACGGGATATACTGCGGAGTTATTGTTTAGAAAACGGTATCCTCATCACCCAGATCGTTTACATCACTTGGCTATTGCCATCCGTAATTATCATGCCAAACATAATAATATTTTTTTTTATTTTTATATAATTATATCGTTTCTTTTGTTAATAATTGATACAAAAAATGTTCTTTTTTTTATTTTTGAATTGTTGTTTATTTCAATAAAAAAATGAAACACATCTAAAAAAAGTGTCTCCCCCGTCTTATATTACCTCATTCTACCCTACAGTAGAGATTTTAGGGGGTGAAAAATTTTTTGGAGCGATTTTTGTCTGGAGCCCCAATTCTGAATAATTACCAAGTTGATTATTCACTTACAACTAGTTTTAATTAAATGTAAAATATAAAATTTATTTTATAAAGAATTTGAAATTGATCAATGATCAATTTCTTTTCCAGAATTTTCATTTCTAAAATAAGTTTTTCAGCATTCCTCTTTTCTTTTTTATCATGCTGCTCATTTGATTCTTGGGATGTACATTTTTGTATACCGGGACTACTTTAGCATGTTTTAAATGACTGGGGCATTCTCCTATTTGTATACATTTATTGACTATATAGCTGAGGGGTTCTGATATATATATATATATATATATATATATATATATATATATATATATATATATATACGACAATTTTATTAATTTTCTCTTCACTAGTAAACTTTTTAACAACTTTCCATAAATTCATTAAGTTATTTTTATTGTTTTCTATTTCGTTTTTAAAATAATTGTATTTAGTCTTTTTTATTAGGATATTTAACTTGTTTCTGTGTTGTATGTAGATGTTTTAAAAAATTTTTTTATTCGGAGTTTTTATATGCCTAAAATACATTTTGTCCCTTGTTTTAATGGAATTAATAAGTCCTATCATTATCCACGCTTTTTTTGTTAATTTTAGTATTTACACGTTCAGAAGATTTATTGATAGATTCTTTTAATATATATATACAAAGGTTTCTAAAGCATTCTCAGAGTCTAGAATATTGATATTGATGTTAATATCTCCAACAATTAAAACATGGTCAAATAGATTGCAGTTTGTATTTTTAAGAGGATTTCAAAATTAGTGTTAAATTGATATTCGGAGGAAGATGGAGATCTGTATATACCATAGATGCACACTTTGTGTATTCATATAGATAAAATTAATTTGATACAATTTACGATCCCAATTTTGATACATTCATGTTCAAAGGTTATTCTTTGCTTTAACTAAATAGTAATTCCATCACATCGATTTAAAGAGCTTTTATTTTGAATCATAACATAATTTTCTAGGTGATAATTTTTGATTTTCCTCGTTGTTCCAGTTTTCCGTGAGGATTATGCACGTAAATAAGTCTTTAATTTCTGTTAAAAATATTTCAAGCTCTTTAAAATGCTTGCAGATACTTCTAATGTTATTATGAAATATCAAAAAATTTTGTTCAATATACTATAATATAATTGGCGGTAAACATATTTTTCTAAAATTTTGTCAATAGTACTTAACATGTTTACTGGACGTAGGTCACATGCCTTTGTTGATTTTTGTTTTTTTTTAATTGGAATTATAGTTGATATTTTTAACTCTGATGGAACAACGCACTGTTCAAGAGAACAGTTAATTATGTTTAACAAAGGATTTTGGAGGCCCTCAAAACTTTCTTTTAAAAAAATTGAATTTAATTCATCGGGACTGCTCTTGTTAGCAAGTGTGAGAATAATATCTTTTAATTCAGATCCATTTAAAACAGAAAACAGAAAATACAATACAATAATATAGACAAATGAAAAATATTACTTCTAAGGGTTTCTTCCTGGTGGAGCTAACCGTAGGTCATTGACATGGATAATATGTTCTCCCTGCTCCTTTAGTATTGCGTAGGTGAGGTCGCCTAGGGATCTGATGACTTCGTGTGGACCTAACCAGGTGGGGCCGAAATTTTCTTTCGTTAAATTTCTTGACATTACTTTGTCCCCGAATTTTGGAGGCTCTTGTCGGTCTTGTTGTGGGTAGAGGTTCCTGTTATACACCGTGGCCTTGTCTTTTGCCTTGTCGATCCTGGCTTGCCTTTTCTCCGGGGTGTTCAGCTCTTGGTGGTCGATGTATCCCAGGAGCAGCTGGGCTGGTGTGCTGTCCGTGGCTTCATTCTTCCTATTGTTGAGTGAGAAGAATACCTGTGAAAGCTTGGAATCCCATGTATTTTCGTTTTTCTCGTTGTTCCAGGTTTCCGTGAGGATTATGCACGTAAATAAGTCTTTAATTTCTGTTAAAAATATTTCAAGCTCTTCAAAATGCTTGCAGATACTTCTAATGTTATTATGAAATATCAAAAAATTTTGTTCAATATACTCTAATATAATTGGCGGTAAACATATTTTTCTAAAATTTTGTCAATAGTACTTAACATGTTAACTGGACGTAGGTCACATGCCTTTGTTGATTTTTGTTTTTTTTTTTAAATTGGAATTATAGTTGATATTTTTAACTCTGATCGAACAACGCCCTGTTCAAGAGAACAGTTAATTATGTTTAACAAAGGATTTTGGAGGCCCTCAAAACTTTCTTTAAAAAAAATTGAATTTAATTCATCGGGACTGCTCTTGTTAGCAAGTGTGAAAATAATATCTTTTAATTCAGATCAATTTAAAACAGAAAACAGAAAATACAATACAATAATAAGTATAGACAAATGAAAAATATTACTTCTAAGGGTTTCTTCCTGGTGGAGCTAACCGTAGGTCATTGACATGGATAATATGTTCTCCCTGCTCCTTCAGTATTGCGTAGGTGTGGTCGCCTAGGGATCTGATGACTTCGTGTGGACCTAACCAGGTGGGGCCGAAATTTTCTTTCGTTAAATTTCTTGACATTACTTTGTCCCCGAATTTTGGAGGCTCTTGTCGGTCTTGTTGTGGGTAGAGGTTCCTGTTATACACCGTGGCCTTGTCTTTTGCCTTGTCGATCCTGGCTTGCCTTTTCTCCGGGGTGTTCAGCTCTTGGTGGTCGATGTATCCCAGGAGCAGCTGGGCTGGTTTGCTGTCCGTGGCTTCATTCTTCCTATTGTTGAGTGAGAAGAATACCTCTGAAAGCTTCGAATCCCATGTATTTTCGTTGAGGTCCCTCATCCTTGCTCGCATGCCTTTTTTAAATTCTTGTACCCTTCTTTCCACTGGATTGGCCCTCTGGTCGTTGATTGGTGACTGTTCTTGTTGTATGTTGTTCCTGCCCAGGAATCTTCCCTTGTGTTGCTTCTGAACTGACCACCATTGTCTGTTATTATCGTCTTGGGGTACCCCCAACGGTTGCAAACTTCTTTTGTAATGAAATCGATACATTGGCGGGCTTTGGCTTGTTCTACTGGCTGGTATTTAACCCAATGGGAAAACAGTCTGTGGCGATTAGTATGTATCTATCGCTTTTCTTGGTTTTCTGGAATGGCCCTAGGACGTCGAAGAGTACACTTCCCATGGGCCTTTCGGTTCCCTGGCTTTCTGAGGTGCTGGTGCAGCTTTGGTCGAAGCACAGATGATGCAGGATTTTACGTGTTTCTTGATGTATTTATTCATTTCTGGCCAGTAGTATATTTTCTAAATGGCTCGTATCGTTTCGTCTTGTCCTGGGTGGTTAGCTGTAGGGCTCTCATGGTAGGCTTCAAGGACTTCATTGCGAAAAGACTCTGGGACGATCAGTTGCCGTCGACCTTGGTTGATGATCTCTGGATGATTGATTATTTCTGGATGGTTGATGGTCTCTAGATGGTTGGTGATTTCTAGATGGTTGGTGGTCTCTAGATGGTTGGTGATTCCTGGAGCTTGACGACCTGTTCTGACTATCTCTTCTAGACATTTGGTTCCTAGAGTTTACCAAATCGCTTTGGATGTCTTCAGCTACCCTGTATATTTCTTCCATCGTGGTAGGAGGAGCACATTTCATTCTAGACCCTATTTCTGGTTAAAGTTGACTTGTGATAATGTTTATTAAGGTAAATTCATCTAGGTCTGGTATCAACGTCTGGCCCAATGCCCATTTGTAGCTGATAAATTCCCCCACTGGTTCGTTATGGTGTAGGGTTCCATAGAATTTTGCGTGGAGCTTTGCTAGCACGGATGGATGGTTAAATCTGTGTCTCAATCTATTGGCCAGGAAATTGTAGTCGTGGAACTCCCTTGTGTATGGTGCGGACCATCATGCGGCTTCTCCTTGAAGCCTTTGAAGAAGAAATTCACCCCATTGGTCTGGTGCAAATCTGGATTTGTGTAAATAATCCTGGAGTTTCTCGAGGAAAATTTCTGGATCTTCTTCTTCTTGACATTTGAATGTAGGTGGTTGTGGAAGGACTGGTTGATGTTGTGGATTGGCCAGTCTATTTATGGCTTCTGCAATGATAGAGAGGGCATCTGTCGTTTGGTTGGAATGATGTTAATTCTTTAATTCCACAGTGGACGTCGGTCCAGCAAATGATTCAAAACGTTGGGCACCATGTTGCCATCGGGAAGAGTCCTCCATGAAAGATACCCTGTGGTTTCCCATTGGAGTGCTGTTTGAACCCCAGCGGCCCTCCTCCAATGCGTCACACATATCTATGGTGCAATATTAATCCATTGTTTTAACATTATATAAACTAGTATTCATCCTGTAGTATATACAGGTAATTTAAGGAGCTCGAAATGAAACTAACTATTACTGTTTGAAGTAAACTTGTCTAGTGCCGAGGACAGACTCACTTGCTGCATATACCAACTGTCACGTCTTAAATTTAGGGCCATATCTTCTAGAAGAATGGGTAGATCATTCCTCAAGAAATTTAGATAACGTTCTTCATTAAGCTTAGCTGGCAATTCAAACGGTCCTAAAATACAATCATTCAATTGGCGCTCTCTGAAATATTGACTGAATTGGACTCTTGCAGAAAACTCTTGAGAAAGAAGATTTTGAACTGGAGTGAAGTGATACGGATACAGTTTTTCTTGGCGTATAATTCTGGACACCGAAGATTTTCTTACACCAGTGGCTGCCTCAAAACGTCTTGTGCTGGTTTCACGATTTTCGATAACACGAACCAAAATTTCATCTTCCATATCCGCTCCAATTACCCTTGGTCTTCCCGCATTTATGTTTTTTGAACGAAACGAGCCCGTTTCACCTAATCTATCGTACAATGCTTTAAATGTTTGATGATTTGGCTGCCTTCTATCAGGATACAGATCTAAATAACGCTGCGCTTCTCTTCGAATACGAAAATTTTCTTGGGCATACACACATACCATATCCCGCATCTGAGCATTGGAAAAATCATTGTGACGCGACTTATAATTTTCCGGAATAGAAACTTATTTTTAAAAACAGTTTTTATATTTATTAACAATAACTTTTACACAAAAATTAATTATTTGACTTTATTTTATTAGTTTATAATTCAAATGATCAGAACAGACTGAATAAAATAATTTTTAAAATCTATAAAGTAAATTAAATTAGAAAAATATGAAATAAGCAATTTATGAAATATAAAATAATAATGAAACGCTCAGCAGAAATCCGAGTCAGTCCTTCTTATTAGGCCTGCAACCATAACTCCTCCATCCCTAGATTTTGGCATGGTTCATGGAGTGAAAAATGCCCGAGGTAGCGGCGTTGGTATCTCCAGGGTTTCTGTTTCTTCTATTGTAGCTGCTGGTTCTAACGACAGTTGGATCTTTTTTGATATTCTTTTTCTGATGCATGAAAATATTAACCGTGTAAGTATAGCGAAAACAAGAATATATGTGAGGAAATTCCAGTAGCTTGTCTTGAAATTTGCTTGATGTTTTAACACAAGTGGATGTATTTGCTTTTGTGTGAAACTGGTCTAGAGGGATGTCTTCGATGTCAATTTCTGGAATTTCATCTATTTTATCGATCTGTGTTATCTTTTATTCTGGCAAAAATAGTGGCTGGCCTTTTGAAATGAATTCTTCATTCATAAATAATTTGTTTTCCAAGCTGAATGAACAATGGTATGGCACAGATATCAGATATAACTTAGTGAAATCTTCTGTTTTGCAGCTAGTCTTTATTTTGGTGTCGGATTTGAAAATTCCAATATAGTAATTTTCGGTAATTTGTTGTATGATATTCTTAGAAATCTTGATGGAGTTTCTTTGACAGTTTCCAGGAGTAGAGTGTAACTGAAGAGCTGGACGACACAGTCTTTTTCGTCAATAGCAGCAGACAAGTTTTCTTCTGTGCAGAAAAATCCAGGTTGCAGAGCAACACAGGGTAGCGTTTGGTATTGGTAATACTCATCGTTCATGATCAGGAAGGTATTTCGAGGAATAATTGTGGTTTGGTTATGGGTAGGAATAGAATAAAGGTGATAGTATGCAAATGTGTCCGAATGAACAATAGGAAAATGAATAGCGAATACAATTTTCTCTTTTGAGTAGTATGCATCTAATTCTAGAAAGTTATACTACTTATGAGTATCATTTTCAGAATTCGAGAACAATAATTCGTTTGGCGAACGATATTTTAAAATTGTTTTTTACAATAGAATTTAATTCATTAATTCCGATAATGCTGTTATGCAAAACGCCGAGTCTAGCAAAAGTTACAGCGTTTTCTATTACATTTAACAGTTGTAAGATAATATTAGCATTTAAGATTAGTTGATCAAGAATATTGCGCGTTTGCAAGTAATTTTTTTTATGACAGCGGAAATTGTATTTTGATTACTTTTAATAAGTGAAATTGTAGTATTAAAATTTTCTAATATTTCTGTTGTAATTGAAATTTGTTGATTAAGTTTTTGTACGACTTCCTGTTGGTTTACTTGCCTGATCATAATATTGTGCATCGTCAGCGTCTAGATTTCCTGAGATACTTTTTATGATAGAACCTAAGCCGTTAATAAGACCCCTTTTAAATCTTTGTGTGGGAAGTAACGATTGAAATTTTTTGATCCACGGCTTTTAATTGATACATAAGGACACGGTCGAAATTATCTAGTTCTTGAAAATAAGGATGACTGAGACCTGACTGAATTGCTAAGGAAACATTCGTATAGGCGGATTTTAAAATATCGATTTTTAATCGTATAGGAGATAAATCATAAAAATGAAGAAATATATGAATTTCGGATTTAATTTTTCCATTACCTAATTGGAATGGTAAAATTCCGGGATTGTCATGTAAGTTAGTTATTCGGATTTCCTGGAGTAGGACTGGTGGAAGCACCAGGATCGGTAGGATCAGAATTATCCTGTAACAATTTACTTTGATTAGTTTTTGGGCGTTTTAAGTTTTGTTTATGTAGCATTGTGCCTTTTTGTGTTAGTATTTTCGTGTCTTTTTTCTGCTGAAACTGTTTCTTTAAAAAAATTTGGGGTTCAATTTATTTCGTATTAGAGTCGTATTTTTTCTATAAACGTCGGTATCCTGATCATATTGAACTGGGTCATGTCGGTGTCGGTTATAATACTCAATTACCTTTTCTTTTTCGTTTGCTAGTTTTTGGTTAAGTGTTTTGTATAATTCGGCTGTAATTTGTCGATGTTCCTGAATGTAATTATTTATCAACGTTTGGTCAAGATCTATGTCAAAAGCGTCCTGTAATATGTCTTGTTTGTCTAGTTTATAAAAAATAATACTTTTCCACTTAAAAACATTTATTGTTCTTATTCAGTCTTAACCCCTGGCCATCGCAATCGTTATTGCCTTCTCAATTTTGAGAATTTCACAACTATTGCGATTTATTGCTTATGTAAACATATTGCAATAGATTACTTTCTTTAAACATGTTTTTTGATTATTCAACAAACAAAGTCAGTAACCTACTTCAATTAAGTTCATTAAACCAGGGTTACTAAAAATTACAATAATTTTAATAAAATCTTAAATATTAAATTTACACATATATTTAAATTATAACCCTATAACTATACTACATCTTCCCCGCGGAAAATAAAAAAAAAATTAGATACTATGCAATCAATTTTTTTTTTCTGTATACAACTTAACTCTATTTTTATGAACTAAAGTTTCTTTATTACCTTGTTTAATTAAAATATTAGGGGAAATTTCTTTAAGGACAGTATAAGGACCTAAAAATAAGGGATCGGTTTTGCTGCCAGCTTCATTTTTTAATAAAATTTTATCGCCTATGTTATATTTTGTATATACAGCTTTTTTAACACAAAAATCTTTTCTGTTATGTTTTGAAGCTAATAGATTTGTATGAGCATCACTCCACGCTTGCTGTAAGCGAAATTTTAGTTCTAATGGATAATTATCAAAATTGTATAAAGGATCGACATTACTATTAAAATTGGAAGGAAGACGACATTTTTTCCCAAATACTAATTCAAAAGGACTATATTTTGTTTCTGAATGTACTGATATATTATAAGAAAAGCACCAAAATGCTATCCACGAAGTAAAGTTTGATGAATTTTTGGCAAGTTGCATTCGCAAATATGCTCCAAAGTGCTTGTGATTGTTTTCAATCTGACCTAGTGTTTCGTGGTGGTGTGCTACGGAGTTTAGTTTTTTAATCTGTAATAAAGAACATATTTCTTTAAAAACCGTTGACATGAATTCAGTGCCTTGATCTGTTAATATTTCCTCAGGAATTCCATAACGAAGGATAAAATTCTCTACAAAGGCCTTAGCCACTGTTACAGTTTCCTTATTAGGTATTGCATAACCTTCAATAAATTTGGTTAAATCACATTGCAAAGTGAGAATATATTTATTGTCCTCATTGTCCAAAACTAATGGACCTATCAGATCTAAATGAATTTTTTGAAACGCCGATGTAGCAGTAGTAGTAATCGTCAATGGTTCCTTTCCTAGTTTCGAGTATTTAAATCTTTGGCAATCATCACATTCTTTAACAAACCGCAATACATCTTTATAAAGTCCTGCCCAATAATAATACTGTTTAATGTTATTGCACATTCTATTAATACCTGCATGACCTCCTGTTGGCAATATATGAAAATCATTCATTATTAAGTGTTTTATCTCATAATCTGTAACTTTTTCGACACCATTTATCACAGAAATCTTCATTTCCATTTCCTTAAAATTTTTATTTAAATCTTTAATAGTTTTTAATAACGTAGGCGCGCCTTGTAAATTTTTTATAATAATAAATTCTGTAATATTATATTTTTTATAAATATGTAGTAATTCTCTTAACGATGTCCCTAGGGTGAACGTTAATCGAGAATCCCATCTAATAAAAATAATTTGTTTAGTAACATCACAAATAAAAGTACTATTACTAAAATCATATTTGTCTTTCTCCATACTTTTAAAACAACTATCTGTGACTAGTTGCAATTCAAAAGAATTTTTGTCCGGTTTCAACAACTCTACCAGACCAGGGTGATCAATCCTGTTATCTGAATTGTTGTTTACTGTATCGTTACTGGGATTTAGGCGTTTTCTTGTTTGAGATCTAGTTGTAATTAATAAATGTTCACTAGAAGTGGGACGTAAGTTTTTGAGATCGTCAGAAGAAATTTCAATCCTAGATAATGCATCTGCAGCAACATTATCTTTACCCCTAATGTGTTTTATTACGAAATCATACTCTTCTAAAAGTAAACGAAATTTGGTTAATCTACTTGAAGGGTTGGCCATACCAAACAAGTAAATTAATGGACGATGATCGGTTAAAATAATAAATTTCCTATTGTATAAATATGGTCTCCAGTGCTTAACTGACCAAACAATACTCAATAGTTCTTTTTCGATTGTCGCATAATTGCATTCTGCCTTGTTTAAGCTACGACTTGCATAAGCAACAGCTGATCCATCTGAATTACAAAGTACGGAACCTATTGCTTTACCAGAAGCATCTGTTTTCAAGATAAATGTGTTACTAGAAGAAAAATCAGGATATTGTAAAATAGGAGAAGTAGTGAGAGCTACCTTTAGTGTCTCAAAGGAGTTTTAACATTCGGAAGACCATACAAACGGCACCCCTTTTTTGACAAATGATTTAAGGGTCTAGCAATTTGAGCAAAATTTTGAATATATTTTCTATAGTAATTTGCAAATGCTACGAATCTTTTAGTAGAAGCAGCATCTGTTGGAACTGGATATTCCTGTAAGACCCTAATTTTTTTTTTGGATCTGGTGAGACTCCATCTGCTGAAATTATATGTCCTAAATATAAAATTTCTTTTTTCAAGAAATCGCATTTATTTGGATTAAGTTTTAAGTTAACATCCCTTAATCTTTGTAATACTTTTATTAAATTTCGATTATGATTAGACAAATTATTGCCAAATACGATTAAATCATCTAAGTAAACAAAACAGCATTCGTAGTTTAAACCTGACATTGCAATAGTCATGGCTCTAGAAAATGAACTGGGACTAATTTTTAGCCCCATTGGCAGTCTTGTCATTTGAAATTGTCCACGATCGGTTGTAAAACTTGTTATAGGTCTACTCGCTTGATCCAATTCAATCTGATAATATCCTTGCGATAGATCTAGATGTGAAAAATATATCGCGCCTGATAAAGAGTCCAAAATATCCGTTATACATGGCAATGGAAATTTGTCATCTTCTAGTTGTTTATTCAATAATCTGTAGTCAATTACAATTCTCCATTTTTTATGACCATGTTGATCTGGTTTTTTCGGGACTATTAGTAACGGAGCTGACCATTCAGATTTAGCTTCCTCGATGATTCCATCTTTTAGCATTTTATTGACCTGTTTATGAATTTCATCCCGTTGTGCATACGGCAACCGATACGGTTTTACATAAACTGGTTTACTAAATTGTTGAAGATGCAGTTTCTGTTTGTATATATTTGTTACACTTAATTTATCATTTTCTAATAGAAAAACATCTGCATACTTTGCACAAATCTTCTCTAATGAAAGTTTCTCTTCTTTATTTAGATGATTCCTGTTAATTAATTTCAGTACTTCTTCGATACGACTTACTGACTCGTTTCTGTTAGTATCAAGTTGTACTAAGTTGTAGTCTTTTAATGTTTCCATTTTTGGATAAAAATTCTTTAAATTAACTTCACTATCTCTAACATTTAAAAACTTAACTGGTATTTTGCTATCATTATTAGGCTTTACTAAGCTTCCTGCTATAAAAACTCCATCGCATATTTGTGTTTTTAAAATTACCGCCTCTTCTTTAGTATTTATATAAAAATATTTTATTATCTCACATCGCGGTGGAATTACTGTGTAAACGTTGGCTTGTTGGGAGTACATGGGCATTACTATTAAATTGTTTTTATCATAAAAAGAAAACACAAATTTTTCATAATCTATTGTTGCTTTATATTTACTAAAGAAATCTGATCCTAAAATACCGCTTATTTCTGTATCAAGTTCTTTCATCAGCAAAAATTCATGACACAGTTTTTTATTAGCTATATTTATGTTTAAGTTAACTGAACCTAAAGATACTGTTGACCCACTTATTCCACTTATGTTAATTGTTCTTGAGTTGTCTATAAATTCATTTTTATTTAAATAATTTTGAAAAATAATACTAACTGAAGCACCTGTATCTAATAAAAATTTCAGTTGTTTGTTATTGTAAGAAACATGTATAAAATTTAAGGAATTAACATTTAGAATAATATTAGTCATTTGATTTTGTTGAGTCTCGAAAAAACAAGTCTGAAGACGTTGACGGGCTATTAGAAGGAGTATTTTCCGAGTTTGTGAGATTATCGGATAAATAGTTTACTTTCCTATTATTGTACTGATTACCGGCATTGCCCCTATAATTTCGATTAAATTTGCTTCTGTTATTCTGAGGTGTGTAATTTCTTCTATAATTGTTTGTGTCGGAATTATAGCTACTAGTATGGTTTCTGTTATTTGAATGCCTGTCGGAAAAATTATTTTGTCTGTTCTGGTGAAAATTACCTCTGTTCCATGAATAGTTGTTCTTTTGCTGGAAACTGATCCTTGGTTTGTTATTGCTTCTAAAATGAAGTACTTGATTCGTGTTTGATACGCTTTCATCTTTAGCACCTTGTATTGCATCTGCAAGATTGGAATAATTTCTTGCTTTAATTATAGTTTTTAAATTGTTATTATCTAATCCATTGGTGAAGGCATTTATCGCAATTTTTTCGTTGACTTTTGTTAGAACTTGTAATGCGTTGTTATCTCCATCTGCTTGAGCAATCGTTAAATCTACAAACATCTCTTCAATAGATCTTTCATATTGTTCCAAGGGTTTTCCATGTTGTTTGAAATTATTTAATTTCGTAGATAGTGCTGGAATTGACTTTTTTGTTATGAAGTGAGTACGCAAATCGGCTATTAAAAGATTATTTGATGCATAAGACTTTTTTAATCTTAGCTTAGCGCTTTCGGATAATCTTGTTTTTAATACATATGTAGTTAATAATGCTTTACCTGCTGCGTCAAGTAATGCATCATACAATTCTATAGCATCAATAAGCTGCTTAGTAGAGCTTTCTGTACCACTCATAGATGGTATTAATGAAGCAGCAACCTTTAAATCGAATTTTTCGGACATATTGGAGGGTAAACTGGTACTTAATTGTAATTCCTCGTTAATTCTACTATTTAAAGTGACTTCAATTAAAGAAATATATTTTTTAATGACCTCACTATGAATCGTAATATCGTTTAATTTACTACTACTTAACGTTTCTAAAGAATATAAAGTTTGTAAGCTAACTAAATTATTTCTTACAACATCTAACTTTGAAAAATATCGCTTAGTTAAATTTGAATCCTTACGTCTACTACTATTATCTTTAACAATATTTCTATAAAATACCTTAACCTCTTCTGTTAATTTTTCATATTCAGCTATTACTATGTCCCTAATGCTTCAAATTGTTTTAAAACTCCATTCCATATATTTTACTTATTATTTATTACCATAACCATATTACCATGCCATATATATTATTATATACGATTTATTTAATACCATTAGATACTTTATTGGACATTCCATTACTACCATACTTCCATTACTTTGCTACCATATTTCCACTAACTTTACCCATAATATATCTATTATTACTTCTAATATTATACTTTTTCTAAATTTCCATTACAATATTCACAAACTGACGTAGTTACCATATACCAATTTTTTCATGTGAATTTTTTTTCTTCGTCTATCAATTAACTTAAGCTTCAGTGGATTGTAAACCATCGTTTTGACTACGTGTTAATTCGGCACGTCTGATTTCTGTTCGAATTTTTCTTGTCAAATTTTTTCTACACATTTTATACCAATATAACTACTAGTACAAACAAGACAAATAATATTTCACAAATTGTTCTTACGGAAATGTCTTTTAAAGTTGTTCCTCTAGTTTGGGTTTGGCCTCCACTATTTCCTGACTGGGCTATAATTACTTCTTCTTGCTTTGTTTGTGTAGTTCCCATTTCAATATTTTCCAATTATTCGATGATTAGTTAAATAACTAATTGGCAGGGTCGCCATGTAATATGTCTTGTTTGTCTAGTTTATAAAAAATAATACTTTTCCACTTAAAAACATTTATTATTCTTATTCAGTCTTAACCCCTGGCCATCGCAATCGTTATTGCCTTCTCAATTTTGAGAATTTCACAACTATTGCGATTTATTGCTTATGTAAACATATTGCAATAGATTACTTTCTTTAAACATGTTTTTTGATTATTCAACAAACAAAGTAAGTAACCTACTTCAATTAAGTTCATTAAACCAGGGTTACTAAAAATTACAATAATTTTAATAAAATCTTAAATATTAAATTTACACATATATTTAAATTATAACCCTATAACTATACTACAGTCCTTTGAATTAAAATGTCCGTTTATAATGTCGATCGGTTTTTGTTTTGTTAGCGAATGTAGAGCATATGCCATATCGGATAGAATGTCAATTTTTCCATTATTTTTCGCCCTGAAAATGCGCAATTGTTCAATGATTGTCGAATGAAACCGTTCTATGGCTCCTTTAGATTGGGTACTGTTTGTTGTTACGAAATGTGTTTTGACTTTATGGATGTCAAAAAATTCCTGTACGACAGAGTTTTTTAATTCTTTGCCCCTGTCCATAGTTATCAAAGAGGGTAATCCGTGGTGAGACATAAAAGTAAGGAATGCTCTTGTAATTTCTATACCAGTTAGTGATAAAAGCAGATATTTGGAAAAGATATCTATTATCGTTAGAAATTTTTGCCCTTGTGCCGATAGCGTATCGCAGAATACGATCTCAAACGGTTTTGAGGGTGTTGGGGGTATCTGCAATTTTTGTTGTGGTGGACTCCTGTCATATTTATTTGCCTGGCAGATTTCGCAACGGTTAATAAAGTCTTTAATATCGTTTTTCATTCCCGGCCAATAGAACGAACGCCTAATTCTAGTTTCGGTTTCTAATATACCTCTATGATTTGTTTTACCCTCATGAAACTGTCTAATTGTTTCATGTTGTGCATCTTTTACCATAAAATCCGTGAGTATCTCATTACATTGTACTAGCTTAAAGTCTGCATTCTTAAAAGGTTTTTGCAAAACTTCTAATATTTGAGGTATATATTCCTGTTTTTTAAAATGAATAGCATAAGTGAATTTTGGCTGTATATAGTTTTTGAATATATTGATAATATCTTTTTCGATATTATTGATTGAAATTTGGATGAACATTTGTTTTTTATTAGAAAATATTTGTTTTGTTTTTGGCTTAGCCGGTGATTGTAGTACAAAATCAACGATAACTTGATGGTCAAACGTGTTTAAGCACTTCTCAGAAATGTTTATTCCTAAAATCGGATCTTCCGCACTAGTGTGAACCGATTCGTTATCGCTTTCAATTTCATTATTTTCATCGTTTCTCTGTTCATTTTCTTCTAATGTTTGCAAATCGTTTGGGTTAACTACTAGTGACTCATTATCTTCGGTTTGACTCCGGTCATTTCGTGATAATTCTGCGAATGAGTTGTTAAAATCTTCCATATATTCAAAGATGTCTTTAGTATTGATTTCAACACGAGATAATGCATCTGCATTGGTATTATTTGAGCCTTTCTTATACTCGATCTCGTAGTCGAATTCCTCCAATTTTAATCTCCATCTTACTAATCTTGAATTCGGTTCTTTGAGTGACATGAGCCATTTTAGTGGCTTGTAATCACTAAATATTTTAAATTTCCTTCCGAATAAGTAGGCGCGGAAATATTTGGTAGCCCAGACAATAGCTAGGAGTTCTCTTTCTATTGTACTGTAATTTTGTTCCGACTCATTTAAGATCCTGGATGCATACGCAACCGGCCTGTCACTTCTGGGAGTACCTTGTGATAGTACTGCTCCAAGCGCGAAATTACTAGAGTCCGTTGTTAAAATAAATTCCTTAGTAAAATCCGGGTATTGTAAGATATGATCATTGGTGAGAAGTTTTTTACAATCTTCGAAGCATTTAATAAATTGTGGGGTGTGATTGGTCTCAGCACCTTTCTTTAGGCATGAAGTTAGTGGTTTTGTTAGTCTAGCAAAATCTTTAATAATGCGTCGATAGTATCCTAACAATCTAACCTAACTATCTTTGAATTGCAATAATTTTGTCGGGATTTGGTTTTACCCCGTCGGCCGTTACAATATGCCCTAAATAAGCTACTTCCTTTTTTACAAATTCACACTTGTCAAGTTGAATTTTAAAATTGGATTCTTTTAATCTTTTGAAAATTTTATCAAGATTGGTAATATGTTCCTGTAAGGATGTAGAAAAAACTATAATATCGTCTAAGTATATTAGACAAATTTCATTTTGTAGACCTTTCATGATATTGTCTACCACCCTTTGAAAGGTAGCAGGTGAATTTTTCAACCCCATTGGCATTTTAAGATATTCGTAATGCCCGTTCTCTACACTAAAAGCAGAATCCACTAGCCAGATCTAAGGTGGTGAAATAATTACATTTTCCAAGTTTGTCTAGGACATCTGTAATATTTGGAATTTGGAATCTTCGATTGTTTTATCATTCAACTTCCTGTAATCAACCACGATCCTTCATTTCTTCTTACCGGAAGCATCTACTTTCTTTGGTACTACCCAAATGTTTGAGGACCAGGGTGAATTGCTTGGTCGAATGATACCTTGATCTAACATAGATTGAATTTGTCTCTGTACTTCTGCTTTATGTCCAAACGGATATCTATATGTTTTACTGTAAACTGGAGTTTCGTCTCTTGTTTTGATAGAGTGTTTTATTCTGTTTGTAAAAGTGAGAGGTTGATCTTCTCGGTGAAAAATACTAGAATATTTTCGACATAGTTTTAAAATTTGTTATTTTTCTTTAACATTTAAATGGTCTGTTCCTAAGAGATTGTCGATATTTGGCTTAATAGTATTTTCGGATGGTGTAATGTCTACATGGTATAAGTCGTAATAGTTATAGTCCAGGGGAACACTATTTAAGTGTTCAGACAAGGAAAAAATAGTTTCATTCTTCGTATTATTTCTAATTTCTATGACAGCAGTTTCATTTTTTGCTGTGGATAGTGAAAAAGGGATTTGACAAGATTTTATAATTTGTCCGGGTATAAAAATATTACCTTCGAATTGAGATACAGGTATTCTCGTTACAATGTAACTATACGGATCAAGTTTTCTTTTGAAAATAGGAGGTTTAGTCTGTAAATATTTAATCGGGATTTCGATAAATGTTGTTCCTAATTTAGAATTAACGAAGTCTAAATTTGCTTGTAAAAGTTTGAGATTATCTAATCCTATAGGACCGTCGAAAATTTCATGAAAATTAAATAAATGAAATTTGAAAGTTCCACTTTGGTTAAATTCTGAAAATATAGGTATATGTGCACAATTTTGATAAATTGAAGATTGTAGTGCAGTGGATACAACGAAAGGTTCTCTAATTATTTTATTTTTGTAAAAATTTTCGGCAATTTGGGTATTTATAAATGATTTTGTAGCACCGGTATCGATTAGCAACTTTAGAGGGGGATCAGCTATTTCGATGTTATGGCAGCTCCTTCTTACTATCAGAGATGTTAAGTTTGACTATGTCAGATTCTGAGTTTTGTCGACTAACGGAAAATTTTCAAATTGGTCGTCGGAAGAATATTCGAAATTTTCGTAAGTAACGTCAATGGTTTCCTCGAATGTAGGGGACTCTTCAACAGAGTATTCGTGATATGGAAGGGATTCTGTAGATACTTGGGTATTAAAAAGTTCCTGGGTGTGAATATTAGGATTAGAATTTACATTTTGAAAATGATTATAATTAGAATTTCGGAATTGTGGTACTGTATTTCTAGAAGTGGTACTCATTGGCGAGGGTTTAGGTTGAGGAATGTTGGGTCTTGGTTTTCAGACATTTTGAGATTTTCCAAACACTTGAGAGTTTGTTGGGTATCTTGGAGTTGGGGGTTCGGATGTCTTTGAATTTGAATTGGGCCAGTTGAAAATTGCGGTCTTGCAAATGTGGGTGGCTGTGAAAAGGATGAGTTATTTTGACGTTGAAAATTTGGGGGTTGTGAAAACATTCTTGAAGCATTAAATTGTACATGGTTCTGAGATTGATTTTGATAAGAATTAACCTTTCTGGTCGCTACATGATTATTTTGGACACTAAAGGAATGTTGATGCCGCTGCATATATTTTATGTTATCTTCCTCTTGAACTAATTGAATTGCTTGTTCTAAAGTAGTTGGGCGCATAGCCCTGATAATCCTGCTAGAAAAGATTTAAGGGCTTGTTTTTTAAAGAAGGATCTTTTAGATTCTCGTTCTGGATTGTGATAATGTAGGTCTAAATAATTGCAAATAGAATTTAATAGATTTAATATTCTTTCATGAAACATATAAATGGGGTTTCACTGTTAAGTTGTCTTATTTTGACTAAATCTTGATTCAAGCAATTTTCGTCTCTATGATCACCAAAATTTTGAATTAATGCGTTTTTAATGTCGGGCCAAAATTAAGCTCCGCTAATAGCTCCTACTTTGCTAGCTTTTCCTTCTTATTTATTAAGAATTCCATTTAAAAGTAAAACATTTTGAAAAGAGTCTACATTAATTCTGTCATAATGTCAAAATTCACTCTGTTGCATCAATAAAACAAAACAATTTATTAATATTACCGTCAAAATTTGGAATAACAGATAAATTTTTATATCTAAGGTAGGTACTGCTGGCTGTGCCATTGTTTCTGTTAAAGATCATTCTCGTAAAGTACTACTTAATTCTAAAAATTCCTGCTCACTGCTTTCAATAAATGAATCAGAATAGGTATTTTGATTTAAATCTAATTTTTTTTCGCTATCGTTGTCGCAAAGGGATTCGATACTAGAAAAGGAGTCTGTCATGAACAAAAAGTTTCTTACCACATTAATTCTCTTCCCATATGTTCTCGATGAACTGCATTGTACGGGACCTCACTGGTTCTGGATTTTCGTTAGGGGTTAAAACCCGAGAAATGTCCACGATGGATTTTCCCGAAAATCCTACTGATCCGGAATAGAAACTTATTTTTAAAAACAGTTTTTATATTTATTAACAATAACTTTTACACAAAAATTAATTATTTGACTTTATTTTATTAGTTTACCATTCAAATGATCAGAACAGACTGAATAAAATAATTATTAAAATCTATAAAGTAAATTAAATTAGAAAAATATGCAATAAGCAATTTATGAAATATAAAATAATTATGAAACGCTCAGTAGAAATCCGAGTCAGTCCTTCTTATTAGGCATGCAACCATAACTCGCGGCATTTTAAAAATATCACAACAAGAACACGAACTATAACCAAATTAAAGACTTACTTATTAATACTTCACCATGACAGGTCGTTATGATGTTTTCTTCCTAGGCAAAGCGTGCTTTGTAAAACTCCATTAATAATTTGTTCATACGCAACCTAATAAAAAAATGCGTTTATTTCGAAAACGGTCTACTTTTTGGAGATCAAAGTAGTACCTTTTTTGACTAGAATTAAATGTTTTATTATTTTCTCTCGCAAATGTGCGAACAGGGAGGTCAAAAAAGTTATGTTCATTTTAATCACTCAATGTTGTTGTATGTGGCGCCATCTAGTGGCAATGGCAAAATAGATATCATATTCGTGTTCCTCATCCCAAATAATAAGAGTACACCAAATTTCCCGTTAATCTGTCCAGTGCATTTGGAGATATTTCAATAAATGTTTGGTAAAAAATTAGTTTTAACACCCTGTAGAACGAAAACCAATAACATTTTGCTAAGCGATATTGAGCTCAAACGGTTTATTTTCATGTCAGCTATCCTACATTAACCTATGTCCAATTAATTACGGGACACCCTGTATATAGCTTTACTTGGATAGAGTCTTGGCAATTTGTATAGATATTTTCCTACACGGTTTTGGAGTCTATGTAAGTTTCCGATTAATGTACGAGATCCTGATGACCAAACCGAACACATGTACATTAGATGGGATTTAAACAATGCATTATAGACAGGGTATTTCAAATTATTAAAAACTGGATATAGAATTGATATTTTCAGTTTTTTCGGTATCTCACCTGTTGTAAAGATTAGGTTTATAATGTGCATCAGAGGCTTTTTGATGTATTGGTGGCAACTTTTAAGCATCCTGGATGTAATTCCATCAATGCCTGATGCACTGCTATTTTTTAATGAGTTTATATGTTCTAATAATTCATTTTTATTTACAGGATTTAATGCCATTAAGTTTATTAGAGGTGGGTATTTTATTAGGATTTTTTTTGCAGAGCTGGTGATTTTTGTTGCCATAGGTATCTATGCCAATTTTTGCAAAGTAGCAGTAGTTTGCCATTTCTTTATCATTTGTAAATTTTTTATTATTGTTTAGGATATTAAAATCATTAGTTGGTTTATTGTTTGGGTGTTTGTTTGAAGCATCTTTGACTATTGTAACGTTTATTTATTTTCACAGTTTATTATTTAATTTATTTATACAACTAATACACTTAATTTATGTTATAACACAATTTATTTATAATATACTAATTTATATGAACACTGAATACTGATTTATATAAACACTTATTTACTTAGATTCAACTCAAAAACTAAACTAAACTATATTTCAAAATAAAAGTCTATTTATATGCGCTTCATTGCTTCGAGTAATTGCTCGAATATTCGTGAAAGCGTAGATCTTTCTATTAGTCCCATGCATTAAGCTTCTTGTACAATCGGGAACATTCTCCGTTATTTGACGCGTCGCCTGTTTGTCGGACTCGCCCATATGGCCAACCAGGACAGAGCTGGAGTCGCATTACATTGCCCCCTCCTTAAGAGATAGTTCCTCCTGGAACTAGAGCTGAATGGGAATGATTGTATCTGCAGTCGGATCCTCTTCTACAATTTCCAGTTGTATAAAAAAAACAGGGGACGGTCTTCGTTGTAAACTGGACACTGGGCGAATGGCTGCAAACCAATACTTGGACTTCGGTATCTTGAAAGATTACTTCCACCATGTTTTGAATGACCCTCCAGTCTAACTCCTTACACTCGATCTTTGGCATTGCTATATTCTGTATATTGGACTCCAGTACGTGTTCCCTCAGGCTAAGTAAGGATTCCCATACATCTTGATAAGTGGGTCGGTCGTGATAGGTGTTCTTTGTCACTAGATAGAAGAGGTAACGTGATCCATCTTGGAGTCTCAAAGCTTTTCCGGGGGCTGGCAATTGGCTTTGCAGTTCTGATAGTCGACCAAACTTCTTTCGGAAAACGGACGCTAATCCTCGGGCGTCGCTGATACTGGCAGGAATATTATGGACCAACGAGCAGTCATCTGGAAGCGTGAACAGGTCTTGATGTTTCTCAATGGTTACGCCAAATCTTGCTTTCCCGGTACCCCCATAAGCACCCATAAACTCATCGAAGGCAAGATCAGGAGTCTCTTGGAGTCGATTTACATCTTCTTCTTGGTTATGATCTCCTTCAAACGGTGCCAGCCGGTTTCCATGTACCACTTTCGGTTTTCCATTTGGAATCTTACTTATTCGGTATATGAGATCATTGATTCTTTTCTTAACGATGTATGGACCTTCCCAAGACGTTTGTAGCTTCGGCGAGTAACCCTTCTGTCTTCTTGGGTTATGAAGCCAGACTTTGTCTCCTTCTTCGAAACATCCTTCCGTGGCTTGAGTATCATACCGTTTCTTCATTCTATCACTGGCAATTTGAAGATGTGAGCGAACCAGTTCATGCATATCGTCCATTTTCCGTAACTGGATCACATAATCTTCTCCAGCTATATCTTCTCCAGGTCGGCATCCAAACTCAAGGTCGCATGGTAACCTCATCTCTCGTCCGAACAAGACCTTTGCTGGTGTTTGGCCTGTTGTTTCATTAACTGCGGATCGGTAAGCCATCGCGAAGAGCGAAAGGTATTGATCCCAATTCCGCTGGTGGTTGGATACTACTTTTGGCAGATACTTTCCAATGGTCTTATTCATTCTTTCTACCATTCCATCTGATTGTGGATGTAATGCTGTAGTTCTTGTTTTCTTCATTCCTAGAGTATCGCAAATTCCTTGGAAAAGCTGGCTTTCGAAATTTCTACCTTGGTCACTATGAATCTCCAAGGGTACTCCAAATCGACTGATAAATTCTCTTATTAGGACATCTGCAACAGTTGTGGCCTCTTGATTTGGAATGGCGTAGACTTCTACCCACTTCGTGAAATAATCCATAACCACCAACATGTACTTATTTCCATTCTCAGTCGTCGGAAATGGTCCAGCAATGTCTAAAGCAATCCTCTCGAATGGGCTACCGACGTTGTATTGTTTCATGGGAGCTTTCCTTTTTCGCTGCGGTCCATTACTCGCAGCACAGATGGTACACTTCTTACACCAGCTCTTCACATCATCGGAACTATTCATCCAATAAAACCTTTCCCGTACTCGTTGAAGGGTTTTCTTAACACCGAGATGACCTCCTGATGGACTGTCATGTAACTGTCGGAGTACTTCAGCCACTCTAGTTTTTGGAATAACTAACTGCTTTCTGATTTCTGAACCATCATCATTCTCGAGTACTCGTTTCAATAAGTCTTCTACCAGGATGAAAGAGTTCCACTGAGCCCAATAGGATTTAAGTACTGGACAGAATTTTGACACTTCTTGCCAAGTAGGTCGTCGATCTTCTCTCTTCCATTGGCGCATTTTCTTTAAAACAGGATCAATTTCTTGTTCCTCTCTAATTTTAGTCGGTGCCCAGTAATCGTTAACTACAGTTGTTCGTAGTGTAGCAGTTTCTTTGGATTCTGTCTTGTTGCAATGGGAGCAATCTGCTGGGCACGGTCTTCTGGAAAGAGAATCGGCGTTTCTATGGCTTACTCCAGCTCGATGTTCGATCCTAAAGTCGTACTCTTGTAACCGTTCGATCCACCTGGCAATTTGACCTTCAGGGTGCTTGAATTGCATTAACCATTTAAGGGCTGCATGATCGGTCCGGATTAAAAATTTTCTTCCATAAAGGTATTGATAGAAGTGTTCCACGGACTTCACAACTGCCAGAAGTTCTCTTCTCGTAACGCAGTAATTCCGCTCAGGTTTAGAGAGCACTTTACTAAAATACCCCAGAACCCTTTCTTGCCCATCTTGAATCTGAGAAAGAACTCCTCCAATTCCTACATTACTGGCATCGGTATCTAAAATAAATTCCCCCTCTGGTTGTGGGTAGCCCAGTATCGGTGCTGTTGTTAAATGCTTCTTTAGAGTTTCAAAGGCCGTTTGACAGTGGTCATCCCAGCAGAATTCTCTTGCTTCTTCAGTAAGTCGTGTTAATGGCTTAGCAATATCTGCAAACTTCCTTATGAACCTTCGATAGTACGTGCATAACCCAAGAAAACTTCTTATTTGATGTTTATCGGTTGGTCGTGGCCAATGCTTGATGGAAGCAACTTTGTCGTTATCTACAGCCACGCCTTCCTTGCTGACAACATGACCCAGGTACTTAACTTTATCTTGGAATAACTGACATTTCTTGGGGTTTAACATCAGTTGGGCAGCTTGAAGTCTTTTAAAAACATCGTCTAAGTTCTTTAGATGATCTTCAAATGTCTCTCCCAAGACTATGATGTCGTCTAAATAGACCAGACATGTCTTCCAAGATAACCCTCTCAATACATTTTCCATAAGCCTTTCGAATGTCGCAGGAGCATTACATAGTCCAAATGGCATGACATTAAATTGCCATAGTCCGGAACCGGTGGTAAAGGCTGTCTTTTCCTTGTCTACTGGGTCCATTTCTACCTGCCAGTAGCCAGATTTCAAGTCTAAGGTAGAGAATAATTTACTTCCAGCCAAAGTGTCCAAGGTGTCGTCGATTCGAGGCAGAGGATAACTGTCCTTCTTGGTAACATTGTTCAACTGACGATAGTCTACACAGACCCTCGTAGTTCCATCCTTTTTCTTAACCAAGACTACCGGAGAGACCCATGGGCTGGTAGAAGGTTCTATCACCCCGTCTATCTCCATTTCTCGAACAATCCTTTCAGCTTCCTCTCTCTTTGCCTGCGGTAATCTTCTAGCTGTTTGACGAATTGGCTTGGCATCCCCTGTATCAATTTTATGCTTCACAGCAGAGGTTCTTCCTGTCTTACCTCCTTTTGGCACAAAAATGTTCCGATATCGATGAAGAAAGTCTTTTACTCTTCTTTTCTCTATTCGATTCAGAGATGGACCAGCAACTGCCACCATGTGTTCGAACTTGTCGTTGGAATTATCGGAAGTGACTGTCTGACGAATTATGGACGATACTAGTACATAGGTTCCAATTCTGGTATCTTTCTTGATTGTAATAGGGTGATCATTGATGTTTATAATTCGTACCGGAATTTCTCTAGTGGAAGTGACCAATCCTTTTCCGATCAAAATTCTTCGACCGACGTCTTCATCATGGTTCAAAGGTTCCATCATGGCAGGTGTTCCTTCATCAACAGTTCCTTGAAGACGTGCCACTATGATAGTTTCACTTCTACCAGGTATCACAGTATCCTCCTCTATAGCTGCTGGCACGGTTCTGTCCTCATACGGATGAAGGAATACTTCTTCGGCACCAACTTTAATAACTCTGTTTTTGAAATCCAGCTGGAAACCATGTAAGTTCATTACGTCCATTCCTAATATCACATCTTCCTCGATATCAGCGACAATGACAGTATGCGTGAACTTTTCTGTACCGATTCCTATTTGAACTTGGACTTCCCCATGGATGTTAGCTCTTTCACCTGTGGCGGTCCGCAGCCGTAGCCTTGTTGGTTGAAGTTTCTTGCTGCTACTTATAGTTGTTGGTCGTATAATGGTCCTGGTCGCTCCAGTATCTATCAACAGTGTATACTTTTTACCATTTACTTCACCATCTACATATACACTGTCATCGCGACATTTTAGAGATGCTATGAGTATGAGAGGGTCTTTTTCCTGTGGAGTTGTTTCTCGATTTGCATTGGCCACTGGACGTTTACATGATTTGATAAAATGTCCCATTTCGCCACAATTGTAACACACGCGGGGCCTCTTCTTTTTGTTTTGAGCAAAGTTCTTCATCATGTTAACTAATTGGTCCAATTTATTTTCGTCTTCTTCGTCTTTTACAGATCTTACTTTACTGTATCCCCCACAAGCTTTCGAAGCCGCTTCATACTCAAGCGCAGCGGACAAGACATCGACTAAAGTTTTGTGACGGGCTAAACGAAGAGTCTTGTTCATTTCAGGATCACGGAGCCCATCAAGAAATGCTTCTACTGCTAAACATTCTATCATTCCTTCATCAGCTGCAGGATAGGCAAATCTGACCAACCTGGCAATATCTACTTCATATTCCTGAAGGGTCTCTTCTCGCTTCTGTTTTCGTATCTTCAACTGTGACCGGTGCAAATTCTCCAGATGTTCATGACCATATCGCATGTTTAATCTTTTCTTAAGTTGTTCAAAGTCATCCGTCTCTTCCACCGGTATAGTCTGAAGAACGTCGCAAGCATCTCCTCTAAGAGCGATCGTGAGATTTACAGCCTTTTCTTTTTCTGACCATCCGTTCGCTCGTGCAGCTGTTTCAAACTGTTTAAGGTAATTTTCCCATGAAATTTTTTCATCAAAGGTTGGGGCTTTAATGCGGACCGAACTTTCACTGCTTTCCAGTTTTAGTTTTTGTTCCACTTTACAGCTCGTCTTTTCTTCATCATTTTTCTCTTTTGATTCTTCCACACTAATCCTTTCTCCCTTTCCCATTTCTTCCATTTTTCGTTCAATCTCTTTTATTTTCTCCTCGAATGAAGTCATCTCATTCTTTAGAGAAGACATATCTGATGACATGGATGAAATCTCAGAAGAGAATTTATTTTCTAAAGAAGCAACTTTAGTATCCAAATATGAAATTTCAGAAGAAACTTTATTTTCCAAAGAAGAAATGTCTGTTTTCAGAGAAGACATATCAGTAGAAACCTTATTTTCCAAAGAAGAAATTTCAGAAGAAACTTTATTTTCCAAAGAAGAAATTTCAGAAGAAACTTTATTTTTCAAAGAAGAAATTTCAGAAGAAATGTCTGTTTTCAGAGAAGACATATCGGTAGAAACCTTATTTTCCAAAGAAGATATTTCAGTAGAAATATTTTTTATAGAAGACATCAATGATGAAGTATCGTCAGCAAATAAAAACTCCTCCGGGTCTAATCCTTGATCAACTATCGCTTGTCTAAGTCGCTCCACCAACTCCGACTTCTTTCCTGTAGTGTCCAATTCACGGTCTTCAAGTTCCCGACGCAAGTCTGCCACTTTTAAATCACAAAGTTTTTTCGACATTTTTCTACACTATTTATTTACACTATCCCACTTCTGACACCAATGTAACGTTTATTTATTTTCACAGTTTATTATTTAATTTATTTATACAACTAATACACTTAATTTATGTTATAACACAATTTATTTACAATATACTAATTTATATGAACACTGAATACTGATTTATATAAACACTTATTTACTTAGATTCAACTCAAAAACTAAACTAAACTATATTTCAAAATAAAAGTCTATTTATATGCGCTTCATTGCTTCGAGTAATTGCTCGAATATTCGTGAAAGCGTAGATCTTTCTATTAGTCCAATGCATTAAGCTTCTTGTACAATCGGGAACATTCTCCGTTATTTGACGCGTCGCCTGTTTGTCGGACTCGCCCATATGGCCAACCAGGACAGAGCCGGAGTCGCATTACACTATGTTGAAAATTTTTTTTAGATCAGTTGTAGAGTTTTGTATTTGAAGTGCATAATAATCATTTTTAGCTTTATTTATTATTTTATTTAGTTGATTCTGATATATTCTATACTAAACTAGAAGATTGTCGTTTTTGGTTTTTAGTATTTGCCTTTTCATTTATCTCTATGTTTAATAGATATGATGATGCCTTGACTTACCCATGGTTTTATCTTTTTATAATTTTTGTGTCTCATAGTTACGTTACACTGTTCTTTTAAAGAATATATTGTTTCAGTAAATTTTTGGTAGGCCAAAATTGGATTATTAGGAGAAATAAATTTTTCCCAATTTACATTTTTTATTAATTTTGCAAATTTATCTATATTATTGTTTTGTGTTTTATGTTCATTTAATGTACTAAGGTTTAAGTTACTTTCATTTGTTTTTATGTTTATGAAAATTGGAAAATGATCAATCAGATCAGTGTCAATTACTTATGATTCAAGTGAGAGATTTTTATTAGGCATACTATTTTTTACAAAAATATGATCAACACATGATTTGGTTTCTGCAGTAACTCTGGTATATGAATTAATATATTGAAACACTTATGGGGGCTTTTTACACAATTTATTTACAAAATTGTTAAGATACACTGAACTCTGGTGGATAACGTCTAACTACTTGACAATACAATGAACTCTTGTGAATACTTGAACTTGAACTGACGTTAACTGCCCATGCATCCCCTTATATACAACTTTATTTAATCTAGTTAGTGTCTTTAGATCTTTCTAGAATTTTCTAGAAACATTATTTAAAATGGTCAGTTGATTTTTAGAAACTTCTAAAAATCAACTGTCAATAACAATCTTTCAAATTAAGGTCCCTTCCTTTACGGTTATCCCGTTACACTGCCCCCTCCTTAGATTCATTTCTCCTGGAATGTTATTTTCTACATCGGAATCCCGCACACTCCCTGAGCCAGCCAACCCATCTTCTTGGAGTTGCTGCGCATCTCCACTGTGGTTTCCCTGGTAAGGCGCCAAACGATCATGATGGACCACGACGGGTTTCCCTCTGGGAATTTTCACGATCCGATAAATGACATCGTTAATCTTCTTCTTGATGGTGTAAGGACCTTCCCAGTTCTTTTGTAATTTGGGACAAATACCTCGACGCCGTCGGGGGTTATAGAGCCAGACTAAATCTCCAACTTGGTAACTCTTTTCCATTGTCCGTGTGTCATAGTACCTCTTCATCCGATCACTAGATAATTGTAGTTTTCCACGCACCAGGTTGTGTATATTCTCCATTCGATTCTGAAGGTCGGCGACATATTGTTCACGTGCCATTTCTTCACCAGGTTTACAACCAAACACCAAGTCACATGGTAGCCTCATTTCTCTACCGAACAGGACCTTCGCAGGCGTTTGGCCAGTTGATTCGTTGATGGCCGATCGAATTGCCATTAGAAATAGTGGAATATGTCGATCCCAATCCCTCTGACAATCTGACACCACTTTTGACAGATAGTTGGTTATAGTCCGGTTCATTCGTTCCACCATTCCATCAGACTAAGGGTGCATCGCTGTGGTTCTCGTTTTGTGGATGCCTAATCTTTGGCAAACTTCTTGAAATAGCTTGCTCTCAAAATTTCTTCCTTGGTCTGAATGTAATTCTAGTGGTACCCCAAATCGGCTTACGAATTCTTCAACCAATATATCTGCTAAAGTGGTGGCTTCCTGATTGGGAACTAACTGCATATGCTTCAACCCATTTAGTGAAGTAGTCCATTACAACAAAGATGTACTTGTTTCCTACATCGGTCTGTGGAAGTGGCCCCAATACATCTACTGCGATTCTTTCAAAAGGACTTCCAACCAGGTATTGCTGCATTTCCGCCTTCGGTTTTCGGTGCGGACCGTTACTGGCAGCACATGTAGTGCATTTACAATACCAATCTTTAACATCATTAGTGCAATTTACCCAGTAAAATCTATCTCGGATCTTTTGCAGCGTTTTCGTGATACCCAGATGTCCTCCAGAACTATCATTATGCATCTGTTTTAAAATTTCCGGTACAGCATTTCTTGGGACCACTATTTGTTTCCTTGTTTCTGTGCCCTCGGAATTTTCTACAAGTCTTTTAACGAGCCCTCCGTCCAAAATTAAAGAGTTCCATTGGGACCAGTAAGCTTTTAAAGCAGGAGAGGATGAGGATATCTCTCTCCACAACGGACGACGGTCCATTCTCTTCCACTCCCGAATCTTTCTCAGAACGGGATCGTTTTCTTGTTGCTCCTCCAGCATAGAGCTCTCGTTTTCTGGCACAACCTTAACTAAGGCAAGTTTTTCCTCGTTCTGCTCCATACGGGTACAATGGGGGCAATCAGGTCGACATGGTCTTCTGGAAAGTGCATCAGCATTACGATGTCTTGTTTCGGGTCTGTGCTCGATTTCAACATCATATTCCTGCAGTTTTTCGAGCCATCTTGCTATCTGTCCTTCTGGGTTCCTAAAGTTAAGTAACCACTTTAAACTAGCATGGTCTGTTCTGATCAGGAATTTTCTGCCATACAGATATTTATAAAAGTGTTCGACGGATTTTACAACTGCTAACAGTTCCCTCCGAGTTACACAGTAGTTCTTTTCAGCTTTCGATAAAGTTTTGCTGAAGTAACCAACCACTCTTTCCTTACCGTCTTGTAGCTGTGACAAGACGGCTCCAATTCCCACATTGATGGCGTCGGTGTCCAGAATAAGCTTACCATCAGGAAGTGGATAAGCAGGAACAGGTGCTGACGTAAGCTGCTTCTTCAATATTTCAAACGCCTCTTGACATTCCTGATCCCAACAGAAGGACTTATCTTGTTCTGTCAAACGTGTCAAAGGTTTGGCGATGTCTCCAAAATTCTTGACATATCGTCGGTAATAGGAACAAAGACCCAAGAAACTCCGGAGCTGATGTTTGTCGATAGGGATTGGCCATTCCTGAACGGCTTGTATCTTAGCGGGGTCAACAGCAACGCCATCCTTGCTTACGTTATGTCCTAAATAGTTGACCTGTCTCTGGAACAAGTGGCATTTCTTAACATTCAATGTTAGATTAGCGTTCTGTAATCTTTTAAAAACTTCTTCCAGGTTAGATAAATGTTCCTTAAAGGTCTTACCCATTATGATGAAGTCGTCTAGATAAACTAGACAAGTTTCCCATGACAAACCCCGCAGGATGTTCTCCATTAGTCGTTCAAACGTCGCAGGAGCATTACAGAGGCCAAATGGAAGGACCGTGAATTGCCACAACCCTGATCCACTGGTGAAGGCAGTCTTTTCTTTGTCTGCAGGATTCATTTTAACTTGCCAGTATCCGCTTTTAAGGTCCAAGGTAGAAAACAAAGTAGAACCCGCCAAAGCGTCGAGGGCATCATCAATCCTTGGCAGAGGATAACTGTCCTTCTTAGTGACATCATTTAGCTTTCGATAGTCGACACAAAACTGCATTGATCCGTCTTTCTTTCTCACTAATACCACAGGAGAAGCCCACGGACTACTGGATGGTTCGACTATGCCATTTTGAATCATTTCTTTAAGGGCTCTGTCTGCTTCTTCCTTCTTAACTTGAGGCATCCTTCGGGGTACCTGTCGAATCAGACGTGCATCACCAGTGTCAATTCTATGTTGTACAGCATCAGTTCTTCCCAGTTTACTTTTAGAACCAAATACAGGTTTATAACGGTAAAGTAGATCTCTTACCTGTTTCTTTTCTAATTTTGACAAAGAAGAATCTAATTTTGTCATTAATTGTTCAATTCCGTTGGTCTCATCTATTTCCGTAACGTTTACCTTGTGAATTATGGCCGTTACTGGTTCTAAACTTCCCATTTCCGTGTCCTTTCGGAGAAGAACTGGATGATCGTTTAAGTTGATAACTCGGATGGATACCTCTTTGGCGGATCTAACAAGAGTCTTACCCACAAGGAGTCCTTTTCCCAATTCATGATCATGGTTCTTCGGCTCTATCATGGCTGGGGCACCATCTGGCTCCAGTCCATCCAACCGCGCTGTGACGACACATTCGCAGCTCGCCGGAAGTTCGATATCATCGATTAGCTTAATCGAGGCATTGTCAACTTGTTTTCGGTGCAGGAATATTTCTTCATTACCAGTACGAAGGATACGTCGGTGAAGATCCAAATGAAAACCACAGTGGAGCATAACATCCATGCCCAGAACAACATCTTCATCAACGTCAGCCACCAGCACCGAGTGAACCAGAGAGGTTGAACCAAACTGTAGCGTCACCTGTATCTCACCGTAGACTCTAGCAGAATGTTCGGTAGCGGTACGCAGTTTCCAACTGGTAGGCCACATCTTCTTTCGCATAATGATGGATGGTCGAACGATAGTTTTCGTAGCTCCAGTGTCTACCAGCATGCTAAGTTCTTCCCATCAATGAGGCCATCTACATATAAGCTGTCCACGTGATGTCGCAGAGTTGCCAATTTAATGGCGTGAGGGGCTTCGGGAATGTTTGGGGTCGATTTCGCCCTCCAGGAGTCGACCCGTTCTAGTTTTCCTGCTGCTGGGGTACTTCAGCAGGAGATTTTTCTTTTTGGGGGCAAGTATTTCTTATATGGCCTAGTTCTCCGCAGTTCCAGCATCTCACTGGGCGCCTTCTTTTTGGAGATAACTTCATTAACCTCTCTACTACCGCTTCAACGTCGCTAACGGAATGAACAGCATGGTCGTAGTTACCGATGACTTCCCTTAGTCGAGCAACTCCACGTGAGGCCTCCGTCGCCGCCTCAAACTCCAGGACAATGGTCAAGGCGTCCACAAGAGTCTTCGGCCGCGCCAACCGTACAGCGCGCTGCAACTCGACGTCTCGAAGACCATCGGTGAAGGTTTGGACTGCTAGGCACTCCAGGAAATCCTCCGCTGCATTTGAATACGCAAGTCGTACCATTCTTGCTACATCCGCCTCAAATTCCTGGATAGCTTCTCCATTTTTCTGTTTTCGGCTCTTTAACTGCATTCGGTACACCGGTTGTAGATGAGTTTGACCATAACGCATCTCTAGACGATTCACCAATAACTCGAAGTTGTCAGCTTCATCCGGTGTCAATGATTGCAAGACGTCTAAAGCTTCGCCTCGCAGAGCTACGGTTAGGGACAATGCCTTCTCCTGGGATGACCATCCATTAGCTCTGGCCGCTGCGTCGAATTGTTTCAGGTAATTTGGCCAGGAAGTCTTCCCGTCGAAGGTTGGGGGTTTCATCGTAGTTCGTACTTGGGTCGCCTCTCCGTTTCCTCGTCGGTCTACGTCTACGTGGCAGGTCTCCATCCTTTCTGCATCTCCGTCGCCGTGGTGGATGGGCTGGTTTCGATGACAAGCTTCCTGTTCTTGTTGAAGCTTTCTTATTTCGGACTGCATTTGCTGGTTGATCTGGTTTTGCTCGTCTTGCATGTTGGTCACTTGCTGATTCATGTTGTCCACTTGCTGATTCAAGTTGTCCACTTACTGATTCAAGTTGGCAACTTGCTGATTTTGCTCGTCACGAAGATGTGCTATTTGCTGGGAGAAGGAACTGGATAACTCTTCTGGTAGGGTAGACATCCGTTGTGATAGCTGGGACACCTCTTCGCGCTGGCTTCTTATCTGACTGGATAGCTCCTCTTGTTGGTTGGTCATTCGCTGTGATAGCTCCTCTTGTTGGCTCTTCATCTGACTGGATAGCTCCTCTTGCTGCCGGGAAAGTTGTTGAGTTTGCTCTGCTTGTTGTCTCGTCATTCGTTGCGATAGCTGGGACATATCTTCGCGCTGGCTGGTTATCTGACTGGACAACTGGGCCAGTTGTTGGGCTAGTTCAGAATTCGCTTTTTGATTTGGGTCTTCAAATTCCACAGCGTCAGGGTCTAAATTATTAGCAAGGTAGTATTCACGGAGCCTACTCAACAATACGGATTTGGTCCCAGTAGTTTCCAACTCTATTTCTTCGAGCTCTTTTCTGAGCTCAGCCACCAATAGTTCATTTATTTTCTTTCCAGGCATTCTTGTATCTTCACCCCACACCTGACACCAATTTGAAACACTTATGGGGGCTTTTTACACAATTTATTTACAAAATTGTTAAGATACACTGAACTCTGCTGGATAACGTCTAACTACTTGACAATACAATGAACTCTTGTGAATACTTGAACTTGAACTGACGTTAACTGCCCATGCATCCCCTTATATACAACTTTATTTAATCTAGTTAGTGTCTTTAGATCTTTCTAGAATTTTCTAGAAACATTATTTAAAATGGTCAGTTGATTTTTAGAAACTTCTAAAAATCAACTGTCAAATAACAATCTTTCAAATTAAGGTCCCTTTCTTTACGGTTATCCCGTTACAATATGATAAAAATCCTAGGGAAGATAACGTTGCCAAATATCTGTTTGTTATATGGTTTGGGGAATCAATGATATCAACATTAATGTCATCAATAAATATATCCATTCCTTGCCTTCTTGGTATATAATTTAAGAAATTTTCGAAATCTATAAGAAATATATCATCTGATATAGATGGAGATTTATAGCAAGCCATTACTGTATAGGGCATACCATTATGACTAAAAGTTATTGAACTTACTGTCACGTTTGAAAGAGGCAATTTGGTATGTTCTACCTCAAACTGAATGTTACTTTTAATATATACAACTACACCATCACATTTGTTATTTAGACTTTCATTTAATATATGGATAAAACCAGGTATCACTAAATTATCAAGTTCAATCAGTATGTGTTTCTCCTAATACTATTATATCTAAGTTTTTTAAACCAAAAGTTTCTAAAAATATTTAAAAAAAAATCTTATACTTCTAATATTTAAATGTAGAATTTTTATTAAGTTTGTTAAATGACTATTACTCCTAATTATATGTAAAAAATTATCTACATAATAACGAGTATTTTTATATAATTCAATATTATTTTCTCCATTTTCAATCTTAATAAATATATTTGGTTTTGCTATATCCATAAGAGAGAGAAGGAAAACTGTATATATTTAAAAAGATGGTAAAATATTAAAAGCTTTTATCTTGTTGAGATTAAATTAAACAAAAAAAAAAGAAAACAAAATACTAAAATTTACAATAGGTTGTTTTATTCCTAAAAAGTTTCAGAGTGTTGCACTATGGATCAGTGGCGTAGTGATCAGTTGGATTATTGACTTTGAAATCAGCATTAGAATTGATACAATTTGCACAACACTTATTATTTTTAGGACAGGTTTCTCTCGAGTGGTCTTCAGCACAGAGAGAACAGACTATTCTTTTTATACATTGCTTTATATTGTGGTAATAACCTTGACAATGATAACATCTTGGTATGTCATGATCCTCATACCCTGGGCATCTTTCCCAACCTACATAGATTTTACCTTCTTGCATTAACTAAGTTATATGGATATCGTGAAAACTTTTGTGTTTTTATTTAACTTTTTAAAAAACGGAAATATCTCTCTCCATCAAACTTAGCTATCTTTTACAAAGTTAAATAAAAACACAAATGTTTTCACGATATCGTTTCAAAAATAAATATAAATAAAATTTTAATATATAAATATAAAGATAAATAAACTATTAATAAATTAAAACATGATTACAAACATAAAGATTAATATAACACTAAAATAAATAAAAATAAAAACACAAGAACCAACAACTTTCATAAAATTTTAACAAAAAAATTTTTGAAATTCAAATCCCGCATTTCATGACTACAGAATTTTACTTTATATAATAATAAAATCTAAATAAATAAATCATTAAAATGTTTTGCTCTCCTACTGTGTTAAAATAAAAACCATATATAAAAAACACACATATATAAAAAAAAGAAACTGAAGACACATTAAAATTCAATCATTTACAGACAAACCTCCATACTAAAAATAACAAAATAATAAGTTTTATGGTGTAAATGTATATGTTACCGGCCAAACTCGATTTCAGGCTAAACTAGTTTGTCCTAGGATGAACTAGTTCATCCTGACCGCCTTAGGAAAAACTAGTTTAGCCTTATTGATTACAGGCTAAACTAGTTTGGCCGGTTGGCGTTAGGATAAACTATATTGGCCTGCTTTAGTCCAGGCCCAACTAGTGTTATCAGGCTATTACTCGTACTAGAGTACGGTATCATAAAAAGTTTCAGGGTAATAAATAATTAACGTATTGATATTCTGAGGAACAAAACTAAACGTATTTATTGTTTATTTATTGTTACATGACAAACTGGAATGGCATTTAGAATTGCACAGTATACTTTTCTTTTTGCAAAGGCATCTATTTGTTTTGCAGCGTGTGGTACACGAACATTTTACAAACCCTTGACTGCTGCCGATGGAATGTTTTGTTGCTGCCGTTCTTAAAGAAATCTCACTCTCCTTATTCACGTCATTTTCAGTAATGAATTTTTGGACGCTCACATCAAACTGAGTTCTGAAAAAATTCCGAACATTGTATTCTAGGAAAACAACTATGTTTACTTTTAAAAACAAATGCATTAAAGGTGAAAATTTCGTCGTTAAACTATATTTTGCACAAAACATTTTTTGAACCCAATTAAAATATCACTTAGAATAATAAAATAAATAAATTAAACGTAGGCCGACCTGCAATAGAGTGTTTGAAGAATTCCATGTTTCGTTCCAATTTTGTACAGTCCTTCATCATTGACATCAATTACAACGCCAATGATATTTCTTAGGTCAACCTTAGACTTGTCCACATCGGGAATGGGTATCATGACGTTATCTCCAATACTGGCTGGTAGATGTGACTTATCACTGTGTGATTTCATTTTTTTCGCTTGCTTTCTTAAACTTTCAGCAGCGATTTTTCTGGAATGTTTTATTCCATTGCTGGTTAAGGTATGTGGCTGAACAATACTTTCATCTCCTTCCATTAAGCTATCATCAGCTATTTCACTTGCAGGTGTTAAATCATTGTTTATAACCTTTTTAAGATCTTCCTCATCATTTATGTCTTTGAAAATTTCAGAGGGCAGAGATGAAGTAGAGAGTCCGACTCTAGGATCCATGCCAAACATAGCTTTATGAGGGGATTGTTTAATACCAGAATGGAAAGCTCTGTTCCTCATGAATTGTACATAACGTAACCCCTCCGACCACTTTGTTGTCTTGTTATCAGCCATCCAAGATGCGAGCATGTTTTCGATGTCTTGATTGGCTCTTTCAATTAAGCCCTGACTTTGGCTGGTCCGAGGTTAACCATGCACAATTTCTAACTCTGGCCACAACTGTGTTACTTCATAAATAACTTTATTAACAAATTCCCCTCTATTGTCAGACTGTAGAATACACGGGGCTCCTAAAGTTAAAAAGATATCATTCAGTTGGTAGGCAACTTCCTCAGCTCTTTTGATTTCTAATGGACGAAGCAAAACAAATTAGGTAGGTGATCCTGGTAAACCATTATAAACTGAAATTTGTTATCTGGTTGAGTCTGAAAATCGATGAGATCAACTTGGCACCTACTATTCATTTCTGAATGTAAAATTGGTTTTGAGACTAAACCTCGTTTCTTTTTTGTCTTTTTCATGTGACATACTTGGCACATTGACAAATAAAGCAGTATTTCTTCTTTGGTAATATTGGCATACTTCTTTGACGTTTCAGCAATCATTCTATCGCGACCACCATGACCAACTACCGTAAGATAGTACTTGATGTCTTCTTTTCCCTCACTGGCTGCCACCAATTTTTTTACTCCTCCAATGTCAATCACACTAAATCGTTTCAGGCGTCTCTGTTGCAACGGGGTCTTCTTATCTGTGTTTAAAGCAGTTTCGACTTCATTTATAAGTTGTTGGTACTTATCTTTGGTCAATACGTTGAAATGTGTTGATTTCTCGTTTTCGCTTTGTAAAACTTCGGTCATGAACCATGACAAAGTAAGTATAATAAATAATTCATAAATTTTAAATAATTATACAATTTATATTTACAGATTATTATTACAAAAATAAGTGTTAATAAGGTTTTTCTCTTTTATTTTTTAAATAACCAATTTTCACACAAGTAGCAATTAAATTTGAAATCTGGGTGTTCAACTTCTGTTTCTGTTTTTTTTAGATAATTTAAAAAGCGAAAATGGGCCCATTTAGTGCAGGTATCACACATAACCCAGTGTTTATCTTGGCGAATGTTTCCATAGACACAAACTAAACATTGATTGGATACATCCAAGGATTCAGTCACACATTCAATTTTAAGTGAGTGTCTCATTTTATTCGGATCAAAATTATTAATTTTTTGTATATTATTTCTTAAAATTTCTCTCATGTAATGGAGTATGAATATTTCACAATTAAATGAGTCTTGTTGACACGGGTACTTTACCGTTCTCACCGTCCAATTGATATGATCATTTGGAAAAATAGTATTGTAAAATTTTCGAAAATTTTCTAAGTACATTGTGCCATCATCATTGGGCATTGATGGATTTAAATAATAAAATGAGCCATCTAACTTATTAATGTAAAAAAGAAACCAATGAAACCGGTCCAAATTTACAGGTAAGAATATCTCATTCTTACCTGCCATACTCTTTTTTAGGTTATCGTAAAAATAGTCTAGGGCTCCTGCACAGGATTTTAATACGATGAATGTACTGGATTCACATGGTATGCATCCTGCATAACCGTATTTTGATGATTTTAAAATAAAAAGACTACAACAATATTCTATCAAGAAGTTAGTCAACCAGTTGTTGTTGAATAAGCTACTGTAATCTTTACCGTATAAGTAAATGTAATCATTTTCAATACTTGCGTCTTTAATAAAAGCTACAAAGTAATATCTTTCATTATTCCCAACAAAGTAATAGCCTTGATTTCTTACAGTTAAATTTTTATTTAAAATAAAGGTTCCTTTTTTATATTCCTTATTGTATAAATTTTGAAGCTGTCGAGTATTCCGGTAAGTCAACCTGGGTTTTTTCGCTTGCTTTTTGCTATCTCTCCAAGACTCTTCTGACTTCATGTTGTCAGGTTCGTTAATAGCAGAAACGGATCTTTTTCTAATAAAAACAACTGGCCTTGGTAAATCCAGTTGTTTGTAAGCAGCTTGGATTGCCAAAAAACGTTTTTCAATGAAAACACCTACTTTTAACTCAGATTTTTTTTCAGCTTTAACTTGTTTGAAATGGTTCTCAGCCGTGCTATTACAGGTGTGTTCTTTTTCGTCATCCAATAAAACTGACCAGAAAGGTAAATTAGGAAGCAATTTTTCTGTTAAATATTGAAAAAATTCCAGACATTCGTATGTGTTCTTATCTTCAATGTTGTCACACCGTTGAGCTCGTCTTTCCACTTAATTATTTATTTTAACGAAATCATCGTAAAAAGGACTTGATCGAGCATTGCTAGTGGCAGCGGCTGGATCTAGTTCTGGATCATCAAATTCATCATCATCACTGTCATCATTATCACGTTCGTGATTTTCATTGTCATAATTATAGTCATTGTCAGTATTGACAATGCCAACCAACCTATGAGCACAAGTCTGTTTTTGTTGAGTCTGAGCATCGAGTAAGTACTTAATGGCTTTTAAATATTTATCATTAATTATTGGAAATAATGAGATGATTAATATCTGTTCCACTACTTTTTTCAGGTTTTCGTAGTCGTCGCAATGAATTACAATAGCCATCATTTCCAAATAAAAAGTAACTAAATGTCGAGGTACATTTTTGTTTTTCAAATAATTCTTGACCATATTCATTATATGCGAGTAGCATAAAAATAGGGGTGTGATATGACTATCTAATAACTTATTATTGATAATGGCATGATGGCATAGCGTTAGATACTGGGACACCGATACATTATTCCAACTTAATAGTATAGCGTTAATTTCGGCCCAGGACCAGTCAGAAATCACAGCATTGAATAGTGGCCAAGTCAGTTTTTGTGACTGCCATCGATTTTTAAAAAAAGCCAAACATTTGCCGATATTTTCAGCTGTTTGATTATTACTGACCATTTCAATGACAGGGTATATTTTGTTTTTAATATTCACTACTCCTGCGTAATAGTTGACTCTTTTTGATTTTTCGTAAGGCTTGCGGACGACTGAGCCAGTGGCGTCGAAGAAAAGTTTTAATTCGCCATTGAATTTCTTTAGAAGTTTCGTTTGCTGATCTATGGCTAAATAGATCACAAATGGTGACGAAAACAGCTGAATATCAGGGTGCTTATAATTTTTTTTGTGTCGATTGTTTGCACACGTGATTTGCGAACGTGCTTTTTGGAGAACTTCTGAGGAATGAGCGAATTGGTGGTTTTTATGAGTCCGAGCGAGAGCTTCATCCATTTCATTAACAACCTCATCGTAAATAGTTTTCGGATTAGCAAATTGTAACCGTTTTTGTTGTTCTTGATGCCGAGTGTTGGAGAGACGGTATGATAAATTTACTGTATGTTTAGCTTTGTCATTTGTTGAAAATACTGCAATGTTGGTTTTAAAATTAACAAATTGCCCTTTAAATTTAAATTTTTTATCACATTCCGGTTGTTTACAGTGCGCATAATCTCTAAAACTATTTTGATTACTACAGGTAAGACCATGGAAAATCAATGTACAAGTAATATTACACTTCTTTGATAGATTGTCTCTTAAATAGTGCCGAAATAAATCCGGCACTATTTGAGAGTTTCTAACAAGAAGTGAAAAGCAGATTTTTACAGTGTTGATCAGTTGATAATCATTGTGCTTCTTTGTGGAGCTCTTTTCATCACCCTCAGGAGTTTCCCAATCAGAGATGGAGCTCGTTCTTAACTGTCTTGTTAAATCTTGCAAATCTTCACTTTCTTTGTTTTTGTCTTCCTCACCGTCTTTGCTGTTTTTTTCTTGAGATATACATTTATTGATAAATTTAATTTTAAACTTATCGACAATACTATCCTCATTCCTCTTCCAATAAAAATATAAATTGGTTCTGAGCCACTCTATGTCTCTTTTTTTACATACCCGTAAATATTGATATAAATTTTTGAAAAGAGTCTGGTCTTTGATCGGGCCATCAATCACTTGTTCCAAATTTTCGTCATAAATTAACAATCCAGTAATTATTTTATCTTGGTTAAAAATCATTTCTAAATTTCTAGTATTTTAATTGTTACTGTTTAGAGAATAAAATATGAACAAAAAACATTATTACATTTACTTTCACATTCATCACTTAATTTACTACATTACAGACGTTTTAATTGATCATTATAATTTCATCGCATTATAAATAAAATCAAATAAATGGGGAACAATTCAAAAATCATTGAAGTGTCAAAGTTGTTCAGAAATTACACACCAGGGGTATCTATCACGGTGGCGGCGTTATTTACGCCGGCCAAGATTTAAATGGTAAATAAAAATTAACTTTAGAAATGATAATTAAGGGTAATATAACAAGACCTTGATTATAGTCGGCTATTTTTGTGGTATCTAGATTTTGAGAATATTTTAGTATTAATTTGTTAAGACATAATTTGACATTAATAATCTGATTAATCTTTGATTATTAATGACAAATTATGTCGAAACAAATTGTAAAATATTCAAAAAATTTAGCAACAACAAAAATAGCAGACTATTAATCAAGGTCGCGTTATATTTAGGAAGATTATTTCCTGAGAAGACAAATTTTTGACATTTATATTTGACGTGACTATTTCTCTAGTGCAATAGTCGCTGATATTGTTCTAGTGCAATAGTCGCTGATATTTGATTCTGATTGGTCCGATTTAAAAAAATTATGACATTCTATTGGTTAATTTGAATCGAAGGAAATAATCACATTTATAATATTTATTAGTCAATAAGAACCAAAAACTGAAATGTTTTAAAAGCCTTAAAAAATCATTTTTTACCATTTTTATGAGTTTTCTTGCAATATTTGAGTTTTTACGTAATGTACATGAAGATTTTAGATAAATAGGTAAGTGTTTTTTTTATTTAAGGAAAAAATTAATTTTTCCAAATTTATATCTTAAACAGAATTTAAAAAAAAAATAATAAATCTTGAATAACTTTTGAAATAGTGGAAAAATTTGAAAACCAAAATATGTACATGTAGATTTTTTTAAAATAAACAAGTACTTGTTTTGTTTTTTTTTTTGAAAAAATTTTTTTCGACTTCATATCCGTATCAAAAAATTTTAAAAAAGTATTTCTTCGGATATCTCTTAAAATATTTAAATTTTGGAAAAATAAAAAAATGTACATGTGTATCTTTTGAAAAAATTCATGTACATTTTTTGATTTTAAATAAAAACTATTTTTTAATCAGATTTTGTGAGCTAAAGCACCTAATGGAAATAATTAAAAACGGATAAATGTACATGTAAAAAAATAAACATAAATGGAAACTACATATTTTTGTATGATTTGGATGTTTCGATAATTTTTGAGCACTTCCCAAAAATTATTTTTGGTTATAAAAAAATTTTAGAAAATGAAAAAAAAAAATTAATTTTGTACTGGTTTATTTTTTCGCATCAAACAATACCATACCCTTATTTTTGCAGTAGCTTCAATTCCGTTTCTCATATCCGTATCTAAAGAAAATTTTTGTGGGCTGTGTGCTAACTTCAGGGTCGTTTTATTTTGTATTAATTTTGATTTTAAATTAGTTTTAATACTATTCATTTCTATACACTTTACAAGTTTAATAATCCGGTCAAATTAGCTTAAAAAATAGGGGTAAGGTTACATTAATTCGCATAAAGCTGAAAATTGCCATGAATGTTGGAAACACTATTACAAATAATTTGTCAAAAGTCCTAATCGAGCCAAAATTTATTTAATGTTAAATGTAGTGAAAATCGGTATTTGCATTTTTCAGCTAAACGGCAAGTTTTATCATAAAAATAGTTAAGACAAAAATTATTTATTATTTGATTGTCTATAAAAAATGTATATACACTTGTTTAGTCATCCTCTCCCTAGTGCGGCCCTGTGCAGCCGAAATGCAAGTGCCTGCAGGCGATATTCGACACTCGGTCCGGCGTTTCCCAACTCGTGCTTCGTGCTCGTTATTACCTGGCTCCGAGAATCACTGACCAACTCGTGCTAATTATGTTTGAACTAATCACAAAACACTTTTTAAAAACTTTAATTCCACTTAAGAAAATTATTAACAACACTTTATATCAGACTAAATTATATAAAAAATTGATTAAATATTTATAATAAAAATATTGTAAATTCAGCATCGAATGTTCCTAAGTATTTCGCTGATATCGCAAAATCAGCGCCGTGGTGGAATAGAACACCGGAAGGTCACCGTCCTGTAACTTCTCCTTTCCCAGAGGAAGTTTTGTACGGGACGAACAAAACTTTGGCAGGTCCATCTTCCTCAGATGTTGTAGGTTCTGGTTTTCTGGTCCACTTCCTTTTTGCTGTAAAACACAAAAATATAACAAGTATTGTTGTGGTTATATATACCGGGGTCATCCAGAAGTGATTGTTGCTGGGTTCCCATTGTATTGGTGTTATGGATTGAAGATGTTCTTCTTCTTTGGTCAGTTTATGGAGCTCATCTAAAGGGATTCTCTCTAATTTTATAGGTTTCATCTTTTCTACTTGTTGAATTTTCGTTGTTTTGATTTTTGGTAACGTCAGTGGCTCTTCTGGAATGGAATTTTTGGAGCTTATAAATCTTTGATTTGCTGTTTGAAATTCGCAGTTTAGTGGCAATTTGATGAGGAATGTCCCTTGGATATCGACAATTTTGGTTGTGGTGAAGCAATGAGTTATTATCTTCGTTGGTTGGGAAAAAATTGTGACGTAATGAGCATCTGATATTTCTTGAATTATAGGTCTGTTTATCTCAACGGGTATGTATTTGCAAGGAGCATCTTCTTTTCCAATTTCCAAAATTTGGTTAATACAATCGTTGTTTTCTCGTGTCTTAGGAAGTATTTCTTCTTGACAGATGTAATTGGGATTAAATTTGGTACAGGGAGTTTCTAAATATTTGTATGATTCGGAACTTTTTAAGAGATACGGTGCAGGAGGAATTATTGTTGAAAGATTTTGTGTCGGAATAGAGAATAATTAAAAATATGTATAGGATTCTGGGTACAGTATAAGAAAGTGGAGGATAAATATTATTGTAGAGTTTGAGTTAGTAGGCATCTACTTTAATAATATCGTAATATTTGACTAGGTCCTCTTCTTTGGAATATATTAATTGATCTTCTGAATGGTGTTCCAACAATGATTTTATGGTCCAGTTAAGATCTTCTTTTTTTATGAGACTGTTGTGAACAATATTTATTCTTGCAAAGGTAATGGCACCTTCTAAGTCATTTAGTAGTTGAATCAGATTGAGTTGATCTAGAACGTTTCTTGCTTCGAGATAGTCATCGAATTTAAAGATGAACTTGTTGAGATCTGTACTGATTAATTTTATTTCATCTGCTATGGTTTCTTGATTGTGTGTGAGAAGAGATATCGTCTCGTAGAGGTTTTCCATAACTTTGTTATTTAAGCTTATGTGGTGGTTGATTTCGCTTATAATATTTTGTTGGTTTTCTTTTAATTCCATTATTCCTTGATTCTATTTTTCAGCATCTTCTTCATTTAAATTTCCTGATATTGATTTTATGATAGTGCCTAGTACATTTATGAGCCCTCGTTTAGTTCTTCTAGTTGGGTAGATGGTTGCAAATTTTTCTTTGACAGTTTTGAGTTGATAGCGAAGTGCTTGATCAAAATTTTGAAGGGACGTGAAATAAGGATTACTTAAACCTTTTCCGATAGCTTCTGGGGCGGCATTATACTGGTTTTCAATTTTATCAATTTCTTGTGCTACTGATTCTAGTGGGATGTAGTGGATAAAATCATGACAACTAGTTTGGATCTTTGCTTGTCCCAGATGGAATGGGAGAATGCCGGGGTTGTCCTTCAGATCTTGAATTAAGATTTCCTCTCCTTTTACTAGGGTCCATCTGTGAACAAAATTCCTTGTTAGCTGTAGTTTTTTGATGTTTTATATTCTTCTTGTGAACAGTGGAGGTTGGTGTATCGATCGTGACAATATTGTCAGCTTGTACAATTTTGTGTGAGAACCTTGGAAGTAACTTGTTTCTTTTTAACGTTCTTCTCGTATAGATCTTAGTGTTAGGTTTGTAAGTTATAGGCGTCTGTCTTTCTTTGTTTCGATTTTTTATGGTTTTGTCTTTATTTTCTGTAAGGTGATTGTTAATTTCTTTATAAATTTGTTTCGTTTTCTCACGATGTTGTTCTACGTAGTTGTTCGTTAGTGTTCCAACGATATCTACATCGAAAGGGTATTTGTTGTCTAAGTGCCCATTTAATATTTCTATTGGTTTTAGTTTGGTGGCTGAGTGTATTGAATTATTGTAGCCCAAGATAGCATACGGCAATTCTTCTTTGATAGAAAGATTTTTCTTAGTAATTCGTACAATTCTCAGATGTTCAATCAGCGTCGAATGAAATCTTTCAATTAATCCATTGGATTGTGGACTGTCTGGAGTTGCATAGTGGATAGATATAATTATTATGAGTATTCACGAAATCTTGTATTACTCCATTTTTGAACTCAGTACCACTATCTGCTACGACCATAGAAGGTAAATCATGATGTGTCATAAATATGAGCAATGCGTTCAAGATTTTGATTGAATTTGCTCCTTCTATAGGGTATGCTTGACCATATTTAGAGAAAGCATCCACAATAGTTAGAAACTTCTGTCCATTGGATTGAAATGTGTCGATATGAACGATTTCCAGAGGTTTCGATGGTATTGGGGTAATCATAAATTTGGACTTCGGTGGTGTTCTGTCATATTTATTTACTTGACATATGTCACAGACGTTAATGATGTCTTCTATGTCTTTTCTTAAGTTCGGCCAAAAATAGCGTTTTCTCATTTGATTGTCTGTTTCAATTATACCTCTATGGTTTGTCTTTCCTTCATGATAGTTTTTGATAATTTCTTGTTGTCCTTCTGGAGAATTGACATCTTCTAACAATAGATTGCATTTAATGATATTATAGGCATTATTTTTAAATAGTTTCCTAATTATTTCACTTATTTTAAAGTAAAAGTCATCATTTTCAAATTTGCACGCATATTTTCTTTTTGGATGGATATAATTCTTGAAGAAGTCTATAGTGTTTTTTTTCCAAATTGTTTTTTCCAAGTTGCAGTTGTAATCTTTCTTTATTTGGAAATGTTTGTATTTTTATTGGTGGATGTGGATTAAAGTTCACTGTTCTAAATATAATTTGGTGACTGTAATAATTTATAGGTTTTTCGTTAATTGGGATGCCTAATATAGGATCTTCGACAGCAGTATGATTGGTTTGATCATCGTCATCTTCATTTATTTCAACTGATGCTTCCATGTTTCTTAGCTCTCTAATAATGTCATCTATTTTCTGTTTTTCATCTGGGTTGTTACATATGGACCATGTATCCATATTAGATTTGTTATCCAGTAGTTCATCTACGTTTATGTCTATTATATCTTTATTCAATTCTTTAGTATGTAGTTCTATTCTGGATATTGCATCTGCATTTGTGTTGGCTTTTCCCTTTTTGTAAATTACTTCGTAGTCATATTCTTCCAGCTTTAAACGCCATCTTACAAGTTTAGAATTTGGGTCCTTTAGGCGAAAACATATATTGGAGTGGTCTATGATCTGACAATATTTTGAACCTTCTTCCAAATAGATACGGTCTAAAGTATTTTGTGGCCCAGACGATCGCTAGCATTTCTTTTTCGATGGTTGAATATTTTGTTTCTGTGTCATTTAGTGTTCTGGAGGCATATGCTATAGGTTTATCACTTCCTACAGGCCCTTGTAATAATATAGCTCCAATTGCATAGTTGCTTGAATCGGTGGTAAGATTGAAAGGCTTCGTGAAATCTGGATACTGAAGTAATTCGTTAGTAGATGTTTGCAGATTTCTACGCATTTAAGAAATTCAGGTGTATGTACTATTTTAGTATCTCTCTTTAGACAGGATGTCAATGGTTTCGTGATTTTTGCGAAATCTTTTATGAATTTCCTGTAGTAGCCTAATAGTCCTAGAAAACCTGTAATTTCTTTAACTGTTCTTGGTATTGGGTATCTGGTGATAGCTTTTATTTTCTCTGGATTTGGCTTTATTTCTTCAGGAGTGATCCTAAGAAATTAACTTCTTTTTTCAGGAATTCACATTTGTCAATTTGGATCTTTAATCTAGTTTCTCTAAGACGTTGGAATATCTTTGAGAGATTTACTATGTGTTCTTGTAAAGATGTAGAGTAGACAATTATGTCATCCATTTGAACCAAACATTTGCCCTTGTAATCCCTTTAAGATGTTGTCCATTAATCTTTGGAACGTAGCTGGAGCGTTCTTTAATCCGAATGGCATACGTACAAATTCATAGTGTCCATTCTCTACATTAAAGGCTGTTTTTGGTACGTCTTCTTCTGCCATTTCAATTTGGTGGAATCCACTAGCAAGATCGAGGGTGGTGAAGTATTGGCATCTTCCTAGTTTATCCAGAATGTCACTGATGTTCGGAATTGGATATCGATCATCTATCTTCTTGTCATTAACTTTCCTATAATCAACGACAATACGCCACTTAATTTTTCCGGAGGCGTCTGGTTTCTTAGCTACAACCCATATTGGTGATGACCAGGGAGATTGGCTAGGTCTGAAGATACCTTGTTCCAGCATTGATGTTATTTGGTTTTGTACTTCGGTTTTATGGACATGTGGGTAGCGGTAGGACTTTGTATACACTGGCAATTCATCTTTTGTTTTGATTTGATGTTTGATCTCATTGGTGAATATTAATGGTGTATCAGGTAGATGAAAAATATCTGAATATTTTCTACATAATTTCCGTATTTGTTGGTCTTCTTCTTCATTGAGATGATCGGTTTGTTTACATGGTTCAATGTCATTTTTCGATGTTAGTTTGCCACGAACTTTCAATGAAATAAATTTAATTTAGATTTAAAATATTTAAAAGTTGACAACTCCAGCTAAGATTGGTAAGTGGTTTCTCTAGTGGCAAATTTGTGCCCAGCTCAGCCGTAGAGGGTAATACAAAACAAAATAATGTGAGTCGCGCCACCGATTTTTCGGTATAAATCGGAAACCCCTGATGGTCCAGGCACTGACCTATCTTACTGGAGAGAAATAACTGATTCTTTTGAATCCTGATAATAAGCAAAATAAAATTAATTCAATAGTTAATTAGGTGAGTGGGTGATAATCTGAGTAAGAACACAAAGTTAGATCTATCAAATATATTCACGAAAATAACCCCCGCTATAATAAACCCAACAGTGAAGTTATACAATATATATAAACAAGTAAAGAAAATTAGCAAATAATATCAGAAAATTTAGACCAACAAATAATGCCAAAATCTTGGCAGTTTTAATAATGAGTGATCACCCAGCGCAATATGAAATATTCAAAATTTATAACTCCTATAAATAAACAATATTTGACCAACAACTTAAACAATCGTTTGGTCAGTCTCTTACAATGCCTTAATCTTAAAATTAAATTTTTGGCTTATCTGATTATCCGCAGATCTGGTAGTGAGGCTTTCATTAATAGCCTGCTGCTGAGGCTCGGTGAGGATTCCCCAGTAGTGAGCTGAACTTGCACTACTGCCTGCAATTGTCCACAAGGCTACCACAAGTTTAGCCAGATCCAAGGAAAAAGATAAATTACTCGCCAGGTCCAAAAACAATTTTACTCGCCAGGTCGAAAAACAATTTTACTCGCCAGGTCCAAAAACAATTTTACTCGCCAAGTCCAAAAACAATGTTACTCACCAGGTCCAAAAACAATTTTACTCGCCAGGTCTAAAAACCCTAGTCGAAAAAGCGCATTAGCCAAAAATTCCAACATTAAGTTATTTACGAAAGAAATGGTAAATTTACAAATGTTGACTCTACTTAATACAAAAATTTAAAAGATTAAATTCCACACTAAATTATTTAAGAAAGAAATATTAAATTTACAAGTACCGACTCTGCTTAATAAAAAAAAAGAAAAGAAAGAAAAAGAACAATTTAAAGATTAAATTACTGATAAAACAATTTAAAGGTGTACAAAACATAATAATAAACAATAACAGAATTATTGATGAAATTAATAAGTAAATGAATCAATTATACCAGATGCAAGTGTGTCATTATACAATTTACAATTTAGAAATCCAATTACCATAAAAAAATACGATATAAAATAAAGCAACACAATGAAATATATTTAAATTCAAAATTTATAGATTAAATTATAGTTAAGACAGGTTAAGCGTATATTATAAAAAAAAATCACTGCACCTTACCCTTTTATATTATGATTAGGGGTTAAGCAGCCAATCTGCGATGTTATTTCGCTAACACCCTGTAGCAAATTTCGTGATTCTAAATCGGATGTCCACGCTTCTTCGTAACGAACTCTTAGTAATCACTCTATAATCGAATGACGGTATCAAGATAAAGCATTATATAATTATGCATAAGGTATAACTTACCGGAGAAAAGCACCATTTAATTATATCCCAAAAAATATGGAGAAATCTAATCGCCTACTCAAAAATACCACAATAGGAATAAACAAAAATGAGGCTAAGATTATAATACTGAAGTGAAATTCAAAATGCCGTGAGGATGGCCCAAATACTGCCAGATAAGAACGTTCACCTTCACAAAATGGCGTTGCTTAATTCGGTAATAGCACTAAGTTGTTCGTTCAACTGTTGAAAGGCAAAAGGAAGCCAAAAATCACGATAATTCACGCATCCGCTTTTCGCAATGACACTTGAGAGTAAAGAAGGGGAAATTGTGTGTTCTGTTGTGCAAAAACGGCTTTGCTTGATGTTAAATTGATTTCCGAAATGATGTTAAAATTAAATCGAATTCTTTAAACTAAATGTATTATTGTCTTATTAATATCAAAAGAAATCAATGCACTTGTTTACTTAATTTTAAGTTTTCGCTGTTAGCTTAAACAGTTGAAGCACCGCTACATTATCGATCTAAACAATCGAACTACTCTTCCTACGAGTCAAGGCAAAACAACGGTGACCAGAACCCGTTAAGAGGCTAACAATCGCGTTAAAACACTTAACTTTCCTTTTTAAATATATTGACGCCGATTTATGCACGTGACAAGTTCTGGAAGAGTTGTCATTGAATAGAGATGAAATTCTTCTCTTTGGAAGTCTGTGCTTGTTACTGGTTCTGTAAGAGCAATTTGAATTGGTTCTGAAGTATTGTTTGTTATTTCTGTCCAGGCTAAATTGTCACTAGCTGTAGTTAGACATTCTCGAATGTCAGCTCCTTGAATATGTTGTTTTGCTATTAGTATTGTCCTTTGGGTTTGCTTGACAGGTAGTCGAACTCGAGTAATTGAATTTGGTTCCAGTTGGATTGAGTAGAATTGGGTTTTATTGGTTTCATAATATTGAATAGGAATTACAGATTTTTTAAGATTAGATTTAATTCAGGAAGATTTAGCTGGCCTTTGAATAATTTTAGATTATCGAGGCCTATAAGCCCATCAAAGGTTTTGTGGAATTTAAACAAGTAAAATTTAAGATTTTCGGTAGAATTAAATTCGGGGAAAGAAGGTATTTCTGCACAATAGTCTTGAGAGTAATTTTGAAAAATGGATATTACAACGAAAGGTTCTTTTCGGATAAATGGTCGATAAAACTTTGTAGCTATTTCGGGATTTAGAAAAGATTTTGTGGATCCGGTGTCAATCAGAAATTTGAGGGGTGGATGAGAAACTTTAATGAAAGGTAGTTCTTTTTTATCGGGAAAAGAGTGGAGTTCAACTATGTTTCGTAGTTTGCTGTTGGGTCCTCTTGAAAATTGTTTCTTCTTGGAACTCAAAGTTTTTTTGCTCGGAGGTAAATTGTTCATATGCCATATTGTCTTCATAATAAGGATTTTCTTCCCCATAGTTATATTATTGATTATAGAGCTCATCACCGGATTGTTCGATGTTATAAAGTTCTTCAACCATAAATCTAAGAGAAGACTGTGGTTTTGAGGCTGTTGCCACAGCTGGTTTTCTAAAGGTGGCGTTTGATGTGACACTCATTGGAGTTGGTCTTTGTTGTTGAGATGGTCCTGCTTTTGGTGCCCAAACATTTTGTTGATTTGGTGGTCGATAATTTGGTGAAGTGTTACCAAATCTAGGGTTATTAAACAAAGGTCTCGGTTGGGTAAAATTAGGCCTGGGTACTCCATGGTATGGTGGTCTGAATGGTGGTTGTTGAACAGTTATTGGTTGTTGCCATTGGTTCCAATTGTATGAAGTGGGTCGCTGCGTGGTTTGAAGTCTTGGTCCAGGTTGGAAAATAATTGGTTTTTGAACTTGGTTTTGGTTCTGAAAGTTGTTTCTTGGCTTTGTGTTTGAGGCGGATGGTTGTGGGCTCGCACCTCGTTGTAAGTATCGTTTATTATTTCCTTCCTGGATATATTGGATTGCTATTGCCAATGTGGTCGGTCTCATTGCTCTTATGGTTGAACCAAGGGGTTCTCTGAGTCCAGCAAGGAAGGTAGATAAGGCTTGCTGTCTAAAGAAATCAAGCTTACTTTTCTTAACTTCATGATTTAGAACATGCACCTCTATGTAGTTGGATATACAGCTTAAAAGTCCCATAACCTTTTCATAAAATTGGACAGGGGTGTCGTTTGATCCTTGTCTTAAATTCACTAAATCTCTTGTCAAGGAATTCTGATTTCTTTTGTCTCCGAAGTTTTGGATCAGTGTATTCTTTAGATCATGCTAAGTTTCACAACCGTATATAGATATAACTTCTTTAGCTCTTCCCAACCAGCAACGATACGTACACAAAACGTTTGAAGTACGTTATCATCTGACGAAAGTTTCGTCCATAATACGTACTTTATTGTACGTAGTACGTACACAGTACGTTTCTAGACCGTAAATTTTCCACAATGCAGTATGTCCAAATTACGTACAGAAATTACATACAATGGACGTACACATATACAGATAATCAATATTATGTATGTACATAAAACGTTTGTATTTTGTCTTGTTTGTACCAACCATCCAACTGTTGTAATATGTACGTACATTGTATGTACACTTACGTACATTGTATGTACACTTACGTACATTATATGTACACTTACGTACATTGTATGTACACTTATGTACATTGTATGTACACTGTGCGTACACATTACTCATTATTTTTACCACAAAAATTAATTATTTTACAATACAAGTATATAAAACGTAAAAGATCTATTTTATATTTATGTAATATTACTTTAACATAGTCTGAAAAAGTGTCTACCAAAAAGGATAATTAAATAAAAGTCAAAATCTGCAACTTCTTTCTGTATTCAATTTTAATTTAATTATTTTTACTGAATGCCTTTAACCTTTCTTGAGCTCTTCTAAGCCACCGTGCTATTTCCTGCTCCGCTTCCTTAGCCTCGCTACATTTTTTTGATTTTAATGCTGCATCTGAAATGGGAACAAAATACATTAAAAAAATATTTGATGTAGAAAAAGGTTTTTGAAAGCATGCTAACTACCAAAAGAGACAATAAATTTGTGATTATTTGCGAGTTCTAATAAGACGTTGAAGAGAAACTTGACATAAATTTCTGATCACTTGGCCAACACGAACGGCAACTAATTTGCGGGCTCCGGTTAATAATATGAGAAGGGTATGTGTTATACTTTTAACTGTTCTATTGTTCAATTTATCTGCAAAAATATCCTCCCTTCTGTATTCAATGCAAAATAAGAAAATATTAAACTACTTTGACAACTTAATTAACTGCCTAACCTACAGTTTTTTATAACTATAAAATATACTTCATACTTATCACTACTTTGGCCAATTCATAGTCACCAAACTTTTTCTTCTCTCTTCTTCCAAGCCAACTGAATACAACTGCCAGCTGGTTACCTATGAGGTTCCCCATACACCTTCTTATAAAGTCTAGCAAGCTACTGCCTCCCCATCTACTTAATTCATGCTCCTAATAATGTATCAAAAAATCATTATTAACCTTTTTTAAATATGGATTTAGCGTAAAAAGACCTTCTTAATTTAAAAAGATAACTTTTGTAAGCGTTATGATCTTAAAACACAGAAACAATGTAGGAACACTATTTACTTCTACACAAGACATACGTATATATTATATATTAAAACTATTTCTGAAAACTTTAAAAAACATACCACTTTCTTGGAATTCTCAACATTTTTGAGAAAATTGTCAAATTCTAAAAGTTCCTCTTTGGTGGCAAGTGGAAGGTTGAAATTAGCCAACACTGATATTCCAGACTCTTCATTGAGTTCATCACCTATCTTCAATTTTTTAACTTCTGATATTAACTCCGTAGTTATACTGCGGAGAAAGTAGAGTTGTCGTAAAATTTCACCATTTAATTGACCTGCAACAGAAAAATAATCAAAATATCTCTTTAGGACCAGTCTAATTTTGATTTACCATGGTGAGGGCAGTAACACTGGCACTTGCTGGTAACTAGAATCAAAAAAAAAAAAATCTTACGATATAATATAATTTTCAAAATATAGAAAATTATTTTTATGTTCCAAGTCAAAATGAACAAATATTAATAATCTAATTATAACAAATCATTTTAGGTATAGTTGAAATAATTAGATTATTAATACCCTACACTGTTGGTATTATAAAAATAAGTATTCACTTTTACTACAGGGTACTTATATAGTAATAATTGAAATTAGATAATACTTACAATTTGTACTAGTCATTGACTCTAAATTGTCCAGTTTAATGTGTGATCCGTCTAAAGTATCCCTTTTTTTATTATTTATTTGCAGTACTGGTGTCGATGTTTTATGGCCCAAAAATATTTCATTTGCGGAATTACTTTCACTTTCAGATTCTTCTTGATGTTGAGATCCTAGAGTTGAATTCAATTTAATAAATCTTCAACTTCAAATAATATACTGTTTACTTACTTAATAGAACGGGCATCTGTGGTTTGTTTTTATCCTTCACATATGAATCATTGTCTGAGTTAGAAGACGATGTACTCATTCTTTTTCTTATAATTTTTCTTCTGCTTTGTAGTTCTGTATCAGTTGAAAGATCACTAGTATCTTCGGCTTTTTTTGCTTTTTGGCGAGCTATTTCATAGGAATCTAAAATGTTTTGAACAAAAACTGTAGGATGGCCAACAGGTATCGATTTTTTGAAATTTAATTGCTCCAGTTACTTTTTCTGGTGGCAACGGAGGCCAGAAGCAAACATTATTGTTTATCCACTTAGTAGGAACTGCAGCTACTGTAGAATCATCTACAAATTTCACAATACTCCATGTTTCTGATGCCATATTTGTCCAAATACCAAGTTGTTTGTATAAATAACTACTTATAAATATTTTGTAGATAAAAATCGGTAACATGTAAGACAAGAAGAAAATATTCAATTAGTGACAATGCAAAACTGAGATATATTTGACCATAAAGTTTTAATCAATGGACATTCATACACAAAGTATGATCAGGATTTTGGAATAATCGAACGATTAAAAAAATGATAGATTTTAATAAAGTTACCCTGCAGTTAATAACAAAACATATTATGTATTGAGTTGCAAAGATGTAAGGTATTCAAAAAAATAATAATAATATGGCAAATGTTTTTTGATAAAGGCAAAGTATATAAAAAAATTATTAATTATTAAAATTGGGTGTATCTATGTGTAACAAAGAAAAAGTTACAAATTTATCATTAAAGTCGAGTTTAATACACTTGAATAAAATGTCTTCAACATTCCAGGCTTGCAGTGGTCCCTTTTTGTTACTATTAATTAGGTATATATTTAAAACTGATAATTCACATGGTTTAATAAAAAAGTTTTGCTTATCAAGATATTTATTTCCTAATATGAATTTATGTCCTTCCTGAGTAGATATTATGTTGGTAATGCTGATCAATTTACCATTACTTAAGAAATAGCTGTTATCAGGCTCCTTGATTTTTAAGGTGAAGTTTTTAAATGATACTCGTTTGAACTGTGTCACTGTTACAAATTCTGGTAGTAAAGGCCCATTATAATGAATTTTCTGACAATAAGGCAAACTCTGATTAATATTTTCCAGCTTTTGTGAAGCTTTAAGTTCATTTAACCTATTTATTAGTTGTTCAAGAGGTTTATCCTGTTTTCGTATTAACTTTTTTAAAAATTGCATGAAATTTTCAAAATAAAAAGCACTGAATTTATTTATTGACCCAAATACTCTGACATCATTAACTAGATGCAGCAAATTATGAATATTATGGGAGGTATATTTTTCTCCATAAATAATTATAAAGGTTACTTAAGTAATTCCTCTGCATAATCAATAATAATGTTTTGAGCTTGACAAAATAGTAATTGCTACACTTAAAACAAGAAAATTTTCATATCTTTCTTTGGGAACTATATTATACAAAACAACAGGACCTGTATACAACAAAAACTGTCTAAATTCTACTGCTTTCCATCTCCTACTTTCATTTAAGCTACGGGGCTTTCTATTGAATTCTATGGGAATATTTGAAGTTTGTTTAATTAACAGCCTAGAAACTTCTGAAATCTGATGATAAGATAATTTAACTGAAGGTTTTCCACATTGCCATAATGTAACTATCAACTTTTTAACAACTCCTAAGCACACCAAATGCATATAATCTATTGAAAAGCTTTTAACCATATCTAACTGAGGAATATTTTCTAAATAAGATGTTCCTGTATGGTGCTCATGTTGGACTTTTGATCGGAAGTCTGTATCTGTACGTAATTGAAGAGCTGAGGTTTGTGGAAAATACACACTATCATAAAAAATGCCTTCAGTGTGACATTTGGTACAAGACATGTATCCAGAGTGACCTTTTGTACAACAAATAAATGCTTTTGCTGGAGCATCACAAATAAATCCTTTTATTTTTACATGGTATAAGTGTCCATCAAAAAAGAAACCATTATTAATTATATCAGTAGCTTCACTGACAAAATCTTCTAGAAATAAATTGCAAGTTTTTGGTTTCTCATAGCCATGATAGACACCAACAACTTCCACATACCCTGGGTTCATATAAACTACAAAGGATTGGATAAAACTGGCTAGCAGAACTCTTTGAAATAGGAAGACCATCAACATTAATCAAAATTTCAACAGTTCTCAGTTGTTTATAAGCTTGATATTGTGGAAGCAACTTTAGTAAACACATATTTAGCCCAAAATGAACATATTTCCCTGGTTCAACTATCTTAATTTTTGAAGGAGTATGCAAGAGAGTTCGAGCATCTAATGGTAATTCAGAATGATAGGGTTTTAGAAGTTTGAGAAGGTCATTGATTGAGTTATATTGTGATCAAGACACCATTGAGATAAATTTAACGAAATACTCCGATTCGGGACACTATCACTAGTAGGGCCAGAACTACAGGTAGGCACACACATTTGATTAATCATATTTCTTGAACTAATAGGAAAGTCTCCCGGAAAGTCTGTAATACTGAAATTAAATGGCAAATCAGTAACTCTTGAATCAAATGTTTCACCTGTAATTTCATCTCTAGAATTAGATGTCAAAAAGTGCACTGGAGTCGTGAGAACTGTTTATGTTTAAGTTTAAAGGAATATGTGATTGTTCATTGTTTAAATTATTTAGTATTTTAGGAACGTTTTGTGCATTGAATATTTTAATTTGTTTTGATGCATTTTTATAATGCTTACTAACTTTAAAACGTATGTTAGACATTATTTAAAATGGGTATAGGTATATAATATAAATACTTATCTGTTAATTTTTCGTATATCAACGAACTAAACTAAACTAAAACTAAACTATAGTGTTACAGGTCACAGCGTAATAAACACAACCAAAATAAAGTCATAAAAAATACTAGACTGGTTAGAAACTGTATTTTATGCAAAAGTGTTAGCGTTAGCACAGCACATAAGAGAACAAAGCGCCAAACCGTTCTTTTTGGCGCGATTGGTGCGTTACTTGGTTATACATTTAAAGGTTAGGTAAATCTTCTTCTTTTTTGCTAACAGTCGTGTAATATAAGAGTGGTAGCCAGCTTAGGCAAGATGTTAATATCAAAATGAACATATTTTGTACATACAGGGCACGTCAGAGACAATATAATATATATATATATATATATATATATATATATATATATATAATTTATTATATATTATCCCTAAGGCACGTATACAAAGTACGTTAAAATAAGTTTGTCTTAAGTACGTACTTACTGCTTATCGTGTAGTACGTACAACCAATATCCTTTACTGTACGTACTTATTATATACATATTTCGTTTGCTATGGGACAAGGACGTAACGACTTAAAAAGAGCCTTAAATGTACGTGCACTGGACGTATCTTGCTGTTTGGGTTCCTGTTAATTTACTTAAGTAGAATTGTATTGTGTACATTGGTTGGATTTGTTGAATCGAAGTATTGATTCAGTAAATGAGTTGCAACCTTGATAAAATCGTATAGTTCGTTTGGATTTCCATCGAAAGTTGGCAGGATGCATAAATTTCTGACATCGAAAAATGGTACAGCAGGTTGAGCCATATTATTGTCTATTGTTAAATCTAATTCTCTTGATATGTTTAATGTGTTAAATTCGTTACTTTAATCTAATTCTTCTGCACTTAAGTTGAATTCTATGATACTTGGTATAGGAGATTCTAATTCTAACTCTTTATCAGATGAATCTGAACCAGAGGAGTCTGACATAAAAAAATAAAAAGATTCTCAAATTCTTACACGATGCAGATGATGCTGAGATGCATTCCTTATTATCGTGATATAATTATCTGATTAAACTTCTGTTCTTCGGGTTGACTTGAACGTAGTTTCCCTTGGAACTGGTTTCCGGAATAGTAGACAAACACTTGAAAGCGACGAGGATCCTCAGGGACTCTTCTACTATCCTACTGACTGCGCCAATTATGTTTGAACTAATCACAAAACACTTTTTAAAAACTTTAATTCCACTTAAGAAAATTATTAACAACACTTTATATCAGACTAAATTATATAAAAAATTGATTAAATATTTATAATAAAAATATTGGAAATTCAGCATCGAATGTTCCCAAGTATTTCGCTGATATCGCAAAGTCAGTGCCGTGGTGGAATAGAACACCGGAAGTCACCGTCCTGTAACTTGCTCGTTCAAAAACCAGGTAGAAAATTCATACACCAACTCGTGTCCATGGTTTTTTAATTCCTCTTAATACCTAAATATTTAAAATAAAACTACCAAAAAAATAATACTTACATTTATTGCACATAAAAAATTTACAACTATTATTAAATACTATTATACCACAATATTGTTTTAACAAAATTAAATGTTGTTATTCGTTTACTTTTTAAATTATCAATTGTTCTTTCTAGGAAATCATGCCTTTTTCTTGATGAATTCCTTACAATTTTATTTTCATCTACACTGCGACATTTTATGTACGTCTCTTCTTGAATTTTTAATAATACATCAACAAAAACAAATAATGAGGGGTGTGAATTATAAAAAGAACTTTTTAAATGACTATGAAATGATTCACATGCGTTAGTGGTTCCGTATATACTAGCTGATGCTTCTGCCCATATATTAGGAGGAAAACGAGCCTCTTCCGATATATAATTTTCCACTAAATAATCAGCAAATGCACCCAATCTATCGTCGTTAGGCTTTTCTTCTAAAAGTTCAAAAACAAAGAAATCGCTCACTAATTCAGGGTCTAAAAACATAGGTCCAAAGCAGTAACGCAGCCATTTTCCAATATAACTTTGTTTATTTTTATACTCCAATGATAGTCCCAAATTTGGAATTTTTCGTCACCATGCTTGACTTAAGTGGAATCGGCAGCCTATTAATCTAGCTTTACTCCAAATTAATGGCGCAGCATTATGAATGCCCATTTTAAAATCAACCACTATTTGCTCAGGCATTAGGTTATCCTTACTTATATCAATTAATTTGCGAAATAATTTTATGTAGGTGTCTCCTTTTTTTCTCGCAATAAACAAAAAACAAGTGGTATATAATGTCCATTACGTAGGCCATGAATCGTAAACAATTGAAGAAAAAATTTTTTGCAATACGAGAACGTCCCATCCATGTAAATTGTTTTGCACTCACAGAGAAACTTCAAATTAGTTTCAGTACAAAATACAATTAGATTTAATTCCATATCATTTATAAGTACAAAATTCTCATTTTGTAAAGTATTTGTGTTAATATTATTTAAAACTTCAAATACCTCTTTGGCACTTGATGGAAGTTTTGGAAACTTTTTACGTTTTTCGTAATAAATTGATTTTTTGATACAACTTATACTCGATTTGAAATTGGTTGATAGTAATAAATCATTAAAATCCGTCAAACACGTATACAAAGTGGTCCACCTAAATTGCCAAGTTTTAAATAGTATATACATTGAAAGTATAGACCCTTTTGCATTTATTAAACTTTCCATTCCTATAGATCTAATAAGGGCGTCGAATACAAAGCTTAACCCGAGGCTCGAACAATAAGCGGTAGGATTCTACCTGTGATGTTTTGCACTCATGCACGTGCTTTCGGGTGGGTTTAAGTTTATATTAAACACAATAATTATATAATTTAGTGAACATTAGGATGTGTGGCATAATTTGTTACCCTTGTATTTCAATAAATATAATACTAATAACAATAAAGCAACCAATAAACAAGTAAATTTGGAAAAATGTTTCTATTTGAAATTCTATAAAATTTATAGTAAGTCATTACATTTCTTCGGTTTAAATTAATCATCATCAGAAAATAAAATATCTGAGGGACTGTCTTCTTCCCCTAAATTGATAATAAGTGGTTCGACCGTTTTCTCCAGTAAACTATCCAATTGCCACATTTTTTCCTCCTCCATTATTACATGCTCTATACATCTTTGCCACTTCCCCGCGTTGACTTCTTGAAGCGCTTCTTCAAAGAGTTTTTGAACATCACTCATTTTATAAGTGGTATTTTTTCTAGCCACATAACCTTTCACATGAGCCCATACCAGTTCGATCGGATTTAATTCGCAATGGTAGGGGGGGAGCCGAAGCACTATTATATTTTGTTTTTTGGCCATTTCGTCAACAACATATTTTTGAAACCGATGTTTATGGGTATTTACAATTGATAGCAACTCCTTTTTAACCATATTGTCCTCAAATTGTATTTGTTTCTCCACAAGCCACTCGATAATTTTTGCTTTTCGCCAAGCAGTTGTAGGCATCTTCTCCAATCTTCTGGAGTGATACGGAGCGTTATCTAACACAATGACGGAGCCAGGTGGAATCAGCTGTATCATTTGTTCGAAATACTCCTCAAAAACATCAGCATTCATATCCTCGTGGTAATCGCCTGTACGAACTGATTGGAATGATAATAGTCCACCTTCTAAAAAGCCATTGGAGCTACCGATGTGAGTTATAATCAATCGTTTTCCTTTTCCAGAGGGCGGATTTATTCCTGTTGATAGACCGTCTAAAAATGCTTGTCGGTGAGAAGTCACATTTTTGTCTGTCCATATTTTTCCAACTGTGTAGCCGTCGTTCAGCCATGTTTCGTCCAAATAGAAAATTGTTTTGTTTTCATTGCGAAATTTTCTTATTTTTCTCAAATAATTACGTCTCCAACACACTATTTCATCTTTTTCGAGCAAATGAGACTTCCGACTATGTTTTTCCCATCTAAAATTCATTTCTCTTAGAACTTTCCACAGTTTATCTCTCTTGATTGCAGGAAAGTCTTCTTTTACTGCCCCTAAAACTCTATCCAAAGTAGGGATCTCCTTATTGAAATAGAATGAATGCACCTTTCGTCTTATGATGGCCTTTTCGTCCTCATCGATCGGTATTGTTCGCCTTCCTGGAGATGGTTTTGGTGGCGTCACGGTTCCTGTCTTTTCTTCCCGCATCAGCCTGTAGATGGTTGCTTTTCCAATACCTGTCATCTTTGAACAAAGTTCCACTGTAGAATCGATACTTATTGCACTTTTTTGATATCTAAGTGCATTAAATACATTAAGCACAATAATCTTTTCACTAATGCTTAGCGCTGATTTCGCAGCTCGCTTAACTGGAATAAATCCTGAAAGACTCTCCATTTTCAAAAATTACTCAAATGTGTGTCCTAGAATACTCGCATTAGGTTTGTTCGCTCTTAAAATGACTCACAGTTTTATACCAATAAGTTGAGGTACCTAATTGTTCGTAACAACCTGAAGTTGAATACTGCAAACGAATAAATTGGTATTTACTGAGAGACAAAAAACAGAGTTAAAGTCTTTAATAAAATAACTAGCCAAAGAAATAGTTCAAGAAATCATGTTTGACAAAAAATTCCTACAAACAATAACAGATTCTTTAACTGAAAAAGTTATTGAAAAAGTAACAGATAAAATTGAAGATTTAACAACAAACGTGAATAAAATTAAAAATATGGTAACTAACATACAGGGTGAACAAGATTACTGGAAAACGAAAATCGAAAATTTGGAACAGGAAAATAAAGCGAATGAATTGAGATTTTATGGTTTGCCGGTGGTTGATGGTGGTAAAATAGAGGATAGTGTACGAGATGTTATTGAAAAAAATTTTGCCATATCCAATGTGAGTCTGCTAAAGTGTTATCGCCTCAGTTCAAAAAATAATTCAAAATCGAATGCTGTTGTTGTAAAATTTGGGAGTATAACTCAACGCAATCAAGTATATTTCAACAAAAAGAAATTAAAAGGTAGCAAAATTGTCATTGTGGAGGAATTAATTAAAAATAGGCACGAGTTACTGCTATTAGCGAAGGAGAAATTAGGAAAAGTTAACGTATGGACTATGAATGGACGCATATTTACAAGAAAAAATTGTAAAAAGGTGCTGATTGCTAATGAAGAAGATGTTCTGAAGAATTGTTAAATGTTAAATGTCGGAAAGCAATAGTTTACTCTAATTTGTATTATAATTAACTTAAAAAACTACTTTTTTTATTTTTTGTTATTTTCTTATGAGAAATTTAGTAGTCAGTTTTTTAAACGTTAGGTCCTTAACATTGCATTTTTCGGAAATCAGACAGTTACTTTATAAATATCAATATGATGTGCTAAGGATATCGGAAACTTGGTTAAATCCAAATACAGAAAATGATTTATTGCAAATTAAAGGCTATATTTTTCTTAGGTGTGATAGAATACAAAATCGAGCTGGAGGTGTAGGAATATATATTAAACAAAATTTAAAATTTAGACTTGTCTATGAGTCAGTTACAGAAAATTTAGAGGAAATATGGGTTGAGTTGAAACTCTTTAATATAACTTATGCTATTGGGTCTTTATACAGGCCGCCTAAAGGTAACGTGTCAGAATTTAATCGCTTAATTGAAGACCGTTTTATGGATTATGTGGGGTATGAAATTATTTGTGGAGGAGATATAAATATAAATTTATTTGACACTACTTGTACAAATGCATATACTTTTCAATATACCATAGATACGTTTAATTTAAAACAAATAATAACAGCGCCAACTCGTCTCACAGCGTTGTTGGATGTCATAATAGTTTCAAACCAGTATGAAAATATTAACATTTGATACTTCCTTACGATTTAAGCCTCATATAAACAACTGTATAAAGAGTGCTTACTCCGGATTAAAGATACTGTTTCCCCATAGGCATGTCTTATCGCAGAAATTAAAAATCCAGCTAACCAATTCATTAGTACTTAGTAAGTTTTGTTTTTGTGACGTTGTATATGGACCGTGTCTCGATATGGCTGATGTAAATAGAATACAAAAAGTGCAAAAAGCATGCCTGCGTTACATATATGGGATACGCAAATTTGAACCAGTGTCGCATAAATTAAATGATGCGCATTGGCCTACAATGGCAAAGACAAGGCAAATGCACTCTTTATCGCTATTTCACAACATAATATTTAATAAATCTCCACCATACTTGTACAAAAAAATTACATTTCGCACAGACGTCCACAACTTGAATTTGAGACATCAAGGTTACATCTCACCTCCCGCCCATAAAACGGCATTATTTCAACGGTCATTTAGTTATCAAATATACAAACAATATAATTCTGTGTCTGAAGCCTTAAAATCCATGTTACCAAGCAAATTTAAACAAAAATTAAAATCTGAGTTTCGAGTGATGCAGTGAGAGGCCTATACGTTCATGACTATAGAAATTATATATTTATTTGTTTTTCTTTCCTTATATGTATATCTAGACTGTAACGAGCTTAACATTGATTTTTGATTTAGTATATAGTGAACTGGGACTGAAGTTATATCTTTTTTAATTGTTTTCAGTTCCATTTTGTATTTCTCACGATAAAATGTAAAATTATCAAATTATGGTTATTGTAAACGAGAACTGCAAATAAACTTTATTATTATTAAGTAACATTGTGTATTAATTGTTCCCGGAATTCTCGGCATAATTATTTTTACCTGTTATGACAATAATGATTACTAAATTATTCGGATAAGTAAATAGGGTTCAAACCGGCACGTCAGGTAGGTGCGCCTATGGAATCGGCTGCTAAAAATGATTTATTACTATCAATCAATATAAATCGTTCACTTGTAGTTCATTTAAATTGAATTCAAAATATTTTCGAATAATTTTGCTGGGCTTTTCACAAATGTCGTCAGAGGCCTTTCGTTTAGCAGATGCACTCACTATATGTCGTGGAATAATATTTTCTTCTATTACTGGATGATTATGAGTAACACTTTTTCAGTTATTACACGACCACCAGAATCACCGATTGTTCGAAGAAAGGCTTTACACTTTCTATTCACACATACCCACTTAATTTCTCCATATGCTAACTTTTTGCTGGTTTGATTAAATTTGTATTGTTCTACACTTAATAATATTTTTCCACGTTGACTTGATATTTCGCGAATCGACATGTTAATTAAGTTGATACAACTATACTACCACTTACAATTACGAAATAAAACTAACTCATTCATAAATATCAGATCCGAAAGAAAATCTTTTCGGATTTCTTTTACGTACTTGCAGCGAATTTATCAATTGTACCTGTTTCTTGGATTTGTATATTAAATCGGTTAAGGGAGTCTACACAAGATTAGAGCATAATTAGGACAGGTAAATTTGTCAATCGAGCACGAGTTAGGCATACGGATTATAGAGACCTTTACTCTTGTACCTTTTAAAGGATTAGTGAGCACGAGTTGGGATGCGCTCACTCGGTCATAGTACTTCATAGAGTAAAAATGTATTTTGTTTTCGTTAGTTAAAATGTTCATAATTTCTTTTTTGTTAATACATGTAGTGAATAAAGATAATTATAAAATTCACCCAGTGAATACTTACAGTCCAGTACACGCAAACAACACTTTTGTTCCTTAGAGTCACCATTTCAGAGATATGGCGATTTAAAAAGTCGAAAATGTTGTGTTCTTCATAATATGTAAGGTATGTGCAGGTAATATGCCCACCTTAAGATCTTTTGTCTGTATTTGGGGTCAAATTCAAGGTTTTTAAAGAGTAACTGTTATTACAGATATTAGGGTTATCTAGATATATATTTATTTTATAATTTTGAAAAAACATATAAAAATTTGATATTTATGACGTATGCAACCACAACTTTTAGGATTTATTTTAAATGACTACTAAGTTAACAAAAGTCCCCAAAGATAGGTGCTGCCGCCTAGCTGCAGTGGAGGGGGAGGGGTTCTAAGAATTCTAGAAAATTGAATATCTATATATTTTCTTTTAAGATGGTTAAATATGGGCGCCAGGTAAATTTACCACCAGCAAACACCTCTTCCTAACACTTCTAAATTTACCAAACGAGTGTAGGTTCTAGTACGTAAAATGAATAAAAGACAAGCTATTAAAGAACTAAATATATATATTGTCAGCAAGCTACTTACTCAAAAAAAATAATAATAAGCAGAAATGATATCAGTCACGGCGAGTAGGTGGTAGCAGCAATAGCTCTAAGATAAATTAATGAAATTTAACAATTTACATCGAGCAATTAACATGCAGTACTCTACGACAACTTCTAAGTGATAAATAGCAAATAACTACAGCGCAAACGCAAACATATTAACATGCAAATTTTCTAGGTGTTGATGCTCCGTCAAAATATAGAAATATAAATATAAATATGCAACCCTAATTTTAAATAATACATTAGAAAATTAAGCAATACTTAATTTATGCAATTTAGAATCAGGTTAACCTATTAAGAATTCTATCACGGCGATATTAATGCATAATTTTTAAATTATGGATAACGGCGTCGCTTGAGCTCAGGCGTATGCGCACTATATCAACCATTCAAACTTGGTAAAACTAAAGTGCATTAATCTACGCTTAACAAATCATTACTAAGCTTTATAAATTATATGTATATAAAACAATAACTAATAGATCGTTAGAAAGCGTAAGCATATAAAACCAAAAAAAAAATTAAGCAAACTAATATATAACTTGCGTGAATCCCCAATGGGACTGGCAGCTTTTAGAATTCCTCAATGAGACTGGCAACTAGTAGTGTTGTAAGGTTGTAATAGGATAGAGACGATTCCAAAATAAACGCGACAGGTCAGCTTTTCCCACCTATCTTTACCGTCGAATCGAACGCTACCGATTACCTAGTTCGAGAGGTTTTGTAAAGATGGCTGTAGCGGTAGCGAACGCTTTCTAGAATACTTCGTCTTTCGATAAAAATAGATTCCAGTGGCGTAACAATTTTAATTTTTTTGGTGAATTTGGTTTTTATTTGGATTTGTAAATTCTGTAAAAAATACGCAAATTAAACAATCTAAATGTTTATTTTTTCTTTCTAGTTAAAAGTTTTATATACATTTTTAATTAAGTTCATCAATTAAGTTTTGCTCAATTTAGCTCATAACAATTCTTACTTTTAAATTGTTATTACCCAGCGAAGACCACGGGGAGGTATGAGCATTCTTCGCCAACGGGATAGAGGGGTGAGGTATAAATTTTAGCGAGGTTACGAGTGTTAGTGTATAAAAATAAATAATAATAAATATATAAAAAATATCACAGATCAATATCACAGATAATATCACAAAATTGAAACAAAGTCAATTGTAAAATAAAAACTTAAAAATGAATTCTTCAAAAAAAATTTAAAAAAAATTCTGATAAAACAAAAAAGAAATTCTAAAAAAAAAAATTATGAAAAACTAAAAAAAAAATTCTGAAAAACTAAAAAAAAAATTCTGAAAAACTAAAAAAAAATTCTAATTCAAACTAAAAATAAAGTCTTCAAAAAAAACTAAAAATAAATTCAGTTGTCAGTTTTGTCAATTTGGTCGCCAAATGTACGATCATTATCTGAACATTCTGAGCTCCATTCTTCGGAACTGCCCGTATTGACATTGAAAACTAAATCTTGGGCAGTGTCTAATAGATGCTCTTTTTTCATTAAATCTAATTCATACTTCTGTACATGTTCGCAAACTCTTTTCCACTCTTCAGTGGTAATGCTGGAGAACTTCTGTCTTGCAAGATTTTCGACGTCACCACATCTAAATGTTATATTATGACTTCCAACCCAATTTTTGACCGCGGCCCAAATTTTTTCTATAGGGTTTAATTCTGGGTGATATGGTGGTAATCTTACAACAAAGTGTCCGTGTTTTCTCATTTCCTCATCTAGAACGTATTTTAGAAAGCGGGGTTTGTGCGATTTTATTACTTCATATAGTTCGACTTTTCTCATGTCGACTGTATGAGGGATGCTCTTGTCCGTTAGCCAATTCAACATGACTTCCTTTCTAGATGAGGCGGTTGGAAGTCTTTCCATCATTGTATTGTGATAGCTAGCATTATCTATCACCAACACACTTTTTTCTGGAATGTTGGGAATGAGTTGTGTTCTCACCCAACGCATGAAATTTTCCGTGTTCATGTCATCCTGATAATCTCCAGTCTTTTTTCCAGACTTAAATATTAACAGTCCATTTTCCACAAACCCCTTTTCTCCTCCTGCATGTACTATAATTAGCCTGTGTCCCTTGCTATAAGGCGCTTTTAATGTTTGGTCTGGTTTGGTCGTATCTATCCATGTTTTTGTAGAGGTATGCGAACTATGCAAATAAGTTTCATCGGTATATATTATATTTCTACCGTCGCGGCGAAAATCTCTAATTTTTTTCAAAAACTCTACGCGTTTTAATCTTACATCGTGGCTTTCCATAAGTGATTGTCGATTGTCTGGTGTTTTGTCCCAGGTGAAACCTAATTTTTTTACAACCCTTCTAAAGGATTGTAATGACCCTTCAAAACCTACTTGGGCGTCCTTCACTCTTTGTAGAGCCTTCTTCATCGTTGGGCGTTGTTTTTCTAGGATGTAAAAGTTGTTAATAATGGATCGAATTCGATCTCCTTGCCCTTGACTAATAAATGTTTTAGAATTCGGACGACCCCTCTTTTTTTGAGAATTACTTAAATTTAAATCATTTGAAGTTGATGTCGAGGGACGGTCGTCAATGTCGACTGATGTTGACATTTTTGTAACATCATCTACTTCTAAAGCACTTATTTTTTTATTTACTCGATGGATGACATCCTTAGAAACACCCGTAGCTGCCATAATTCGTTGGCGAAAATTATTGATTGGAATTTGTAGCCCATTTTTGGCTTCGTTTTTCATAAATTTACTTACGGAGTTAATAATTTGGTAGGCATCCGCCGAGTAATGCTTTCTTCCCATTTTTGCGATGAAAAAAATAAAAATACACTCTGTACTTACTCTACAAAACTTAAAACACCCGAACTGAAACGAGGCACAAATTCACGACGCCGCTGGGTCTGCGACTAACTAACAACGCTCACGAAATTCGCTTAGCAACTGAATAGTACTAGAATTCTCCTCTGGAGGTGCTGCGGCGCGCGCCGATCGGAGATCGTCGGCAAATATCCCCACATTGCCTAATTTTACTAGAGCTGTCGCGTTATTTTTGTAATCGACTCTACAAACAACCATGGAGCGAGTAGACAGATAAAAAGATTTCTTTGTCGGTGTAGAATCTTCCAAATTAAAACCCATAAAAAAAACCTAAAAGGAGAAATAATTTTACCACACAACAAAATAAAATATTTAAATTACCCTAACATTCCCTATAAAACATTCGATTTCAAGTTTTAACATAATGCTAACCTTGACTTTACAAATAAAAAAAACACGAAAAATAGTATTAATTATAAAAGAATATTACAGTATATAATACCATTAAGAAAAAATTTTTAAAGTTATACTTAGGGAAAAGCTCAATTGAAAAGAAAAACTACTTACAATGTTAATAAAAAATTATTAAAAATAATTTGTGCCAAGTAAATAATTTTGATTATCTAATTATTAGCAAAAATAAATCATAAATCTACCAGGTGATGAAAGAGAAAACCATAATAACTTACCTTTAATAAGGGGTTTCTTTCAGAGGTTTGGAAATCTATCAACTATTACAAGGCGAAATATTTTCATCGCAGTTTCGGTACTACTAACTCAACAGAATTATTAAAGCATATCCTTGAAATGCACTTGAGAATGGTGTGGAGGTAAGAATAATCCCTTTTCAAAGGATAAAACCAGGACTAACCACCAAAATATTATTAACACCATACACACAATAGTCCAAGTTTTCAAATGGTCACTTTTAACAATAATCCCTTTAAGGATGATTTAAATAAATCAAATTGTTTTTTAAGTACCACACCATACCACCACAGTCATTAAAGTGAACATCAAAAATGGCCTCCAAGTCCTAGTTGCTGACCTCGAGACCCTTGACGGCAACTTCTACAGTTTTAAAACGATATCAAAAAGATTTCGATTATCGCTGATAATTTTAACCACTCTAATAAAATACCTGACCACTAGGTGACCTTACAGATAAGGTACCTACAATTAAATTAATACACCAAAATAATGATACAAAATCCAAGTCATTTAAAATTCGGTTAAAAATTATTAATTATTTTAATTTATTTCCTGTAGCACGTAATTAAAAAAATACTATTGTAAGTGAATTTTTATACCTAATTATCAACCTTAACACCTAATAGGTACAATAAAAAAATAGTTTCAGAATTTGTAACAGTTTTATTGAAAGTTAAATAGTCCAGAAACTAAAAACTTATTTTTCACAATCAGGGCATAAGAATGTATCAATCTTGTCTTTGGGTGTGAGACCCATGCACTCTTCGTGGACATACCTAAGTGTTGCATGCGCTATATAGCCTCATATCAGCCATTCTGTTTTCCTTGCATAATTTGCAGAACCAAGATTCTTGTTTTTTTGTTCCCTTCTTCTTAGCACGAAGGGATTTTTTTTTTGTTACATTTGGTAATTTTCGTAGCATTGGCGTTTTTTTTTACCATCTGTAATATTCGTAGTGGCTTCAACATTTTGTGAATCGCTGGCTCTAATGCAGCTACCAAATAAATCTTTAGTAACAACTTGAGCTCGACTATTGTTAGCTAGTTTTCTAGGCTTTTTGGTATTGTTCTTGATTGCTGCATTTTCAGGTGTTTGGAGCATATTTGTGAATGAAATATTGTGGATGTTTGAAGAATTACTCTGATCGTCTTCTGAATCAATAATTTCATCGCTGCTAGAATCATGCAAACTAAAGGATGAGTCATTGCTACTATCAGTGTCCAGAAAAGGTTTTTTTCGAGCGATTTTTCGGTTGAACACCCAAAGTAAAACGACGACAAGAGTTTCTACTATCAATATCCAGACAGGCTTCTTTTGAGCTATTTTCGGGTTGTAAGTTCGAAGTAGAGGGACGAGTAATCTTTTCGTTGCATGTCTGAAGTTAAAGGGATACAATCATCTGCTTTATTACCAACTTTAGTTACTGTCAATGCTACATTATCTTTACCTTCCTGATGTTAGTATGTGACAGTACTAGGAGCAAATGTTATCTCTGGGATAGCTTCTGGGTTGAACGGATAAATTCCTGTTGACGAGAACCCCGATTTTATATTGGATGGTGTCATTGCTTTGTCCCAAACGGTAGAAAAAATTACCCCAAATCTCTGTTTAGTAATAACACGATCTCTATGAATAGAATAATATTTCATAACTTCATCATCCCAGTAATATTCAAAGGATCTAAAGACAGCTTTGTCCATTGGTTGGAGCTCGTGAGTAGTATTACTGGGAAGAAAATACATAGTGATTTTGTAAATTTCGGCAATTTCTACCATAGTGTGATCCAAGTGACATCTTGCACCATCAAATATAATAATGCATGGACCAGCAGCCTTAAATTTTGAAAAGTGCTGAAGCCAAGCTGAAAACGTTTCAATATTCATGCTGCCTTTTGCAGTCATTTGAGCAACAGCACCTGGAGGTAGCGAGTCAATCCATTCTGGCTTCATACGTTTACCCTTAAAAAGCACCATTGGAGGGATTGCTGCACCAAGAGCATTACCACAATAAACAATGGTGACACTTTCTCCATGTTCGTTTGCAACAACATGTACTCTTCTTGCCCCTTTTTGCGTCAAAACTTTCTGCTGATGATGAAGTGTTAATCTGCAACCTTTCTCGTCTACATTATATATTCGTTCGGGTTTGTGGATTATATCCGTTTGTCTTAAAATACCTTCCAGCTTAGTAAAATGATGTTTTACAATGAATTTATTAAGCTTTTGTGCTCTAGCCGGATTTAGATTTTGTGCTTTCCTAGGCCTGATTTGAGGATTGCGCTTCATAAAACCACGTAGCCAATAACGACCAGCCATTCCTTTTTCTTCTTGAAAAGAATTTCGGATTTGATTGAGTTCTGTAAACCGATATACACACTTACGAAGTACCCTTGCAGTAAGTGGATAACCAATTTGCGAAAGACGGATAATACGTTGAACTAATTCTGCTTCTTGGGCATTTGAAAGTATAGCTTTTCGCCCTAGAAAAGACTTTACTTGCTTTCCTTCTTCCAAATATCGTCGAAGTGTCCGCTAGCTGTGCTAACTGCGGTTCCATTTTCCGTCGCTCTTAAAGCGGCTGACAAATTTTCTTTGGTCCAGTTGCCACGTAGGCCCCTGCATTGATACTGGGGCATGCTGTGACAAAAGAAATAAAAGAAATCATATTAATACAGTGAGCAAAATATATATTGTAGAGAAATATGGCCACAGAAAGAGAAATATGGCCACGGCCATATAACCCTACTTCTCACCTGGCCGTATTACTCAACACTGTATTTTGATATTTTTCTACGAAAAAAATGTAATAAATCGAGAATTATACAATAAAATAAGAACATGTACAAAATTTTAAAAGTCTACGGAACATGTAAGTACAATTAAAATAATAAAAACTTACCTATTAGAACCAAATAACACTTATGGAATTAATAAACAGCTTCTACAATGGCGAGTTCCACAACAATGAAGTACTCCTCCGACGTATAGGGAATGTGGTGCCATCTGTTTAATAATTTAGGCACTAAATGTGTATTACTACGACAGTATCAAGATTTATATCGTTTAAACATAAAAATAGTAGGAAATTTGTTAGATGACCATATTACTCTACATGGCCATATTACCTGCACATATCTTATGTATTTCAATGACAATGAGACCTTTGAGATGTCATTTTTGATGAATTCATCACAGTTCCCACAAGCCAACAGAAATTTCTTGCAAATACACACAACAAGTCTCGGCTTATTTCAATGTTGAAGGATGAATTTACTTCTGGAAATATTTCAGTAAAACAAGCTGACAATGACGCTGATGTTCTCATAGTTAAAATAGCGATAGAACAATTTAACTTGACAAATCCAACTTTTATTGTTGGTGAAGATGTGGATTTATTTTTCGCTGCTGTCCTACATGATTATTACACCCTGTAGTTTGCATTTTTATGGCTGACTAGTACAAATACATACCAAGAAACAAAAAACTTGTAAACACTGATAATAAACCTGTTCGGCGTTGTGGATATCTAAATTAATCATTGCATTATTTGTACTGGCTGGTACAACAGTGGAAATTTTTCGTTGCCGAAATAATTTTGTGAGTTTTTAAAATATGCCTAAAGTGAAAGATAAAAAACGCGTATGGAATAAAATAACAGACAACAGTGATAGTAGTGATGAGGAAAACCAAGTTGGGAGTTCAAAAATGCCAAAAATGAATTCAAAAAAGTTACAGTTGGATCAACTCTTAAGTAAATTAAAAGAAATCGAGGGTAGTATAAATAATCTACAGACGGAGAGCGAGGATAGTAGTCCCGAAGAAGGTAGGTTTACATAATAAAGTAGGAAAGATCGACTTTATGTCTCTTCCTTTATTACATAACTGGAAAAATGATTGACTTTATGTCTCTTTTTCAATAAAATACTTTTAATGTGTATTCCAACGAATTTCCATCTTTTCAGATGGCCCCTCAATATCTGAGGATACTTCGGGAAAGTTTTCGGAAGTTTTGGGAATAAATCCCGAAGAAACGGAGTTGTTGGGTACTCCTATACATAATGATATCTGCATAAGATGGAATGCTTATTTAAAAAAAGGGTTTAGATAAGGACATTCTCCAGGCCTTACAAAAGAAGTACCCTTTATCCAAAAATTGTGAATCATTGTGTGCACCAAAGATGAATAAAGAAGTAGAGGTATGCCTTTCAAGAGATAATGCCAAAAACGACCGTTATATAAGTAACCTACAGAATATGTTAGGTAATAGCCTTAGTGATATTGGTTCCTTAATAACCGAGATAATGGTAGAACCAAATAAACTCGACGCAAAGAAAATCATACAGATGTTAGCAGATGGTGCACAACTTCAATGCGTCGTACACCACGGCCTTTCAGAACATAGAAGATATCCTGCTAAATTTAACATGACAGAGGAAGTACTACTAGGAGAGTGTCCCATAGACTTTTTGGGAAAGGTTTAAAGGAGTCCATTCAAGCCAATGATGCTGCAAACAAATTGGGAAGATCAATAAAAGCCAAAAAGTTTACCCGTTCCAGGTTTCAATTACCTATATCACAACCGGGACCTTCTGGATTACAGAATAAAAAGCCAGATTATTTTTTAAACTACCGACGCCCTCAGAACACATCGAGGAAACGACCAGAATACCAGATTCGGAACTTCAGAAAACAAGATCATCCAGACAGGAAACAATACAGACCGAGAAAGAATTAGGATATAAGGTAAAATATGCAGGTTCACTTAAAAATTTTGTAAAGCAGTGGGAAGGTATAACAAAAAATTCGCAAGTTTTGAAATGGATAAAAGGTATTTCATTAAAATTTGAATCTGTGCCTTTTCAAGAATATATACCTAAGATAACAATAAACAAATCAGAACTTCAAGATTACAGAAAAGCCATTAACAACTTAATAGACACAGGGGCAATTTCGAAATGTAAACCAAAACACGGTCAATTCTTGTCATCATATTTTGTAATAAAGAAACCTAATGGAAAGCAACGATTTATTTTAAATTTAAAAAAGTTAAACAACTATATATTAGCACCACACTTTAAACTTGAAGATTATAGAACAATTTTAAAATAGACCACACAAAGCTGTTATTTTACTAGCATAGATTTAAAAGACGCTTATTTTTTGTTAGCTATTAATTCTAAATACAAAAAGTATTTGAGATTTAAATTTAAACAATATTTATATGAACTTAATTGTTTACCTTTTGGGTTAAATATAGGACCATATATTTTTACAAAAATAATAAGACCGGTTTTACAACATTTGCGTGAAAAAGGTATTATATGCTCAGCATATTTAGATGATTTCTTAATAATATCCACCTCAAAAGAGGAATGCCATCGTCATACGACTGAGGTTAGAAATCTCTTAAGTAGGTTAGGTTTCGTTATAAACCTAGAAAAAAGTGAGTTAGTTCCAAAATATAGTATAACTCATTTGGGATTTGTTATAAATAGTTCAGAAATGAATCTTAAGTTACCTAAAGAGCGGAAAGAGAATATTGTAAAAATTTTAAAACGTTTTAAAGAAAAGAATGTGTGTAGTATTAGGGTATTCGCAAAAATTATAGGTTTACTGGTAGCAACAAAACCGGCAGTTAAATATGGATGGGTTCACCTAAAAAACATGGAGCGCAGCAAATATAAAAATCTTTCTGCAAATGGCCAAAATTATGACAGCTGTATGACGATTTCGAAAGATATTAAAACGGACTTAAATTGGTGGGTGAAAAATCTCAAAGATAGCAAACAAAGTATCAAGAAGAGGTCATTTGATATGGAGATTTTTTCTGACGCTTCAAAAACTGGTTAGGGGCATATTGTGGTAAAGAATTGACCCACGGTTTTTGGAGCGAAGCTGAAAAAGAGTTCCATATAAGTTATTTAGAGTTAATGGCGGCTTTTTACGCTTTAAAATCTTTTACAAAAAATAAGGTATCGTCAAATATATTATTACGAGTAGATAACGTTACAGCCATCGCCTGTATTAATAGAATGGGGAGTGTAAGATACAAAAATCTTAATAATATTGCTAAGCAAATATGGGATTGGTGTGAGCATAGAAATAATTTTGTTTATGCCTCTTACATTAGCTCCTTAAATAATGAGATAGCCGATACACAATCTAGAATAAAAGATAGTACAATAGAATTCAGTTTTAATAGAGAAGGATTTACAAGAATTATCGAAAAATTTGGTACACCAACTATTGATCTTTTTGCATCTTACGATAACAAGAAATGTGATCGATTTGTGTCTAGATTTCCAGATCCAGAATCCTTATATGTAGACGCATTTACAATAAGTTGGGATAAGGAATATTTCTATGCTTTTCCACCATTTCCATTAATTGGTAGTGTTCTAGAAAAAATAATATCAGAGAAAGCTACTGGAATACTGGTAATACCAAATTGGTCTAGCCAGGCATGGTATCCACTATTCCAGAGACTTCTCACCGAAAAACCCATAATAATTAAGTCTAATAATTGCTCTTTTCAAATTTCTTGCAGAATCTCACATTCAATTTATTGTCAAACTCCATTGATGGCCGGGAGATTATCAGGGAAGCTTTTTCGATAAGAGGAACTCCTGAGAAGGCAATAGTAGGTAAAGGGACGATTTGGACCGACAGGCGCCGCCAGCCCAGACAGACTTAACCCCCTCCACTACACCCTTGCAGCAGGGTGCCAACTTCAGGCTAGAGATCTTAAAGCGCAAACCTTTGTGACGTCATCGTATCAACTTCAGATCATTTTGATGTATCAACCTGGTCTCGTATAGGTCGGCCATCTTGCCAACTTCAGGTTGGATGACGTAATAATATTTTAACTGATTACCTTAAGATACTATAAGGCCCCTTCACAAATAATAACAAAAAGCTTATAGTCAATAGAGTCGAAAAAACATTTTACTTTTTATAATAAATGTTAACGTAATTAGGTCACGTGACATGTAAAGAACAATATCAGTTTTACGAAATTTATGTAACAAATTATTTAAATAATATATAAAAATTGTAAAAAATTATGATTACCTTATTATGTGCCAACTTCAGACAGGCGTTAACTTCATAACCCTCGAATTGTAATAATGACTCACCAGGTTCGGTTGGATTTCTTAATATTTGGTAATAGGAGTAGGATATTTGCTCATCTTAGTTAATTATCCAGCAAAGACCACGTGGAGGTGTGAGCAACCTTTGCCTGGAGAGGATAGGTAAGCAGGAAGAATAGGGAAGGTCAAACAGCAGCGGTTCTTTAATAGGCAACAATTTCCTCTGATCATGCTCATAAGAACATACTGAAAACGCTATACGTACTTAACTTAATAGGTTACTGCAAACTTTGTAGATTCGTCTTACCGAAACCCTAAGTTTATAGTACTTCTCCCTTCGTAAAGGTACCGGCGCGTATCAGTGCAGGAAAAAAGTCGACTAACAAAAGGGACATCAAACAATAAATTAAATTTTCATTCATATCAATAGGAATCAAAATATCAATTAGGAATTCTTCTTATCGCAAGGGCCTTATTTTGTGGAAACGTAGTTTATATATAATTTATGTCACGGGAAAACTGGTGCCCGTAAATTTTCTGACTTTCAAGGACAAATTCGAAGAATTTCAAAAAATATTAAGAAACACAACAAGATTCAATTCATAAATAATTAAAAGAAAATCAAAGAATTTTCAAAAAAGAATCAAAAAGTGAACAGTAAAAATTATTAAAAAATCATAACTGTATAAAAAATTAAATAAACTCAAATTAAAAAACCTTAAAAACAATTATAAAACGTAGAATAATAACGAATAAAAATGTTAAGGAATTCATAAAAATAATTAAAAGTGAACAGTAAAAATTATTAAAAAATCATAACTGTATAAAAAATTAAATAAACTCAAATTAAAAAACCTTAAAAACAATTATAAAACGTAGAATAATAACGAATAAAAATGTTAAGGAATTCATAAAAATAATTAAAAGTGAACAGTAAAAATTATTAAAAAATCATAACTGTATAAAAAATTAACTAAACTCAAATTAAAAAACCTTAAAAACAATTATAAAACGTAGAGTAATAACGAATAAAAATGTTAAGGAATTCATAAAAATAATTAAAAGAAAAACAAAGAATTTTCAAAAAAAAGAATCAAGGAGTAATCAGAAAACATTATTAAAAATCGTAAACTGTATAAGGAAATTATAAAACGTAGAATAATAACAAATAAAAAATGTTAAGAAAATCATAAAAATAATTAAAAGAAAAAGCAATGATTTTCAAAAAAAAAAATGGTAAGAAACAAAAGAATCAAAAAGTGAACAGTAAAAATTATTAAAAAATCATAAACTGTATAAGAAAATTAAATAAACTCAAAATAAAAAACCTTAAAAAACAAATTATAAAACGTAGAATAATAACGAATAAAAATATTAAGAAATTCATAAAAATAACTAAAAAAAAACAAAGAATTTTCAAAAAAAGTATCAAGGCAAAAGAATCAAAAAGTGAACAGTAAAAATTATTAAAAAATCATAACCGTATACAAAATTAAATAAACTCAAATTAAAAAAAACCTTAAAAACAATTATAAAACGTAGAATAATAACGAATAAAAAATGTTAAGAAATTCATAAATAATTAAAAGAAAAAACAAAGAATTTTCAAAAAAGAATCAAGGAGTAATCAGTAAACATTATTAAAAAATCGTAAACTGTATAAGGAAATTATGAAATTCAAAATAAAAAACCTTAAAATAATTATAAAACGTACAATAATAACGAATAAAAATGTTAAGAAAATCATAAAAATAGTTAAAGAAAAGCAAAGATTTTCAAAAAAAAAAAAACAAAAAGAATCAAAGAGTAAACATTAAAAATTATTAGAAACACAAAGAATAACGGAACAAAATAATGATAAAACTAAAAAATATTAAATAAATTATAAGAAAAACTAAGATTTAGGCACATATTAAAATTACTAAAATTTTATAACAACAATTTAAGAAAAACTTAGAATTGTATCGGTAAAAAAATGGAGATCAAACAATAAATATTTTAAAAAGTTTAAATAAAAACAGAATTACCTACATACCACAAAAGATTTTGGAAACACACAACACTTGCAGTAAAAAAATTCACAACACACATCCACTCAAGTCGATCGTTGGAAATAAAATAAAAAAAAACAGGAAATTTGATAAACAAAAAACCGCAAAAATGGCGTGTGCAGAATTATCTATTCTTATCAGTAAAGTTACATGGAAAAGTATCATTTAGATTAAAACAACAAAATAATTTTATAAAATCTGAAAATTATTAAGAAAACTGTTTAGATATATCATAAAAAATATGATAAAATTTAGACAAATAAAAAAACGTTAGGATAAATAATATTCAGGATCAAGGCCAATGAGCAGTATAAAAAACAAAAAGTTTTTAAAAGTAATTTCTGAACAAAAATTAGCAAAAAAAGCAGAGCAACAAGGATCCAAAATTATCAGCTTAACAAAAAATAAGAACACAAATTTATAACTATCGTATAAGGTATGGTCAGAATGACCAAATATATACTATAATATATTATTAAAATATAATTATTCAGAACTCATCTGAATTTCAGGAATATATTTAAAAATCTACGGAGATAAAGGAAAAAAGATACTTTAAGAATTAAAATGATTACATTCCTCTTTAACAATACAGTAACAACCTGGGGCATTCAAAAGATAATTTTCAAAACCATCTTAAAATAGCCAAAATTGTTAAAAATTTAACTCACTCGCCAATTCTTTTTTTTGAAGACACACGTCTGATCACTAAGACTGACTAGTTCAGAATGAATTAGAAAGACTCTGTTTTCAGTTTATAACATTTAAAAAAGGGGCGTGGTTTAAAATTTTCAAGAAAGGAATTTTCTTTAAGAAAAAAGTATATGTTAGCTAGTTTAATTCCAGTAATATACAAGTGGTAACAATTTCCGAAAAGTTTTTTGGATCTAAATTCAGAATGTACCAAATTACGTAGGAAAAAAAACATAAAATTAATTTTTAAACGTATTAAAGACTAAACACAGAGTGTCAAAAAAAAATGAATAATAAATAATTTAAATGATTACGCTATACATACTAATCATAATAGGTTACTGGTAACTTTTGTAGATTCGTTTTACCGAAACTCTTCTTAAAGATAACTAATGTGTAGTAGCGAAAGAAAAAGTTGAATATTAAAAAAAAAGGCCTCAACCAATAAAAATAAAAATTTATTCTAAACTGTTTAACGTAGCTAGGCTCAAAGTGCCCGCAATAAAAATACTATACTGCCACCGTGATAAAAAAAGTGTCATTAATAACAGGCAGGCAGAGTATGTATTGCAAACGACACCTAAATCCAAAAAAACTATTGCTATCTATATTAAACGATAAACGTTATTAATCGGGGAGCATTCGTAGGGCAGTCGTAAGCCAGTCGTTAACTAGTCGTAGAATAGTCGTTAACTAGTCGTAAGGCAGTCGTAAGACAGTCGTTAACTAGTTATTAATTATAAATATGAAAACACATATAAAATAAATCATATATAAGGACGACAGGACCTAGCGAACATTGCGAATGAATAATCACATAATCGAAGCAAATGAAGAACCTGATAATTCCTACCATAAGAAGTATTGGAAAGGTTCACATGAAATCGATAAAGCTTATGGCCCAGAATATGACTGGAAACTGATGAAGTGGAGATTAGGTGAAAAAGATCTTTGCTTTAATGACGAATATATTATTGTCGGAGACAAAGAATTTAATAGTACTTCCGGTTTAAATGAGTTAATTTTTACAAGAAACCAAAGAAACTTACTGAATATGATCACCATATTTACAAAAACATATATTAGAATTAATAGGCGTTCATCGTGATAGCAGAGGATACCTCAACCACAATGGGTGTAAAGAGAAGTTTAAAACTATAATTAAACCATTATATATAAAAGAAGTCGTTGTTTAGCCAAGCTGACACCAAAGATGGGGTCGGAATTTAGCTCAAATCATTTAAAATATTCAGGATCAAGGCCAATGAGCAGTATAAAATCAGAGTTAATCAACGAAATTTCAGAGCAGAGCATTATAACAGAGCGTAGCAGAGGGTAGCAGAGGGTAGCAGAGGGTAGCAGAGCGTAGCAGAGGGTAGCAGAGCGTAGCAGAGCATCATAGCAAAGCGTAGCAGAGGGTAGCAGAGCGTAGCAGAGCGTAGCAGAGCGTAGCAGAGGGTAGCAGAGAATTATAACAGAACGTAGCAGAGGGTAGCAGATCGTAGCAGAGGGTAGCAGAGAATTATAGCAGAGCGTAGCAGAGGGTAGCAGAGAATCATAGCAGAGCGTAGCAGAGGGTAGCAGAGCGTCAGAGCAGAGGGTAGCAGAGCGTAGCAGAGGGTAGCAGAGAATCATAGCAGAGCGTAGCAGAGGGTAGCAGAGAATCATAGCAGAGCGTAGCAGAGGGTAGCAGAGAGAGTCAGAAACGTACACAACAAAGGGTATAAATCAAAAAGTCAAAGTCGAGAATTCATTTGTTAACATGCCTTCAAGCCGAGCGGTTCAAGTAAACAAACTGGCAGCGATTGTGAGAGAAAAGTACAAAGCTCTCAAAAAGAATGCAGGCTGATGAAAAAAAAAGAACTACTAGAATCAACGTTTAGACCAATAACTACACCTCTTAAAGAAATAACCAAATATGTGAACGAAAATGACTCACTGTCCAATCATTCAACAGAGAAGGAACATACTCAAACATCGTATGACGATAACATTATTAATTTTGAAAAATATATTCAAGATTTAGGAAATCCAGACCAAATATATAAGGGACAAAGTTCAACTGGCCTAAGGCAGAATGGTCGTTTGGAAATAAAACAATTGAATTTGGTAGAGATATCATTCAGATGGACTCACACAAGTTTAAACCTACACATGGTGTCTACGTCCTGCTGTTTTCAAAGCAACCAATACAATATACGCTTACCGATCAAAAAAGTCTAAATACTTATGCTGAGAATAACCCAAATATATTAGTCGATCATCTAAGAAGTCTGTACAACAATGACTCATCCATATATTATAGATCATTGAAGAATTAGAAAATCTAGGAAGTATTGAGAAATAAGTTGCGTAATTTTGTTATTGAACACATTACAATACGTATTCACACCTACTTTTTTTGTTTTATTTTAAAATAATCTAGATAGCAAGCTACCTTAAAGAAATACGATTAAAAAGAATTTTTATGTTTTGTTTTTGCGATACATTAGACTTAAAGATATACATCATATTTAATATAAGATGCAATATTATTTTACGAAATAGGCGTTTACCATTGCACCATTGTAGAATTTGATAAAATGTTACAAATAATGGTAGATATTGGAAATATTTTTGAATATTAAAAGCGCGTGACCTTGGTGCATTAGCAGGTTCGCGATGTGTGACGTAATCGACTGATGTGTTAGAGTGATAACAGACTTTGCTTTCGTTATTATTAGAGTTATATTTAAACCATTTTTTGTATAAAATAATGACTATATTCCGAGCTATTTCATCATGCGGGTGCGAGTACTTATAAATTTATACAGAAAATGTACCAACCTTTTCTATAATTGAAAACAAAGTCCTCGGTTTATTAGTCCTGTTATTTTCAGTAGTCCGGTGAAGGCAATACAATATTCACCTGCATTTATTTTGTCCAGATGTGGTTCAATAGAGCTTGGAACATGTAACACTTTTGGGGAGAAATGTTACGTAGTTTTCTAACTCGAGAAAAATGGAGTCTCCAAATTTTTGGATGTTTCGATAATTTTGCTCTTAGAATTTTATGAGGTTTACTTAATTGCAATTCTCTGACTTTAAGTTTTTGAACATTCGCTGTTAATAATGTCTAAAAAATTCATCTAAAATTGTAAATATGAAAAATTAATATCCAAAAATAACAATTAATTTAATAAAGTACTTACGTTGAAATTTTTCACAATTTTTTATGGTTACACAATTATAATGATCGAAAGACGTTTGAGGAAAAACTAACCTTTACGCTGTATTTATACCTCAGATTATCAAGAAAATCAATAAACTGTTATTGATTTTTCTTCGCAAATATTATTTTGGCTAAATATCATTGGAACCTTTTACAATAAACACCCTTATCTGTATCATTGAAATAAACACCCGTTTTGATTATTATTCTATATATTACAGATAAATTAAAATTTTTATTTAAAATATACAATAATTCGATTCTTCAAAACATTGTCTCCTTCTATGAGGCTACTATAATCCAGTGTCAACTACAGAAGGATTAATTCGTTTCAGCGGATACTGTGCTTGCGGTAATTTTCGGCTTTTAAATACTTTACCCCAAATGTTCAAGTTCTGAAATTCAATCTTTTTGACAAAAAGCGCTGTACCCAATCTACCATGTATAAACCCCAATTGGCGCTCCCGAGCTCGCAAACCTGTTCTAAGAGCCAGCTCTAAGATGCTGATGGGGTGCGCTAGTTTAGGAATTTCATCTATATAGACGATTTGTAGCCGATCTCGCAACTTTACATTCGAAAAAAAAATATCTGTACCTACCAGTTAAAACAATTTTATATTTGTTCTTACCATTTCCCTATTTAACATACATTTAGCAATGGAACTCTGATTAGACTGGAAAAATATGTCTTTTTTCATCGTTGTATAATTATAGACTAAACAATAGTGGTAAAGATTTTTAACAAATAATCGCCATCATTATGCTGCTCTTTCATATCTAAACTTAAGAATGTTGGGTTATTGCGGTTAAAGTAGCAGATAATAACTTTATGATTTTTCCGTTTTTGCCGTTCGGTTTGAATTATGAACATTAATACAAAAGTCATATATTAAGTAAAAAAAAAGGTTGTAATGCTGGAAAAAACGAAAAAATCAATGTACAAGTAATTGTTAAAAATTAATTTGCGAAGTAATACTATTAAGTAAAGCATTTCTTTATTTAAAAATGGGAATGTCACCCTGATATGGGTATTTTTATATATGTAGGTATTCGCAGTTTTGAAACTACATATTGAATACTTAGGCTTGTAAAACGAGGTGTACCTACAACCTCAATATCGCAGGGTGTGGGTAGTTTATTCTTCTGAAACATAAAAAATCTTGTTACAACATTTTCTTTATTATTATTTTTATGATCTCACCTTTAATTTTCCACACATATATGACCGAGGGTGTAGTTCTTATATAAATGTAGAACCACCACACGGTTCCCAATGCCCAACAGTTTGGGGGTCTTCTTGATGGATATGGTGATGACCCATCCAGTATAATTATTGAAAGATTCTGAAATAAACATATATATAGGCACTGTAGCACACTTTGACCTTTGAACCCTTGCCAACCAGCCGGGCTACCCCCTCCACTCCACACCCGGCTTGCAGCAGGGTGCCAACTTCAGACTAGGGATCTTCAGCGTAGCCAAGACTCAAACCTTTGTGATGTCATCGTACCAATAGCCTTACCAACTTCAGGTTAACATTTCGGCAATTTTTCTCTTACGTTTGGCTACGTCAACTGGATTGTCTGGTATTCGACAACATGCCAGACAATCCAGTTGACGTAGCCGAACGTAAGAGAAAAACATATTCCAGACTGCTTGAGCTCTTTTATATAAACGTTTGGGGCAAGGCTTATCTTCCAATTTATTATAAAAAGCATCTTGAGGTGGTAAACAAGATTCATTGAAGCGATCAAAACTATCAATGTAATCATATGGCATTACTCCTTTCTTTGTCAATAAATTAAATTGTTCTTCCGGTGTATTATGAATTTGTGATTTAAGATTTGGAAATTCAGTTAAATAAGATGATAACTTATCTAGAGAAGAGGCCATAAACCGAAAACTGTCTATAAATCTAAAGTTTATTCGGGATTCATCAACATGCTTTGTAAAAGAAATATATTTTTCTTTAGTGAGAGGCAACAAGTCTACATTTCCCTTCATGCGAGTAGCGATATCTTTTATCACGAAATGTGCATCATAACCACTCAAATTGTGAAAGATTACCGGGATTATGTGAGTGTCTTTGTAATTAACATTACAGTCATTATGTGCAGCCCCGCGGTAATTATTTTCAGATATTAAGTGAAAATGATCACGGACTTTCGTTTCTCCAGGTAAGAAAGGCTTTTCACAAATGTGACAATGCTTGGCCGATTGGAACTCCCTTTCCTGGTCATCGGTCATTTTTATAGGATATGGACAAAGAAATACGGTTGAAACATCATCAGCAAGCTGATTCATCTCATCAGCGAACCACTGCATGCAATCAGATCCTCTATATGATCGATAGAAAGAGAGAGAATCATCATATGAACATTTAAAGTAATAACCAACAGCTGCAGGGATGTGTTCTTGGTAAGCGGTCTTTTCCGCGCATGGCTTTAAAACACTTTCTAGATCAGCGTATACAGCGAAAGGGGCTTTTATTTTGTTTTTAAAATTCTTAAATTTTATCATATTTTTACCCTCTTCTGGCATCCTGATGGCTGTATCGTTCTTTTTAATACAGTCATCAATGTGTTTATTTAACATATTTGTAGAATAAAAATAATGTAAACATCTGTCGCAGAAATATTTCATACCATCATGGTTGTTCAATTGTTTAGACAAAAGTCTAGAAAGATTTTTTATCCAAACATAATGATATCTAGTTGGATTAGAATAATCGTCTTGAATAAGAAGTAAGTTTACGTGCTTATCTTTCTTTGCAGATGTCAGGTATGTAGGAAGTGTCGTGAAATCCTTTTTATATTTCTTTAATATGTAGACATTTACAGAAATATTATTTTGTTTTTCAAAGTTTGGAATCTGCTTGATAGTCATTGGAAACTGAATTCCTTTAAGTTTTAATACCTCTGAATAATGTGGGTATTTATTTGTTCTTTGAGGATCTTTGTCAACAGGATACAAAGCTGATGTAACAGCCCATGCAAAGCAGGCTTGGTCATCATTTTTAACATTAATGCAGGCTTCCTTTCTTTTAATTTGAGTTGGAAGTTCAATATATGATGAGCCAAGTTGCGGAACAAATTTATTAATATTTACGCCCAAGTTGACTATTCGTTTCAAGGCCCATCCACTGTCACGCTCCTGGAATTCTTCTAGGTCTTTTAGAATAAGTTTTGTTACATTATCATCAAACCATGTATCTATATTTGTTGTTCGGTAGATTGGTGAGTTAGCAGTAGTGAAATATTTATTTTCATTAAGGATCTTCTCACCTTTAGATATTTCAAATTCACCGCAGAAAGCTATATTCACTTTAACAGCCTCATCTTTCTTAAGAGCGTTTTGAATTCTTCGTTTGAACAGTGCTTTACAGTCGTCCAGAAATGTTCCAGAATCTTTATGCTTAAGATTGGATATGACACCCGTTCGAATTCGTGACTGAAATGCTGAGGTTGTATCACCCCAATGTACTCTATGCTTTGCAGTTAGTTTTGTCGGTTCAAACCCTGCCCCTTTTTTCTGTTGAGCTTTTAATAGAGCTCGTAACGATTTCACTTCTCGAAGTTGTGCTTCTAGTTTCTGCTTCTCTCCAATTGATGTAGCAGACCTTAACGCATATCGAATTTTCTTTGTGGCTTTTAAACATTGTATAAGACCTTCTCTAGCTTGCTGCTCATCATAACTAGAGGTTATTAACCCCAAAATGGTGGCAATATAGTTAATAAGTTTAATCAGCATTTTAGAAAATCGATGATGATATACAACTTGCAATACTTGATGCAATTATCCAACTAGGCTTAGCGTTAACTATCAACTGAAATAAAGAGAAAAATTTGTGTAATATAGATAATAATAAATCTACAAAAAAAAAAAAAAAAAAATACTTACTTCAATAAATCCTATAAAATTTGAGCCTCCTGACTAATGCTGCGTCAGAGTAAAATTAGTAGCTAGACCTGGAATAGAGTAAAATGTTATTTCTAAGTCAAGGTTAAATTGATTAAGAAACTGTACAAGCGACCTCTCCATTCATTTTTAAAACATTTATTCAAAGTATATGATTATTATTTACAAAGATAAAATACGAAATATATAATTCCTCTTCTTCTCCCTGTTTGTGTGCGGTCATTTGGCACCCCCTCCTTGCTAAAATGGCATAATGGGGTGATTTTCGCTGGCTAGTAGGGTGTCTTGTGTCAGTGTTGTAGTTTTTCTTGTTGTTGTGGGTTGTTATGTCGTGGAAAAATCTCAAAAACCACGTCTGTACGTAATGTTTTGTTATGTGTCTACACCTCTGTCCGGTGTCCATTTTGTGGTGCGGGGGCGTGTCCCTCCACAGGCCGCCGGCTCCGTCAGATATTTACAAGGGTTGCGCCAACCACTTGTCGACGGACACGCCTCCTACGTATGTATGTTATGTATAGATTCATGTTTAAGTCATTTGTTTGTCTGTTAGTTATTAAATAGAGGAAGTTTTTCGTGAAGCAGTCCATGTCTTCTATCAGGAAGCATGTGGGATTTGACGCTTAAAATTTTGTTTTTTACGTCCTCTGGTAGGCTCTCCTGATAGAAGTTGTTAGATGAATTAATAATAAATTCTCTTATTGTTTCAATTTCTGCTTCACGATGTAATTCCTCTATTCGTGTAAATATATTTTTGTCCAGTATGAGGCGTAGACATCTGTTCTGAATTCTTTGCAGTTTGTCAATTTTCGTGTTACTTGTCGAACAGTAAATTTGATGTCCATATGTTAGGGTAGGGCGGAGGATTTGTTTGTAAATTAGGATTTTGTTTTGTTTTGTCATTTGGCTGTTGCGGCAGAGAACGGGGTAAAGTTTTGTTGTCATTGCTCTTGTTTTGTTTATCCTGTCTTTGAAGTGTTCGTTATAGTTGAGATTTTTGTCAAGATAAAATCCCAGGTATTTAATGTGTTGTTTGTCAGTAATTTCATGTCCTTCTATTGTTATGTTTTTAAAAATTTTATTATTTGTTCTACGTTTTGTCATCACTAATAATTCCGTCTTCCTGGGATTTATTGTCATTTTGTTTTGTTTAAGATATGGTATAAGTCTTCTATTTATATGTATGTCTATTTTCCTTGCCGCAATTTCAGCCATGTCCGATCTATTATACAGACAGGTGTCATCCGCGTATAATGCCGTTTTAACAGCATTATCGATCGGCATATCATGTGTCATGATATTATATAATGTTGGTGATATTACCGATCCCTGCGGTACACCTGCCTGCATAATACATTTGTCCGACAGTGAGTTATTTATTCTGACTGTAAATGTCCTGTTTTGTAAGTAGGATTGGATTGTCTTTATTATGTATTTTGGAAAGTTATTTTTTAACATTTTGTAAGTTAGTCCGTCTGTCCATACAGTGTCGAACGCTTTTTCCATGTCGAGGGCCATAAGTGCTGTCACTTGGTTTTGTCTAAATCCGTCTTTAATGTAGTCGATGATTTTGATTGTCTGTCCCACTGTACTATGTCCCTCTCTGAAACCGTATTGTATTGTCGGTATTAGGTCTTTCTCTATAAGTATTGTCTTTATTCGTTTAAGGAGTATTTTGTCTGTTATTTTAGCAATTACGTTTAGGAGCGATATGGGTCTGTAGCTCTCTACTTTGTTTTTGTTTTTACCCTGTTTGTGGATAGGAACTATTATTGCTTCTTTTAGAGCTTTTGGGTAGTGTTGCAGCGTCATAACTGCATTGATAATGTAATGCAATTGAACTACTGCTTTTTTGGGAAGATTTTTGTAAAGTATTGGATGTAACCCATCTGGCCCTGGCGCTTTTTTATTTGCCAGGCGATGTATTACATCCTCTACTTCCTTTGGGGTTGTTTTTGCACTCTGCGGGACGCTCGCTGCATCACCGTTAGCAAAAATTGTCATTTTCCTTTCTATGTCTGCTTGTTGGTTTGTGTTTGTTTGTTTATTTCGAAAGTTATTTTCCAAGTATTTTGCAATTGCATTACATTTGTCCTTGTCATTGTATGCAGTGACGTTATTGTATTCAAGCGTCGGTATTGTCATCTTTGTTTTTGTAAGTTTGTTTGTTATTTTCCACAGTGAATTATTTGTCGTGTTAGCGTTACTGATGTACGTATTCCATTTGTGGTTTTTGTAAGTCTTGATGGCTGTATTTATGTTTTTTCCCAGTTCAAGTAGTAAATCTTTGTCTTCTGTCCGTCTGTAGTGTTGCCAGATTTTTCGTATTCTATTTTTCTCCCTAATCATATCTGTTATTTCTGTTGGTAATTCGTCTTGATATTTGTTTATTTTCCGTTTTCTCGTAGTATTGTTTCTTGCTTTGTCCATGTTTTCAGTAAATATTATTATTTCTTTGTCTAGTTGATTTTTCGAGTCAATGTTGTTATTTACAAATGTATGTTTATTTATTTCAAATTTAAATTTATTCCAGTTCGTCGTCTTATAGTCGAAAACCTGTCTTGTCTTATCAGCGTTTGTTTGTATATTTTTAATTTCGAATTTTACTGGTACATGGTCGGATGTTAGTGTCGTTATTGTTTCTATGTTTTGTACAGGGAGATTCTTAGATATTATTAAGTCAATCGTACTCGGTAGTCTGTAACTAAATGGGTAGTATGTCGGCTCGTCTGTATGGAATATGCAGAGATTTAGGTTCTCCACACATTCCACCAGTGAATTGCCATTTTTGTTAGCAACGGTGCAGTTTGCGTCCCACAGAGGATGCTTTGCATTTAGATCTCCCATTAAAATTGCATTTTTGCCCAGATTAAAGATTTTTTGTAGGTCAGACTCCACAACACTATAGGCCTGTTGGAAGTAAGCCCCTACAATAATAGTTCCTGACTCCAACTTTACTATAATATGTTCCATAGTACTTCGGATGTTGGGGATTTGTATATGGTTGATGTTATTTTTAATTAGTAAGGCTACACCCCCATATGCTCTGTCATTGTCAGTTGGTCTGTCTTTTCTGTATGTTCGGTAGTTTCTTACTGTAAGTTTGTCTGTTGGTTTTAAGTTTGTCTCTATTAGTGTGATAATGTCAAAGTTATGTTTTTGTATTAAGTTTATAATTAAATTCTGTTTGTTTTTGAAACCGTTTACGTTAAATGTACAAAGTTTTAGTTTGTTATGTTTTGTTTGATTGAATTAAAAGTTATATTTGTCGATGTTTTGTATAAAATTACTGTATGTTGTGAATTTGTCTAAGTTATTTTTTGCATGTCTCATCTCGTCGTTTAAGTCTCGTAAAGCCCTAGCTAGTTCGCCCAAGTTAACCATGCTATTTAGTTCCCTAAATAGCTGGTTAACCTCATTGAAAGTGTCTGAAGGGTTATGGAAGGATTTTGGAGGTGGTGTTGGTAAAGGTTCTGGTGCTTGAGGGGGTGCTTGTTGTCTTACCCTTAGTGGTGGGAAATTATCTTCTTTTTTCTTATCCCATGGGTTTGTTTTCGGTAATGGAGCCGGTATGTATTTTATATTTTTGTTTTGTGTTATGTTCTTCCTTTCTTCTATGTTTTTCGCTCTCTTTATGTACTCAGGGCACTCTGTATTATTGGCCGGATGATCCCCTTTGCAATTTACGCATTTTGCTGGGAGCTCCTTTGGTTTTTGGCACACTTTCGTGTGGTGTGGTCCTGCACACTTAAGGCAGTTGGGGGCTCTGCCGCAATTTGCTGTTGCGTGCCCCCATGACTGACAGTTGTGGCATTGTATTACCAGCCTTTTGTTTTTCCTGTGCTCCCAGTATACTCTGGTGTCAAGGACTACCTTTACGTTCTTATTAAGGTAGTCCAGTGTGATTGCTGGGTCCATTGTTATTAAAAACAGAGGCCTGAATTTGGTGTTCATCTGGAACACCTCCCTTACGTCAATGTCGTAGAGGTCCTCCAGATCTTCAGCGATATCTCTTGCCTCTGTTTTGCCTCCCAGTCCCCTGAGTACAAAAGCATGAGCTTTGTCCTTTTGTTGTGTATATGTATGATGTTCTGCTTTCTCTTCCTTCAGTGTCGTTAACATATTATAATATTCATCTTCATTCTCTATTAAAAGTATGGTGGAGTTGTTTGTGTATTTGATTTGTAGTTTGCTTTTTATAACTGTTTTAATCGTTTTAACAAACTCTTTATGGTTGTCTATAACTCCATCCAAAACGATTGGTGGGCAAAACGTATTTCTTTTGGTTTGTATTTTGTTTTGCTGCACTTTTGTTTGCGACGTTTTACGTTTTATGGTTTTTTGTGTTGTCTTTTTGTTAGCTTTTGTGATGGTTTCCTCATCCTCTTCGTCTGTTTCACTGAGTGAGTCATATTTGTTTGCAGTTTGTGTAAGTGATTCTTCTGCTTTTTTCTTAATTAGGTTTTTTAATTTTATTGTTTTTCTAGGTATGGTGAAGTTATCTTGGCTTAACGACATTGTTTGTGACCTGTTTAGTTTATTACTCCAGTGTGTGGTGTTTTCAGGTGTTGTTTGTACCATGTTAGTTGTTGGTGATGGTGCCTTGCATGTAGTGATTTGTTCGGTTGGAGGGTCAATTTCCATTAGTACCTTCTTGGTTACTTCAGTTGGAATGTCTGATTTTTTGAAACTTATTTTAATTTCAGTTTCGTTTTTTTGATAATCAGATATAAAATCAGGATTTGTGACGTTTTTTAGCTGATTTATGTCCTCGTGAGTTGTTTTAAATCGTAAGGTTTCGATATCCGAATTTTGATTTAACTCCGCACCCGTGTTTTTGTCTATAATTATAGGTTCTATAGGAGTAGGTATTTTGTTCGTATTGTTTTTATTTATATTTTGGTCGGAAACCGCACTGTTTATGTCTTTGGGCATTGCTTTGTTTGGATTTTGCTCCGGGGAGCTACTCTCCTCTCGTTGCCGCTTTTTAATGTCTGCCGATTCGGTGTTTTTTATTATAACACTTGAAATTATATTTACTTTATCGTTAATATTTGTCTTTTGGTCACTATTTATTGTTTCGTCACTTTTTTCCCCGGTTTTAACCGCATTTCTGTCCAGAATTGTAAATTCGTATGAATTGCCCTGTATAATTTTGGGTGTTTTTACTTTATCCTTAGCTTTAAAGTTTGTAGTAACATTAATTTTAGTTATTGGTTTATCCCGAACTAATTTTTCTTTAAGTCTTTTAGTATAAATCGTTTCGAATTGTTTGTTTTCCAGATTTTTAATACTAGGTTTTTTACTGAATTGTTTATCAACATTAGAATGTTTATCGGTTTTTGTTAACTCACCTTGTTGCTTTGTGGTCACTATGTTTAAGTTAGAATCACTCACTATGCTTTTTATTATTTCACACACTGATCGCAATAATAAATTTTGTACTACAAAATGTATTCTGTTTGTCGCTGCTCCTCCACAAGTGGGCTTACAGACCGACAAACTTGAACTGTTCTATTTACTTCTTCCATATAGATAGAATCTTCACTACTACTCTCAGAATACTCCACCAAGTCTTCACTACTATAACCACTATCTTGCAACATTTTGTTTGAACCACTACCAACCTACGCAGATGAGTATGATCCAGTAACATTTTCATGTGGAGATTTCTGTACAATACGACAGTTGGTATACGATGACACCAAGTTCATAGAAGTTGCAAAACATGGTGTAGGATATCATCTAACGGAGAAGGATGTAGATGAACTTGTTAGAGTACATCATTTTATTGTAGCTTATCAGATTTCACTTATAGAAAATATTAACTTTATTTCAAAATCGATAATTATAGCGTCAAAAAATTTTATTTTACCGTTACAAAATTCATGAACGTCACAGTTCCAAAATGTGAAACGTCCAAACGTTAAAATAGCGCTTAAATTTGTCGCAATAACGCTTTAAAAAACTGATAAGAAAAAATTTACGATTTACATGTATTTCTTATGGAAAAACATATTTTCAAAGTGTCAAAAATGCTTCAGTTTTCGCTATTTTATCGCTACTAAATTCATGACCGTCAAACTATCGAATAATAGACGTTTAAACGATGAATTGGAACGTTTTTTAAACGTTTCAACGAAAAATATTTAAAAAAAAATAATACACCATAGATTCAGATTAAAAATTTATTGTATACATAAAAATTTTAGACGTACACTAGACAATAGAAAACTAAAAAACTAACCTAATTAATTTACAACTGCTTTTTCTTTTGTAATTATGATTAACATTAGTCGAGCATTATATCGCGATGACCCCATGCTAAAGTGTAATATTTATTCTTTAACGGGACATTATGAAGATTGCTTTCAAGGACATTCAAGGTTTTCAAATTAATGAAATATTTTATCCTAAAGAACTTAGCATTGAATTTGGATTCAAACAACAACATTTTCTATTTGAACTACCACAAACTTATCAATCATTAAGCTATGCAGATAAAAAGACTGTGAGATATATAGAAAACCATGTGCATGGAATAAAATATGCTTCTGGAAATATTCAATACTGTAAACTTAATGATATTTTGAAAACTATTAACTTCACATGTAAGAGGTGAACAGAAAGCTGATTTTTGCGAAAGAAGTGTGAAGACTTTGAAATTTTCAATGTTGTTATTGTGGATGTTGTTAAATTTGCTGGAACACCCCACGCCACTGGGAAATTCAACTCTAACTCAAAGTCATGTTTAAACCATTTTACTTATGGACTCTGCACTCAGAAAAATTCAGAACATCTACGTCTACGTTTGTTAATATTATACTACCGTTGTAATTATTTAAATAAACAATTTTAAACCGATAATAATTGTTTTTATCTCAAAACCTTTAATAGCCAAACATATAACAATTTTTATACTTTTACAAAGATTATTGCAGTCAGCAAATTAATAGTTAATCGATAGAAAAAATGCTGATGTATCAAATGTGAAATATTCTATAGAGTTCAATGAGGGTCATTTAAAATATAATTAAATTATAAAATATTTTTATGTTTAATGCTAACAATACAATACCCCACTTACAAGTTTACATGTTTAAACTTGTTGAAGGTTGTTTTGATATTCGAACAACATAAAACAGGAAATTAATTAAGTTGTTATCTGACCTGAGTAAATTAATAAAAAGTTTGTATAATTGTTCCAAAAATCAACGAAAAGTTTTATAATTCTTACCTTTGTCTTAATTGTAACGTAATAAAAATAATTTTCTCAACAATTTATGCAGATAGGTTAGTAGCTAAATTTGAAATATTTCTTTTTTTTTTTTTTAATAATATATTCTAAAACTAATAATAATAATTCTTGCCGTGTGACCTTGATGTGACTCATAATGGTTATCGTTCGATGTTATGTTATAGATGCGGTAGGTCAACGTTTTAGATACAGTTGTATCCTAAGGGGGGGCCTTTTTTAACTAACATTAGTCTAACCATAACCATTCAGTCTTCGGTCCGACCAAAATTTTACTTTATATCCTTTATACTTATATAATTTTAGTACATTCTAAATATTGATATAAAAAGTGTCTTTTTAAACTTTTATAGAAACTGTTTTGAATTTATAAACTGGAAACATAAATTCATATCGATTTGATTCTGAACCAGCCAGTCTTACTGATCAAGAGGTGTGTCTTTAAAGAATAATTGGTGAGTTATATTTATTTTTTTTAATTTTATGGGATGATTAATCATTTCATAGACCAATACATCATCGCTTCATTCTTATGGACTTGTTGAATAATATTAGAACGTAAATTATTGATCACTTTTTACATGTATTCTTATGAGAAACTGCATAAGTTTTTGAATCTTAAGGGGGCCGTTTTTAACTAACATTAGCCTAACCATAACCATTCAGTCTTCGGTCCGACCAAAATTTTACTTTATGCCCTTTATACAATCAGTTTCATTTTCATTATTCTGAATTACTCGAATGTGGAGAGGTCGCTTGTACAGTTTCTTAATCAATTTAACCTTGACTTAGAAATAACATTTTACTCTATTCCAGGTCTAGCTACTAATTTTACTCTGACGCAGCATTAGTCAGGAGGCTCAAATTTTATAGGATTTATTGAATTAAGTATTTTTTTTTTTTTTTTTTTGTAGATTTATTATTATCTATATTACACAAATTTTTCTCTTTATTTCAGTTGATAGTTAACGCTAAGCCTAGTTGGATAATTGCATCAAGTATTGCAAGTTGTATATCATCATCGATTTTCTAAAATGCTGATTAAACTTATTAACTATATTGCCACCATTTTCGGGTTAATAACCCCTAGTTATGATGAGCAGCAAGCTAGAGAAGGTCTTATACAATGTTTAAAAGCCACAAAGAAAATTCGATATGCGTTAAGGTCTGCTACATCAATTGGAGAGAAGCAGAAACTAGAAGCACAACTTCGAGAAGTGAAATCGTTACGAGCTCTATTAAAAGCTCAACAGAAAAAAGGGGCAGGGTTTGAACCGACAAAACTAACTGCAAAGCATAGAGTACATTGGGATGATACAACCTCAGCATTTCAGTCACGAATTCGAACGGGTGTCATATCCAATCTTAAGCATAAAGATTCTGGAACATTTCTGGACGACTGTAAAGCACTGTTCAAACGAAGAATTCAAAACGCTCTTAAGAAAGATGAGGCTGTTAAAGTGAATATAGCTTTCTGCGGTGAATTTGAAATATCTAAAGGTGAGAAGATCCTTAATGAAAATAAATATTTCACTACTGCTAACTCACCAATCTACCGAACAACAAATATAGATACATGGTTTGATGATAATGTAACAAAACTTATTCTAAAAGACCTAGAAGAATTCCAGGAGCGTGACAGTGGATGGGCCTTGAAACGAATAGTCAACTTGGGCGTAAATATTAATAAATTTGTTCCGCAACTTGGCTCATCATATATTGAACTTCCAACTCAAATTAAAAGAAAGGAAGCCTGCATTAATGTTAAAAATGATGACCAAGCCTGCTTTGCATGGGCTGTTACATCAGCTTTGTATCCTGTTGACAAAGATCCTCAAAGAACAAATAAATACCCACATTATTCAGAGGTATTAAAACTTAAAGGAATTCAGTTTCCAATGACTATCAAGCAGATTCCAAACTTTGAAAAACAAAATAATATTTCTGTAAATGTCTACATATTAAAGAAATATAAAAAGGATTTCACGACACTTCCTACATACCTGACATCTGCAAAGAAAGATAAGCACGTAAACTTACTTCTTATTCAAGACGATTATTCTAATCCAACTAGATATCATTATGTTTGGATAAAAAATCTTTCTAGACTTTTGTCTAAACAATTGAACAACCATGATGGTATGAAATATTTCTGCGACAGATGTTTACATTATTTTTATTCTACAAATATGTTAAATAAACACATTGATGACTGTATTAAAAAGAACGATACAGCCATCAGGATGCCTGAAGAGGGTAAAAATATGATAAAATTTAAGAATTTTAAAAACAAAATAAAAGCCCCTTTCGCTGTATACGCTGATCTAGAAAGTGTTTTAAAGCCATGCGCGGAAAAGACCGCTTACCAAGAACACATCCCTGCAGCTGTTGGTTATTACTTTAAATGTTCATATGATGATTCTCTCTCTTTCTATCGATCATATAGAGGATCTGATTGCATGCAGTGGTTCGCTGATGAGATGAATCAGCTTGCTGATGATGTTTCAACCGTATTTCTTTGTCCATATCCTATAAAAATGACCGATGACCAGGAAAGGGAGTTCCAATCGGCCAAGCATTGTCACATTTGTGAAAAGCCTTTCTTACCTGGAGAAACGAAAGTCCGTGATCATTTTCACTTAATATCTGAAAATAATTACCGCGGGGCTGCACATAATGACTGTAATGTTAGTTACAAAGACACTCACATAATCCGGGTAATCTTTCACAATTTGAGTGGTTATGATGCACATTTCGTGATAAAAGATATCGCTACTCGCATGAAGGGAAATGTAGACTTGTTGCCTCTCACTAAAGAAAAATATATTTCTTTTACAAAGCATGTTGATGAATCCCGAATAAACTTTAGATTTATAGACAGTTTTCGGTTTATGGCCTCTTCTCTAGATAAGTTATCATCTTATTTAACTGAATTTCCAAATCTTAAATCACAAATTCATAATACACCGGAAGAACAATTTAATTTATTGACAAAGAAAGGAGTAATGCCATATGATTACATTGATAGTTTTGATCGCTTCAATGAATCTTGTTTACCACCTCAAGATGCTTTTTATAATAAATTGGAAGATAAGCCTTGCCCCAAACGTTTATATAAAAGAGCTCAAGCAGTCTGGAATATGTTTAACTGTCATACTCTAGGAGATTATGTTGATTTGTACATGAAAACTGACATATTGCTTCTAGCGGATGTTTTTGAGCAGTTTAGAATAAGCTGTATTAAAACGTATGAACTAGATCCAGCACACTATTTCACGCTACCTGGATTTACTTGGGATGCTTTGTTAAAATATACTGGTCAAGAACTAGAGTTACTGACTGATCCTGATATGTTTTTATTTGTTGAACGCGGAATACGTGGAGGTCTTAGTCAAGTTTGCTCTAAAAGAAGAGCTCATGCAAACAACAAATATATGCCTAATTACAATCCACAAAAATCTGAAAGCTATCTGATGTACTTCGATGTTAACAATCAATATGGATGGGCGATGTCTCAGTATTTACCATATGGCGGATTTGAATGGATGGATACAAATATTGATGTTACCACTATTGCTGATGATAATGATGATGGTTACATGCTTGAAGTGGACTTGGATTATCCATATGATATACATGACAGGCATAAAGATTTACCTTTCTGTCCAGAGCATATCAATCCTAAAACCATGAAACCGCCAACTACAACTAAAGAAATTACTAAATTGATGGCAACGCTAAATAATAAAACCAAATATGTCATTCATTACCAAGCTCTTAAACAAGCTATAGCTCATGGATTAAAGATTACGAAAATACATAGAGTATTAAAATTCAAGCAGTCTCCATGGTTAAAACCGTATATTGATCTAAACACTGCTCTTCGAACAGCTGCCAAGAACGATTTTGAAAAGAATCTATTTAAATTAATGAACAATGCTGTGTTTGGTAAGACTATGGAAAATGTTAGAAAAAGGGTTGATGTAAAACTTCTGACGGAATGGGAAGGTCGATATGGAGCCCAATCTTACATAAGCAAGCCTGAATTTAAGAACAGTACGATATTTAATGAAAACTTGGTTGCCGTGGAGATGTATAAATTACAAATTTATCTTAATAAGCCTATATATGTAGGCCAATCCATTCTAGACCTAGCAAAAACCACTATATATAGCTTTTATTACGATTATCTGTTTAAAAGATTTGGAGAAGACTGCACAGCTTTCTATACCGAAACAGATAGTATAGGGGTGGAAATATTGGGGAAAAATCCATATAACCTTATGAAAAATGATTGCCATCAGTACTTTGATACATCAGACTATCCCCGAGATAATACATATGGAATACCTCAGGTGAATAAGAAAGTTTTGGGTATGATGAAGGATGAAAACAACGGGCGGATTATGACTGATTTTGTTGGGTTGAGATCCAAATTATACAGCACAAAAATTGCAACTTCAGAAGATGAGCTGCAAACCCTAAAAAACAAATTACAAGATGAATACTATGATGATGATGAAATTGCTCAAATCCTATTAAATTATGGGGTAACTAAAAAGGCTAAGGGGGTTAAGATGTCCGTTGTAAAGACAAAAATTACTTTTGATGACTACATTGATTGTCTAGAAACAGCTAAACAAAAGACTACTGTACAAAATCTTATACAATCCAAGCATCATCATGTTTTTTCTCTAGAACAGCAAAAAATTGCTCTTAGCTCTGATGACGACAAAAGATACCTAGTACCGGGGACAGATGAAACTTTGCCTTGGGGACATTACTCTATAATGGATGTAGATTAGTTTTTTTTTTTTATAATTTAGCTGATCCTCATTGAAGAATTAACTTAGGATGTCAAGATATTTTATCGATTAGAAGATATGTTAACATGTATTTTGAATTTTTACCTGTTTAATATATGTTTTTGAAATAAATTATTGTTTTATTTACCCTATCCACATAATATAAATTTTAAGACAATTTATTTATCACATTTCTGTAATTAAATATATGTAACCGGTAAAGAAATAAAAAAGTCTTAATTACACATCTAAAAATCGACAGTACGCCTTTGCTAACTTATTATCATCTACAACCGTATGTCACGTATACGGAGCTGTTTGTCTAACACATTTCAACTTTATTTTACAAGTCACTTGATAGCCCCGTTGGTTAAGGCGTCAAGTTTGTACACATGAGTTTGTGGGTTCGAATACAACAGCAGCCATCACACAGAATTTTTTTTCTACATTTATTCTCATCCATAAAATTATTCTAAGTTCTATTTGGACACTGGGGATGATGATGAGGGGTGGTAGGATGACTAAAATGACATTGGGGATAGTGATGAGGGGTAGTCAAGGTACGGTGAAAAAAAAAAAACAGGTAAAATTACAGGTAAATCAAAGGTAAGTTCTTGTAGGACAGGTGAGTGGAGGTGAGCTTTATCTTACCCTATACAGCAACCCCTTTTCAATGATACGTCATACGTCAAAATCCGTTCGGCCGTTTACGAGATACAACGTTAAAGCACTTTTGGCAGTTACGACCCTGTTACCCTATTTCATTATAATGATACGACTCTAGTGTCTAGTCACATGTTTGGAGTGGTGGGGGGTAAATTAGCCAAAAATGACCAGAATCGACCTTAGATTTTCTTATGGAGATTTACATGTAAAAATGATCGATTTTCCGCTCGAACTGTCATAGCACCTTTACTGAGATCATTAAAATAATAATAAAGAAAATGTTGTAACAAGATTTTTTATGTTTCAGAAGAATAAACTACCCACACCCTGCGATATTGAGGTTGTAGGTACACCTCGTTTTACAAGCCTAAGTATTCAATATGTAGTTTCAAAACTGCGAATACCTACATATATAAAAATACCCATATCAGGGTGACATTCCCATTTTTAAATAAAGAAATGCTTTACTTAATAGTATTATTTCGCAAATTAATTTTTAACAATTACTTGTACATTGATTTTTTCGTTTTTTCCAGCATTACAACCTTTTTTTTTTACTTAATATATGACTTTTGTATTAATGTTCATAATTCAAACCGAACGGCAAAAACGGAAAAATCATAAAGTTATTATCTGCTACTTTAACCGCAATAACCCAACATTCTTAAGTTTAGATATGAAAGAGCAGCATAATGATGGCGATTATTTGTTAAAAATCTTTACCACTATTGTTTAGTCTATAATTATACAACGATGAAAAAAGACATATTTTTCCAGTCTAATCAGAGTTCCATTGCTAAATGTATGTTAAATAGGGAAATGGTAAGAACAAATATAAAATTGTTTTAACTGGTAGGTACAGATATTTTTTTTTCGAATGTAAAGTTGCGAGATCGGCTACAAATCGTCTATATAGATGAAATTCCTAAACTAGCGCACCCCATCAGCATCTTAGAGCTGGCTCTTAGAACAGGTTTGCGAGCTCGGGAGCGCCAATTGGGGTTTATACATGGTAGATTGGGTACAGCGCTTTTTGTCAAAAAGATTGAATTTCAGAACTTGAACATTTGGGGTAAAGTATTTAAAAGCCGAAAATTACCGCAAGCACAGTATCCGCTGAAACGAATTAATCCTTCTGTAGTTGACACTGGATTATAGTAGCCTCATAGAAGGAGACAATGTTTTGAAGAATCGAATTATTGTATATTTTAAATAAAAATTTTAATTTATCTGTAATATATAGAATAATAATCAAAACGGGTGTTTATTTCAATGATACAGATAAGGGTGTTTATTGTAAAAGGTTCCAATGATATTTAGCCAAAATAATATTTGCGAAGAAAAATCAATAACAGTTTATTGATTTTCTTGATAATCTGAGGTATAAATACAGCGTAAAGGTTAGTTTTTCCTCAAACGTCTTTCGATCATTATAATTGTGTAACCATAAAAAATTGTGAAAAATTTCAACGTAAGTACTTTATTAAATTAATTGTTATTTTTGGATATTAATTTTTCATATTTACAATTTTAGATGAATTTTTTAGACATTATTAACAGCGAATGTTCAAAAACTTAAAGTCAGAGAATTGCAATTAAGTAAACCTCATAAAATTCTAAGAGCAAAATTATCGAAACATCCAAAAATTTGGAGACTCCATTTTTCTCGAGTTAGAAAACTATGTAACATTTCTCCCCAAAAGTGTTACATGTTCCAAGCTCTATTGAACCACATCTGGACAAAATAAATGCAGGTGAATATTGTATTGCCTTCACCGGACTACTGAAAATAACAGGACTAATAAACCGAGGACTTTGTTTTCAATTATAGAAAAGGTTGGTACATTTTCTGTATAAATTTATAAGTACTCGCACCCGCATGATGAAATAGCTCGGAATATAGTCATTATTTTATACAAAAAATGGTTTAAATATACCTCTAATAATAACGAAAGCAAAGTCTGTTATCACTCTAACACATCAGTCGATTACGTCACACATCGCGAACCTGCTAATGCACCAAGGTCACGCGCTTTTAATATTCAAAAATATTTCCAATATCTACCATTATTTGTAACATTTTATCAAATTCTACAATGGTGCAATGGTTAACGCCTATTTCGTAAAATAATATTGCATCTTATATTAAGTATGATGTATATCTTTAAGTCTAATGTATCGCAAAAACAAAACATAAAAATTCTTTTTAATCGTATTTCTTTAAGGTAGCTTGCTATCTAGATTATTTTAAAATAAAACAAAAAAAGTAGGTGTGAATACGTATTGTAATGTGTTCAATAACAAAATTACGCAACTTATTTCTCAATACTTCCTAGATTTTCTAATTCTTCAATGATCTATAATATATGGATGAGTCATTGTTGTACAGACTTCTTAGATGATCGACTAATATATTTGGGTTATTCTGAGCATAAGTATTTAGACTTTTTTGATCGGTAAGCGTATATTGTATTGGTTGCTTTGAAAACAGCAGGACGTAGACACCATGTGTAGGTTTAAACTTGTGTGAGTCCATCTGAATGATATCTCTACCAAATTCAATTGTTTTATTTCCAAACGACCATTCTGCCTTAGGCCAGTTGAACTTTGTCCCTTATATATTTGGTCTGGATTTCCTAAATCTTGAATATATTTTTCAAAATTAATAATGTTATCGTCATACGATGTTTGAGTATGTTCCTTCTCTGTTGAATGATTGGACAGTGAGTCATTTTCGTTCACATATTTGGTTATTTCTTTAAGAGGTGTAGTTATTGGTCTAAACGTTGATTCTAGTAGTTCTTTTTTTTTCATCAGCCTGCATTCTTTTTGAGAGCTTTGTACTTTTCTCTCACAATCGCTGCCAGTTTGTTTACTTGAACCGCTCGGCTTGAAGGCATGTTAACAAATGAATTCTCGACTTTGACTTTTTGATTTATACCCTTTGTTGTGTACGTTTCTGACTCTCTCTGCTACCCTCTGCTACGCTCTGCTACCCTCTGCTACGCTCTGCTATGATTCTCTGCTACCCTCTGCTACGCTCTGCTATGATTCTCTGCTACCCTCTGCTACGCTCTGCTACCCTCTGCTACGCTCTGCTCTGACGCTCTGCTACCCTCTGCTACGCTCTGCTATGATTCTCTGCTACCCTCTGCTACGCTCTGCTATGATTCTCTGCTAACTGCTAATTGTTTTAAGGTTTTTTAATTTGAGTTTATTTAATTTTTTATACAGTTATGATTTTTTAATAATTTTTACTGTTCACTTTTTGATTCTTTTTTGAAAATTCTTTGATTTTCTTTTAATTATTTATGAATTGAATCTTGTTGTGTTTCTTAATATTTTTTGAAATTCTTCGAATTTGTCCTTGAAAGTCAGAAAATTTACGGGCACCAGTTTTCCCGTGACATAAATTATATATAAACTAGGTTTCCACAAAATAAGGCCCTTGCGATAAGAAGAATTCCTAATTGATATTTTGATTCCTATTGATATGAATGAAAATTTAATTTATTGTTTGATGTCCCTTTTGTTAGTCGACTTTTTTCCTGCACTGATACGCGCCAGGTACCTTTACGAAGGGAGAAGTACTATAAACTTAGGGTTTCGGTAAGACGAATCTACAAAGTTTGCAGTAACCTATTAAGTTAAGTACGTATAGCGTTTTCAGTATGTTCTTATGAGCATGATCAGAGGAAATTGTTGCCTATTAAAGAACCGCTGCTGTTTGACCTTCCCTATTCTTCCTGCTTACCTATCCTCTCCAGGCAAAGGTTGCTCACACCTCCACGTGGTCTTTGCTGGATAATTAACTAAGATGAGCAAATATCCTACTCCTATTACCAAATATTAAGAAATCCAACCGAACCTGGTGAGTCATTATTACAATTCGAGGGTTATGAAGTTAACGCCTGTCTGAAGTTGGCACATAATAAGATAATCATAATTTTTTACAATTTTTATATATTATTTAAATAATTTGTTACATAAATTTCGTAAAACTGATATTGTTCTTTACATGTCACGTGACCTAATTACGTTAACATTTATTATAAAAAGTAAAATGTTTTTTCGACTCTATTGACTATAAGCTTTTTGTTATTATTTGTGAAGGGGCCTTATAGTATCTTAAGGTAATCAGTTAAAATATTATTACGTCATCCAACCTGAAGTTGGCAAGATGGCCGACCTATACGAGACCAGGTTGATACATCAAAATGATCTGAAGTTGATACGATGACGTCACAAAGGTTTGCGCTTTAAGATCTCTAGCCTGAAGTTGGCACCCTGCTGCAAGGGTGTAGTGGAGGGGGTTAAGTCTGTCTGGGCTGGCGGCACCTGTCGGTCCAAATCGTCCCTTTACCTACTGGCAATACCTACCCTTTTAGCTTCCCTATCAGAAAATTCAATAAAACAATATAGTCAGTGTTTAAAAAATTGGTGGCTATTCTGCCAAAAAAAGGAATATAATCCTTTTCAATACGAGTTAAGTAGAATTCTCCAGTATTTCACAAAAATTCAAAAATCCGGGTTATCATATTCTAGTTTAAATACACATAGGGCATCATTATCGTTGATTTTTAACCTTAACGCAAATGACCAATTAATTTTAAAAAGATTTTTTAAGGGAGTATATAAACTTAATCCTCCTCAACCAAAATATGAAACAACCTGGGATCCTGAAATAGTTTTAAAATATTTACAGGGTCTATATCCACTTGAAAGCTTATCATTAGAGCTACTAAGTCAAAAATTAGCTACCCTAATAGCATTACTATCCGCTCATAGAATGCAGACATTATCACTGATAAAAATTACAGATATTTCAGAAAAAGAAGGGGGAGGCTTAGAGATAAGGATACCTGCAAAAATTAAAACATCGGGACCAAATCAATTTCAACCTATCTTGATATTCCCGGAATTTAAAGAAATGCCTAGTTTATGTGTAGTAAAAACCCTGAGATTCTATTTGGAGAAAACTAAAAATTTAAGACCACACAATAACAATAATTTATTTTTAACTTGGAAAAAACCACATCATAATACATCTGTCCAAACTTTAGCTAGATGGGTGAAAAACACACTTGAAAGAAGTGGTATAGATATCTCAAAGTTCTCTACACATAGTACTAGACATGCGAGTACTTCAAAAGCATTTAGAAATGGCGTCAACATTGAAGTAATTAGATCCACGGCAGGGTGGACTCAAAAATCTAAGGTTTTCGCAAAATTTTATAACAAGCCATTAATAAAAAATAATAGATACGATTTTGCAAGATCTTTGATATAAACCTTACCTGAGAGGGAATAGATATTTTCATAGTATAGTTGTTTAGATAATACTAATTATGAGACTGACAATGATTTATAAAAATGTTATTATTTTGTTAAAGTTTAAAAAATATTGTTATTATATTATATTTTCTACATTCTTATGATGTTTTGTAATTATTTCGTTTTTTTATTTGTCAAGCGTTTATTTATATTAATTATATAATTGTATAAGCAGGAATTAGATCGCAGTTTTATTTTTCTTGGTATATCTACAGGGTGTAATAATCATGTAGGACAGCAGCGAAAAATAATTAATGGATTGATCGACTTACCTGTAAGGATGATCGATCCTAATTATTTGAGCTGCTGTCCGTAATGATTATTACACAACCCACCCAATTAACCCTACCCCTTGCGATCTAATTATTATTAAATAATGCAATGATTAATTTAGATATCCACAACGCCGAACAGGTTTATTATCAGTGTTTACAAGTGTTTTGTTTCTTGGTATGTATTTGTACTAGTCAGCCATAAAAATGCAAACTACAGGGTGTAATAATCATTACGGACAGCAGCTCAAATAATTAGGATCGATCATCCTTACAGGTAAGTCGATCAATCCATTAATTATTGGTATTACTTACTGCTCGAACACCAACCGATAAAATTATTTATTTCTTAAAACCTGGGAAGGCTCAACAGCAATCAAATATATATTCATCAAAAAGTTTATCTGCTTTTCCAAAATCCCAAAATCACATACTATTTTTACATGGAATAACTGGCTGCGACACGACATTATCATTTTTCTGGAGGGGTAAAACTGCAGGTTTGAAATTGTTTGAAAAACAAGATTTAGTTGATTGTGCTGACGTTTTTAAAGAAAGTATCTCTACTCCACAAGCTGTACTCACCAACGAAATTCGCTTTCTCTTTTCTCTATATGGAGCTCCAAAAAAAAAAAAAATTAAGTGCTTAGATAAGTTCCAGTTAGCTTTTCTTTCACCAACCTCTGCTGCTGCTCATCAACATCTATTTCGAGTATATTATCAAATTCAAGTGTGGCTTGGTAATAAACTAAACCCAGAAGACTGGGGTTGGAAGTTAATCAACAGTACATTGGAACCAGTTCACACTTTACTCCCACCTGCACCTGAAAAACTCCTCAATATAATGTTTTGCAATTGCGAAACAGGGTGTAATGCTAAATGCGGCTGCAAAAAAGTTGGATTGGTTTGTTCTTTAGCATGTATCAGTTGTCGAGGCCTATCGTGCTCCAATGTGGAATCGCCAGTAGAAGAGGATTTTTATGATGTTAGCGAGAAGACATCTGATGAATCACTCTTTGAACAAATCACTTGAACCCAGCAGGAAGAAGAAGAAGACGGCGTGGTTGAAGGTCCATTAGACGATTATCAGTCAGATGAATCATTTTCCCAAATTATTCATAGCCTACACAACTTGAATCTCCCCAATAAGTACTATTTTTAATTACATACAATACTTTTAACTCAAGAGAACAACAATAGATCGTGCAATAGGCCTAACGGGGAGGCCACGTTAAAAAAAGTGCACTACATCACAAGTGGCGCGGAAATGTGTACATATTATGAAGAACACAACATTTTCGACTTTTTAAATCGCCATATTTCTGAAATGGTGACTCTTAGGAAAAAAAGTGTATATACATTTTTTGTAGACAATCGCATGATGAATAATTTTTGTTTAGCTGAAAAATGCAAAAAAAACAATTTTCGCGACATTTACTTTGAATAAATTTTTTTGCACACGTCGGATCGTTAGGGACTTTTGACAAATCATTTGTAATAGTGTTCCCAACATTCATGGCAATTTTTAGCTTTATGCAAATTAATTTAACCTTGAATGTCTATTTTGACCGGATATTACAGAAAAATTAAGATGTGTTAAAATATAATATTGTTTTTTAACGAACTTTTCAAATTCATGTATAAAGAAAAAAATTAATGTATAAAAAAGTTTTTAGAATACATTTTTATTACTCATAGCTGAATTGCTTCGAGTGTTTCCTCGATTTTTTGGGGATAAACAATACCAAACACATAGTAACATAAAATTGTAGTTAAAAGTCTACTAGAAAACGATTCAGCACGTATTATAATGTTCTTTTGCTGAGTGATTTTATTTCAAAATTCATTTTAATTTATTCAAACTATTAGTGAATATTAAATGAATATAATTATTCAACTACAAATAATTAACAATAGTTACGTAAAAGATTTAAACATTCGTCAAATTAATTTTGTTTTGTAAAAAAAATATTTCATGAATTTAATAAAAATATACAAAATCTCTATACCTCTAATTATTAAGACAGGATTGGCAACATGAACGTGCGTAAGTAATTCCGCATCTTCAATATCTTCCTACAAATACAAATTAATATAATTAAATTTCGTATTTTTACGTGATTAGGAAGAATGAAAATATTTACAACTTACATAAATTAGATTGTAGAGAAATGTCAAATTCTCTTTCATGAAATTTACGATGAATTCAAACACTATAGTGTGATATGGTTCGTCGGTTTTTAGTTTTTCACTACATTTTGTTGCGTGTTTTAGTCTATCACGAACGAATTTCCGTTCATCGTCAATCGCATTTTTTGTAGTTTTATTTTTTACTTCTCGAGCAACTTCTTGATTTTTTGTCCAGCGGTTAATAGCTTTTGATAGCTTTTTCAATGATGTCCATATCAAATTAGTATTTTCACCTAATAGTTCATCAGCGTGTTGGTAGACGAAAGGCCACTCTTGAAAAATTATTGATCCTTTCCAGTATGTATTTCCTTTCTTTGTAAAAAATAGCATTTTTGCATTATAGTTAATATATCATCAGTAATGTGCTCATCTAGTGTACCTATCGTATTTATCTAATAATTGTGATTTTTGTTTAGTCATTAACTCTAATTCCTTAGACGACGGTGAAACTGGTAAATACGCTACACATCCGTATTCATCCTGCATCTTTGGCTTTTCGACAAGCTCATCATTATCATCTAACGATTTAGATATGTTACTGCTATCTCCAGCTTGATTTTTTTTTGATAACGTACTGCGCTGTATAAGGCTTGTTGTAGTGACTGAATCTCACCATCAATATAGCCTATTTTTGTTGTAAAACTTTCCTGATATTTCGATAAAAATTGATTGCTGATGGTCCCTGCAATACCCAAGCTCAAATCTTTCAAATCATAAATAATGTAGTTTCGAACTGTGTGAACGAGTCGGTGGCGGCGCAAGATCAAAATTTTATGTGAACAAGATATATTTTGCGAGGCTGCCTTCTCGCACATACAGTTTTTTTTTAATAAAAAGCATTTGGCATTATAAAATTTTTATTCATGCAAAATCTAGTCAAACTCACAACTAACATATAAATATTTAAGATATTTAAAGCCTACAAACATTAAAAACAATTTTAATTAAATATTAAAGGAACAGAAATTTTCTGCTTTTTACACTATTGAATTGTTTAATTACGTGCCCGTAATCTAGCTTGGATGTTATATCAGCCTCGATACACAAAATTGCGACCGCATAAAGTCTTTCCTGTGACATTGTACTCCTTAAATAATTCTTGATAAGTTTTAATTTTGAGAAACTCCTTTCAGCTGAGGCTGTACTAGTTGGTATTGTTAATAATATTCTTATGACGATGTATATGTTTGGGTATATTTCTTTACCTATTTTCTGTTATAAATTAAAGCAACTGTTTCACATATGTTACAAAGTTAGGTAAATTAGGGATCATTATTTTTAATTCTTCATATAATCCGTAAGTTTGAAAGTCACTGCTCTCACCCACTAGTAGAACTGTGTGTAAATCTTGACATTTTTTTAATATTTGATCGTGTCAAATATTTTTTAATTTATTTATATCATTTAGAAAACCAAAACTTTTATGATGTTAATATAAAGCCATTAATCTCAAATCCATATTTGTAATAACTGAATCAAGCATAGTGTTAAAAAAATTCGTCTCATACCGGCTTTTGGGAGAATGAATAGGTAGATCCTCACCTTCATAATCAATAACCCTTTTCTTTTTAGCTACTCTCTTATTTTTAAATTTGTTTGGCAGATCGTAACTGCTTCTGTCAATTAATTTTTGAGCATCAGACAAGCTTTTCTGAAATCCAGTTTGCCGATTTTCTTTGATCCAGTCACAAAATGGACGCAAATGTTCAAGAGCAATGCTGAAATGGACTTGTAGAGATTGCCATAGTTTGCTTATTACATTAATAGTCTAATCAACAAGTACCTTTTTTACGAAATTCTCACAGAGCTCTCCTAACATTATGATTTTGGTGTCATTCGATAGGTATTGATCTTTACAAACTTTTTGGAAATGTTAAGATAGCGCTGAAAAAATTGCAATTGTTGTAAACAAAAGAGTATAAAAAAACGTTGTTTTGTTTTTTTTTGAAAAATCTCGAAAACAATTAAATATTTTTGAAATTGAAAAAAGATCTGAAAAGAGCAGAAAATTTCAGAAAAATAAGTCGGTACTCCCGAAACTGTATCTCCAATATTTATAATTTTAACAAAGCCCTAAAGTCATAGCTAAAACGGGGTGTTTTGCGTTCTTGCGCCCCGTGCATTTCAGTCACGGTAAACAAAAAATTATTTAAATATATTACATATCAATATTAAAAAATGAAAAAATTTACGTACCTTTGGAATAAATTGATAAACAATAATCCGTGCGAAATTTTTTTTTTTACGTATTTTTCCATTAGTTGTGCTATTGTTAACAAACAAAATTGTTGTAACCGAAAGTTAACATAAAAACCTTTATAATTATTTAACAAAAAAGCTAAATTTTTTGTCCCTTGGTAGAATTGTTCGAAAGAGGTGAAAAAATAGATTTCCAGTGAAAAAATCAAAGATTTTTAATTTTCCTGTTATTTATAAACAATCTATTGCATTAAAAAATTTAAAATGTTGATAAAGTAATTGTTTATATACATTCTTTTTTATACATTTTTTTTTATTCGTAATGATTTTCGTGTTTTGAGGCAATGAAAAAAATTTTTTTTGATTCGAAGGGCCTAAAAATATTATGATTTAAAAAAAAACGTTTCTTAAAAAAATTTTTTTATTGCTCATAACTGGATTTGTTTATTAACATTTTTTCCGCTGTTGATTATTAATATTAAGGAACCTTTTTTTTTATTTAATCATTATTTATATTATTCTTTCATGTACCTAGCAAATTAGAATTATTTATTTATATTTAATTAGTTTATTTTATAAACAAATATTTTTTTTCGTTTTTTTTTTAAACTATTGTAATAAACAAAACCAAATATGTATCATTTGGTTTATAATTATTTTTTATCTAATTTTTAGAAAATTTTAAATATTTTTCTGTCTGTACGTTCAATATTGTCTCTCAACTTTCGACCACTGTTATTTAAATAACTTTTAAACCACTACATTTTTAACCGTTTTAATGTGATAAACAATATGAACCATCAGCCGAGTCTCTAACTTAATTATTTATTTACTTTTTTTAGTTTTATTTAGTACAAAGTTAGGAAAAAATTATTGTCATATCAATCTTTTAACGGAGAGAATAAACACACGAGATGAACACAAAGTAGATATATTTACAAATGGTACAAGTCACAGATTACAAGTCACATAAGTACAAAACAAATAATTCCGACGCGTGGTCCACCCTAGGACGCACTTGGTTTCGGCTCACACTAGAGCGCTCTGACTGCACCGCCTTGCCTGGCCTTTGAAAGATCTTAGATCCACACTAGGATGCCAAGTGGTTTTCAGAAGGGAAGCTCGGAGTGAACTGGCGTTGTTGAGCTGAAGGGCTTCCTTTTATATGGTCCGGCTCGCTAAACTCTAGGGAGATGGAACTTCGACCAGTCCAGGGCGAGGGTGGTGGAAGGGCTCGCTTCGGTACTACGGCAGTGGCTGGCTCTGCGGTGATGACTGGTGGCGCTCGGAGAGGGTAGTTACGGAGCGTAATGGAACTATCGGATATGGGGTGTTCTGTTACATTCTCCCCCTCATTGCCTAGAAGTCGCCTCGACCTAGGAAATGTTCGCAGGAGCTGGATTCTTCCTGGGTCGTCCTCGTCCTCGGATTGGCTTTGTGGGAGCTGGCACGGGAGCGTCGTCGGTGTCACTCAGTGGAGGCCGGTATGGAGTTAGTGCTGACACATGGTAAACTCCTAGAGGGTGAGTACGATGCTGCGGGCGAGCGATCTGGTAGCTACTGGGTCCATGCTGCTTAATTATAACATATGGTCCGTCTCGGCGAGGATCAAACTTGGAGGTGCGCTGCTGAGCCTTGTTGCTTAAGGCGTGTGAGGTGACGTAAACATAGTCACCAGGATGTAATTCTGGGGACGGACGACGCTTGGCGTCAACGTAGGTCTTTCGTCGATCTTGCTCTTTCTCATGAGTTTCTTGGGCCAAAGCTAGGGTATCCGCTAGGCGTTGCAATCTAGGCGTCACTTCTGGAATGAAATTTTCCTGTTGAGAAATCGTTCTCAAGTCGTGAGTGATTTCGATTGGGGATCTCAGCTCTCTTCCGAAGGTAAGGTATGCTGGTGAAAATCCAGTGGATAGGCAAGGTACTGAATTCATAGCGAATCTGATGGTAGCCAACTTTTCGGGCCAACGTGTGTGGTCATTTTCTACCTGGATGGCGAGTTGAACTTTCAAGTCTCTGTGTCGTCGCTCGATAGGATTGGCTGCGGGGTGATATGCAGGTGTAAGACATTGATCAATGCCTGGGCAGAAGGTCACGTGCTGCATTACGGAACTCACAAACTGAGGACCGTTATCGCTGATGATTCGACGTGGTAGACCATAACGTAGGCAGATTTCGTCAACCAGCTTCCAAGCGCATTCCTCTGCGGTGGCTTTAGTTAGTGCGAACAGTTCTATCCAACGAGTAGCGGTGTCTTCAATGGTCAAAATCCATTTCTCTCCTGCGGAGCCTTCAGGAAGAGGACCTACTAGGTCCATGGCGAGAATCTCGAATCGTTTCTGCATAACGGGAGTCTGAAGAAGACCTGGAGGAACTAGATTCGATGGCTTGTATTTTTGACACTCAGGGCAAGCCTTGACGTAGGCGGCGACGCTGCGTCGAATGCCGGGCCAATAGAATCGTCTTAGGAGTCGTTGCAAGGTTTTCTCCAACCCATAATGTCCAGCTGTAGGGGAGTTGTGACAGGCTTTCTTTTGTTCGTTGCCGGGGACAACTAATTGGGCTTCCTCGGTGTCATCTTCGGAAGGGTAGCGATATATGATGCCATCGGAGTATAGATATCCTCTGGAAGTCCAAGGAGACGTAACTTCGGGAGATCCGTCTTCAAATGCGTCTATGATTTTCTGGAGCTCGGGATCAGTTTTCTGCGCATCTCGGAGTGTAGCTGCGTCTACGGTTGCAAGATCAAAGCTAATGAAATGAAGCTGCATAGCTGGTTCGTTTTCGTCAGGCCACGGAGGTCGCGACAGAGTGTCAGCCACAACATTTGCTTTGCCAGGTGCGTGCTTGATTTGCAGGTTGTAAGGTTGAAGCTGCAGAGCCCATCGTGCAAGTCGTCCACTAGGTGACCGAAGCGTCATGAGCCATTTAAGCGGTTGGTGGTCGGTGACGATTATCACAGAAGTTTCCTCTAGGTATCCTCTGAAACGTTGAACAGCCCATACGATGGCAAGCGCTTCACGTTCCGTGGTGGAGTAGTTCCGTTCTGGTGCGGTCAAAAGGCGGCTTGCGTATTCAACAGGTCGTTCGTCGGTGCCCTCCCCCTGGAGTAAAGCGGCTCCTAAGGCGTACGCACTAGCATCGGTACGCAGGGTGAATGGTTGTTCGTGGTCAGCTTGTCTTAGAATTGGAGCTGTGGTTAAAGCGAGTTTCAACTTGTTGAAGGCTTCCTGCTGGGCAGTCTCCCATTCCCAATGGGCATTCTTGCGTGTTAAGCGACTTAGAGGTTCGGCTACTGTTGAGAATTGTGGAATAAACTTCCGATACCAGCTGCAGGTTTGTAGGAAGGAAACCAGTTGCTTCTGATTGCGTGGCGTTGGAAACTCGGAGATAGCTTTAGTTTTCTCTGGATCGGTGCAGATTCCTTGGGTGCTAATTATGTGTCCCAGGTATCGTGTGTGAGTGCTTCCAAACCGACATTTTGGACGGTGTAATCGTAGTTGGTAGTCTTTAAGAGTAGCGAAGACTTCTCCTAGTTCTCTTAGGTGATCATCAGGGCTTTCGGAAAGCAGAATTAGATCGTCTAGGTACGCCAAAAGCCTTAAGTGAGGTAGTTTTCTCCTGAATCGGTCCATGAGACGTTGAAACGTAGCTGGAGCGTTCCTAAGTCCAAATGGCATACGGTTATACCGGTATGTACCAAATGGCGTGATAAAACATGTCTTGTCACGATCGACGGGACGGATGCTGATCTGGTGGTATCCAGCTCTTAGATCCATAGTGGAGAGGCAACCAATTCGTCCTGTTGAATGGAGGAGATCGTCCAACCGTGCCAACGGGTACTGGTCTGCTTTAGTAATGGCGTTTAAGCGTCGATAGTCGATGCATAACCGCATTCCTCCTCCTGCCTTAGGTACCAGGACGGTAGGTGCAGCCCATGCGCTTTCGCATTCCTCAATAATTCCTGCGTTGAGGAGGTCCTGGACTTCTTGCCAAAGTTGTTCGCGCTTTCTCGGTGTAAGCTGGTAGGGCGGTACGCTAGTAGGAGGTTGGTCCGCCGTATCTATTCGGTGCTCAGCATAAGGAGTGGGTGGTCCCTGAGCGGCGAAAACGGTTTCATGATTCTGAAGGAGACGAGTTAGTTCATCCTTTTGTGAAGACGTGAAGGCATTGGCTTCGTCCTCTCGAAGGTCTAACGCTAAGAAGTGAACGGACGTCGGGTCATCTACGGGATCATTCCAGAAGGCGTCGATTTGCTGAATAGCGTCTTGGAGGACGTATCCGTACTGGGAAAACAGGCGTAGCTGAACTTCACGAAACTTGTTCTGCTGAGTAGATTCTCTGTATTCTAAACTAGGTCCATAGTTTTCGGCTATCCCGGACTGAAGGTCACTTTGAAAAGGTTCCGGGGCGCAGCACTCCTGGTGTCCTGGTTGTGAGCTTCTGGGTGTAACGGCAATCGGAGACAGAATGGGTGGTACAGGAAATGAGAATGTTCGTGCACTGGCTTCTGGCATGGTACGTGGTGGATGATCCCTTGGTGACGTAGTCAAAGGTGAGACCATAGAAGGTAACTGGTAGAAGGCATGAAATTCTCCATCTATTTCCATGGCGGTGGGAGTCTGAGAAGAAATTGCGACTTCCTTCTGGTAAAACGGGTACTGGAGGCTGGGAGCGTCATCATAATACCACAGTTCCTTCGCAAAGTTTATTACCAATCCAGCTTTCTTAATGAAATCTATGCCGAGTAAGGTTTGCGCACGTGGAGAATTCGGCAGTACATGAAAGGTGGTCTGGATTGTCCGCTCCTGTAGAGTAACTGGCACAGTCACCGTTTCGATAGTTTGAGATTTGGTGTTCCCATCAGCCAAGGTGACATTCATCCGCTTCTGGTGAAACTCCCATTTTCTGTCACGAAGAAGTTGGTGAAGTGAAGAACCAGCAAGAGAATATCGAGCTCCACTGTCAAGGAAGGCAGATCCTGCGGCGTCGTGAATTCGGATGGTGACTGCAGGTCGGTCTATGTCGGTCAGCGTTAAGGCTGAGAAGGTAGCTGCTGGCAATGTGTTGCTCACGCCTGGATTGCAAGTGGGGCAGTTCTTTCGGAAGTATCCAGGTCGTTGGCATCCATAACATCTTAGGGTATCCCTGGAGGATGGTTGACTACTAGGCTGGCTTTCCTTCTCGGCATGTCCATTGGCTTGAAGGCTTGCAGCTCGCTTTCGACATACTGAAATGTCATGCCCAGTGTTGCGACAGAACTGGCAACGGAGTTTCGGTTTCTTGCTAGTCTCGGGTTTGCTGTTGTCTTCCTGACGTGAGGTAGCGTCCCTGTTAAGCTGGACCAGTCTGGCTTTCTCGCTTCGGTCGGCAAAGCCCCGAAGTCCTTCTCGGGGTATCCCTTGACGGACTGAAGAATGGAGAAGTCCATATATCATGTCTAGTTGGACGTTCTCCGCGAGGGGAATCTCGAGTTGAGCAAAAAGTGCTCGTTTTTCAGCGATGAATTGCCCCGTAGGAGTTCGGCTATCTTGTTTACTATCGAATATGGCTTGGTAAACTTGGTAGGCAGGCGGGCGGGGAGCAAACAACTCGTCCCGAAGCATTCTCTTGGCGTCTTCCCACGTCGTGACGGACGTTTTGACTCCGACCCACCAGGTATGGGCGAATCCTTCCAGGAGAAGAGACAGACCCCGGAGTGCATTTTCGTCGGAGATTCCTTCACTCTGCTTAAAAAAATCGGCGCTGTCCAAGAAGTCTTCTACTGCTTCCTTGGTTCGTGTTCCGTTGAATCGGGCCGTGCAGTAGGTGAAATGCTTCGCTGGTGCTGGGGGTGGCTGGAGCTGTTGGAGTAGTTGTCTTAGTTCATCGGCGTTGAGTGCCATAGCTGCTGCTTGTCTTCTTGTGACCGGAATGGTGATGGTGATGATGAACTTGTAAGTGTTCTCGGTCACAAACGTGGTTCGGGCCTCAACGTTTGGCTGCCACTTTGACGGAGAGAATAAACACACGAGATGAACACAAAGTAGATATATTTACAAATGGTACAAGTCACAGATTACAAGTCACATAAGTACAAAACAAATAATTCCGACGCGTGGTCCACCCTAGGACGCACTTGGTTTCGGCTCACACTAGAGCGCTCTGACTGCACCGCCTTGCCTGGCCTTTGAAAGATCTTAGATCCACACTAGGATGCCAAGTGGTTTTCAGAAGGGAAGCTCGGAGTGAACTGGCGTTGTTGAGCTGAAGGGCTTCCTTTTATATGGTCCGGCTCGCTAAACTCTAGGGAGATGGAACTTCGACCAGTCCAGGGCGAGGGTGGTGGAAGGGCTCGCTTCGGTACTACGGCAGTGGCTGGCTCTGCGGTGATGACTGGTGGCGCTCGGAGAGGGTAATTACGGAGCGTAATGGAACTATCGGATATGGGGTGTTCTGTTACAATCTTAATATTAATCTTTCATCAACAATCAATATAAGGAAGGAAATACTTTTAGTCTTTTTCGATCCTTGATTAAAAATAAACAAATTTAATTCTTAACCGTAATTCTAACTTGGTTTAATTTTTAAGTATGAGAAAAACAATTATGATAGTTGATATTTTTTATGAGGTTTCTTATCTTTTACAAGAAATAAAAATTATTCTAAGTTATAATTTATTGAATAATTAATGGAAACTTTTACAATGTAATTTATTTATTGTTTGTGTTTCTTGGTGACTTTCTACGCTTTTGTGGTGGTGGCCTATAATCTTCTAAATTTTGGTCTGTATTTATCACTTTTTCTTGAATGTCGGTGGTGCTTAATTCGGCTCCAGCATCATTTAATAATGTTTCGGAATACTGTTGGGCATACATAAAGTTATCCACAGAGCTATGATCATCAATATTATCTTCATCTGCAATTGATTGATTATTATCATTTCTCAAATCATCAATCTCGTCGTCATTCGTGATTCGTTAGCTATTTGCGCAACTTTCACCTTTACAGTGCATGCAGAGAGAAGTACATGAAAGTACAGCTTTTTTACACCCGCATCTTCTGGAACAATCTTTTGCGCAAGTACAATGTACTAACTTTAATAATTCTTCAGCAGGAGCTAATTTCTCTGTAGTTCTTATAGGCACGTATATAGATTCTGTTTTTATCCAGCCCCAACCTTCCGGATTCAAGTGATTACCAAGCCAAAACTGGGCTTGATAATAAGTCCTGAAAGCATGTAGACGTGACGCTGCTAAAGTTGGTGGTAAAGTAGCTAGGTTTATTGCACCTTTTGATTTGCTGATCATGTTCAAAAATTTTTTAACACGAAATTGACTAGCAGTTTTGTCGGTATTTAACTCACTATACAGCGACAAGATCATTTTCTCTCCAGCTACTTCTATTTCTGCAAAAGAAGCATTTGGATTATAAAATACTTCCACATATTGCATCAGATTGTTATTTTGTGAAATGATATCTAATATTTTTTTCCTTTTCCGAAAATCACTGTATCGAATCCGGTAAATGCATGGATAAATAAAATTATGTTTTTCAAATTCTTGTTCTCTCGACTGTGGTAAATTTTGTCAGTTAATTTAGCTGAAGCACGTAGTTTCCATGCAGTTATATTTAAATCATCTGGTGTTAATGCAATCATCAACACAACGATATTGATGTCTGTGCCAATCATCACAACATTTTTATCTGGATTTTTTCGTGCTAGATCTATTGCCGTTTATACTATTAGTGTGTCAGCATCTTCCTTTGCCTGTTTAATAGTTAAAACGGTGTCTGATATAAGAGCAGTTTTTAATTTGGTTATAAAAAGAGACTTGTTCTTAATATTGGATAAAAACAAATCTTTCTTCTCCGTCAACTTCATATCTAGTTCGAATGTAATTTCAGGAGCAATTTTTTTAGAGATTGTCCTAAATCGTTCATATGATTTTACACTTCTATACTTCGTAGCCATCAAAAATAATTAAAGTAGTACAAGAATAGTGATTGCATATACAGGGTGTCCCAGAATTAACTACGGAAACTTCGTATACGTATTCCTTGATGGCAAATAAGTAGGGTCTTTCCTATAAAAAAAATTTTTTTAGAGACTCCTGTCAGAGTTATAAACCTTTAAAGAGGGGTGGTAAAATACGGTTTTAATTTAATATCTTCTGATTGGTCCAAGATAAAAAATTAAAAATTTGGGTGAACATCATTTTTATAAAGACGCATTTCTCCTGCCACTTTTCACCTGCCCTACCCCATTCTAAAGGGTGCAAATCAAGGAACCCCTCTTAATATTTTTTTGTAACTTTCTTAGCAATTAATATTTGCAATAACAAAAAATTATTTTAGGAAGTTTTGATTATTTAGAAACTTTTTTGTTCCTTGTCGTTTTTTGCGAAATCGTTTCGGTTTGGAGTAAAAAAATAAAAAGTAGGACCATGTCAATTGAGTATCGTGTATCGCGATCAAGTAGCGCACATTTGCAAAGTAGGTTATAACTCTGACAGGAGTCTCTAAAAAAATTTTTTTTATAGGAAAGACCCTACTTATTTGTCATCAAGGAATACGTATACGAAGTTTCCGTAGTTAATTCTGGGACACCCTGTATAACTTTTGTAATCACCTATTATTTCAGCGAACGTTTTATTTTTCTTCCACGGCACATTATGAAATAGAAACCCTCCATCCACAACAAACAGGCAACCAGCTAATTCTTATAAATTGAATGGAGAGGCATTCAAATTATCATACAATTCAGATTTCTTGGATTCACGCATTATTCCCTTATTATCGAATAATGTCATCGGGAATGGAGCCAGCTCAAATTGAAGAGCTGTTTGAATGATCTTTGAATCATATATCATCACAGCTGCTATTCGTTGAAACAAAAGACTTGTATTGATAATCTTCTTCTCTGCATCCAATTCAACGGTCGGTACAGTAGAAATCAAGGTCAAGACAGCATTAGATTTAGAGTATTTATAATTTTCTGCGTTGCTCGTCAGTCCTTTTGATATAGCTTTATGATAGTCAGTATTTGCATTCCCTACTAAGCCGGTAGACACGTTTTGCAATTTTGACGAACACATGAAAGGATTACGCCTTTGGAACCACGTTTTAAATATTTTACGATCGCTAGCATGTCGTTTTTGACGAACTGGTGTAATATAAACGTGCTGATCACAAGATGTCCACTTGATATCTACATACTCTTCCAACTGATTAATAATCTTAATCGCGTAAGGCATACCCTCCAAAAATCGTGTCATTACACTTGACGACATACCGCGACCATGAGACAAGCCTTAAGCACCAGTTTGGATAGTAACCATTAACATTTGTTCTATCGTCATGTCCGTGCAAATCCCAGCCCATGCTTTGTTTGATCTTCTTACTGTAAAAAGTTCTTCTTCTGTAAATAGTTTATATTCAGTTGGGTCCATAATATCTTGCAATGTATTCATCTGCTGCAAGTAAATTTGAATGGCTTTTACGTAGTTGCGGTGACCAGCCGCATGGTACACCGGTAACATTTGCTGAACGCAATGTAAATGGAGATTCCAGTGGCCAAGCCTTTCAGCTCCAATGTATCGTACAGCAAGATAAATAAGATTAAAGTATTGAAGCCATAATTCAGCTGTAGGTTCGCGTTTCTTTAATGCTTCAACACCACTTGTAAAAAGGTTACGCATTGCAATCAAGTCTTCATCTTCACTTATATCTTTCAAAGTCGGAGGATTATTGGAAAATTTATTTAACATCCTTTGTATCTTCATTTTTTTTTGCTTCATAAGCTTGACAATTTCTTCTGTAGTTAGTGATGCTTCCATGTCAGACTCCAGCACTGTTCTCTTGAATCCTTGTGTTTCGTCATGATGTTCAATATTCTCCGAAGATTCTGAAACTTCAGCAAACAACTCACCGATAACATGAGCAGTTGTAATATGAGCACACGACGCCCAGCGCAACATCTTTTTCAGTGAGTTAGTTGCGTAAACTGTATTCCACAATTCTCTCAATCCCGATCCTTCCATGATCGTGCCAATAGCCTTAAAGGTGAAAGCCGCTGATACGTGCTATTACATTATCAAGCTCTTTAATGGGATTATTACTAAGAATTTGTAAAGCTTTCATGTCCAGCGGGTGGTCGAAAGTAACAAAAATTGTTTGTTGCTTTACACTTGACGATATACAGTTCTCAAGTCTGATGGATTTTCTTCTGTAAATGGTAAATACTGGATGCGAGACATTTTGTGAGTCATACATGATGATATTGATTCCTTAAAGCCTCTAATTTCAGGTAAATTTTCTACTTTTAAATAACTTCTCCAGATATGAGTCGAATAGCTCATAGGAATTTTACCAAATTTTAAACTGCTTATGTCGACAAAAGTTATTAAATTAAGAGAATATTGGTTGGTCGGTAATTCTTTAGGATTTATTTTTCCTTCCTTGGATATTTGGATTGCTGTTGGTAACTGGGCCAATTTTGCAACTTCTCCAGTAGTTGTTAACACAGTTAAAGGTGTAACACAACAAATACCGCCCATACAATGAAAGCTAATGTTTGTCATACACGTATTGGACATAGGCATCGGGTTCTATTCTGCTTACATTTGATTTAATAGCGGATATTTTATGTAGAGCAACACTATAGTATGATGCACATACACCTAACTTTGCCAAAATATTGATAATAGTCTTAGATCCGCATTTTCGATTTATGTATATTCCGGTAGCTAAGTGCAGAGGAGACAAAAAAGACTTCGGTCGGAGGGCTTGCACAATTGATAATCCTATCTGATCAATTTTGATATTCATTTCTTTTACTACATTTTCATTGTTCTCAGGAAAAGTATCGCCTGATCCGATGGTGGAAGCTGTATCAATAGAAGAAGAACCATCCTCTCGAAAACTATCATCGCATCGGTGGTAAAACTTTTACGAGATACTTTTGACTTTCGACAACAACTCTTCACAAATGAAACAACTTTCAGATGAATCCATTTTATGCAGCGACTAGCTGTTCCGGCGGACTTTGTACCGCATAACACAGTCGTCGTTTTTTCGATTTTTCATTTTTTCAAATTTTTACCATTTTGCTGTTTTTTGTTTTCAATGATTTTTTTATATTAGATATTTTATATAAGATATCCACTGCACCACCGTACGGTGGCTTTAGAGTACTTAACTTAGTAAGAAATTCTCGTTTAAATATATGAGATAATAACTGCGCCACCTTACGGAGGCGTCCTAGTTATTTTAAAATTGTAATAATTCTAAGATGTTTATTGAAATTAAGTGATGTCAAAGACAATTTTGTTTACAATTAAATACTCTTAATCAAAAACACATTTATTTGGATAAAGAATAATATTATTACGTTGATACAACTTTTAACAAATAATGCATTATTGAAATTTTTGAAATTTAGAAATTATACAAACAAGAAATTATTAAACTGACATTAAGGAGAAATTGACAAAATGTCACATCCAGTGGGACTCGAACCCACCATCACTGCCTTATACGCAGGCATGCTTTAACCACTTAAGCTATTGGATGATCAAGTGGTTAGGAAGCGAAACGTTATAATGAACTCAAATCTTGTCAGATCTGACATTCACTCACTTCCTCCTTAAGCACATGTTACATGACGTTAATGAGAGAGAAGATTTGTCAAATCGACAATTGAAACATTGCCACGTACTTTCAATGAAATAAAAGAAATAAAAAAAATCAATAAATTTGGAAAAATTATTCAAGTTCTTCAAATTAAGGTTCAACTCCAGTCGAGATCGGTAAGTGGTTTCTCTACTGGCAAATTTGTGCCCAGCTCAGCCGTAGACGGTAAGTACAAAAAGAGCGAGTCGCGCCACCGATTTAAACGGTTAAAATCGGAAACCCCTGTTGGACCAGGCACTGACCTATCTCGCTGGAGATAAATAAATAAATTAAGAATCTTAATCAAGATTAATTGAGTTGCAAGTATGAGAACGTTAAAGTGAGCTAAATAAAACGAAATGTCTTCAAAACTAGACCCTCCTTTAATGATCAAAATACTGAGGTTAATTTAAATTACAAGTTCAATTAACACTAGCGCAGAACAATGGAATAAATACGAAAGTAAAATTAAAATCTACAATTAACATCTTAAATTTACAAAGTACAATGGCTTATAGCTTATCTGGTAAATCCCGTAGTCGATTTCCTCCAGTCCTTGGCTTCAAATGTTCCACAACTATTAGGCCTGAACCAAAAGTTATATAGGCCGTGACAAGAAATCAGCCAATACCATAAATTCAGCCAACACCATAAAATTAGGCCTGTACTAAAAAGTTAGGCTCGTTCCAATAACTTAAGCTCGTACCAAGAATTAGGCCCGTACCAAAAACCCTAAAATCGTAATTTAAATTAACAATAAGCTTAGACAGATTATCATGGCTTCTTGAGTTAATTAATTTAATACAGTTATGCTTATTTACTGATTCTAATACAACTTAAACACATTAACTTATATTTGCTTAACGATGAACGAATGAAATGAATTTAAATGAATTACACAAGTTTCAGAAGTTAAAAGCTGATATTTCTGAGTTTTACAATTCTAATCGAAACTAATGGCTTGAATGCACTTAACAAACTTAAATATGACTTACTAGCCATAACTAAATTACAACAATAAACTAAATTAAGGTTTAACATAAAATTGATTAGCAATAGCGCAAAGGAGCTGAAAGAATAGTCTAGTTTCTTAAAATAATGCTACACATATAATACACAATGGCAAACACATGTAAAATCAAGATATAAAATTTAAAATTGCAACTATATGGCGTTATTAATTGTAACAAGAATATAATATTTAAACTCACCTAATGTAATAGGGTTTTTTCCTCTAAAATTGTGACACTCCAGTCTGGTAAAAGAGTGTAATAACGTATTCGTTGCTCACTGTACTGATGCGATCTACCAACGCCACACTAGGGCTGCAATTCGACGGTCTTGTATGGTAGTCAATTACTGAACACCTCGTTGACTGTACCGCAACCTAATCTGTAGTTCGCCGGGGATAGAAAGGAAAGAGAAAAGCCATAAGAATCGAACAATTACCATGAATAACAGACGGTTACTTACCAACAGAAGATCTCATAAAAATCCCTACACGTGGATTCATGTGAATCACTTACTCAAAAATAACAACAGAATCTAATTCCAACAACGATTCGAATGGATAATAGGGTTTAGTTTAAAAAATCCAAAATCAATTGATACAGATGCACTGTAATTTAAAACTTAACCCGAAAAATCTTCTGGAGACACTTAAACAACCTGTCCAGTATAATGACAATCGAAAAAAATGGAATTCCTTGTCGACTCTTATCTACGAGATGACACTTACCGGAAGGGGTACTTTAACTTATCTATTCTCTAACTAAAATTTACCGGCCTTTGACAAGTTGGATGCCAATGTAATAAATTACCTGACTGCAGACAACAACATACTGAAACACTTATGGGGACTTTTACACAATTTATTTACAAAATTGTTAAGATACACTGAACTCTGCTGGATAACGTCTAAACTGCTTGACAATACAATAAACTCTTGTGAATATTTGAACTTGAACTGACGTTAACTGCCCCTACATCCCCTTATATACAACATTATGTAATCTAGTTAGTGTGTTTAGAACTTTCTAGAATTTTCTAGAGACATTATTTAATCTAGTCAGTGTGTTTAGAACTTTCTAGAATTTTCTAGAAACATTATTTAATCTAGCTAGTGTGTTTAGAAGTTTCTAGAATAACAATCTTTCAAATTAAGGTACTTTTCTTTACGGTTATCCCGTTACACTGCCCCCTCCTTAGATTCATTCCTCCTGGAATGTTATTTCCTTCATCGGAATCCCGCACACTCCCTGAGCCAGCCAAACCATCTTCTTCTCTATGATTTATAGACTGTACAAGTCCATTCGTAATCCAGTCTTTGCGTTTTATTTGATTCTGTGTAATTTTAGTCATTTTACTATTGTCAATAACTGTCCTCAACAGATTAACTAGAAAAGCAGAACTTTCTTCTATATCATCTATTCTCATGAAATTATTCCAGTTGTATTTTTTTAAATAGTTTTTTAAGTATGTGAAATTAATATGTTTCTTATAAGTATATTTTTTTTCAAAATTTACACAAAATTTATTTATTGGTAATTTAGCAATTGTAGTATAGTGGTCGGTTATATCGCTCTGTAAAACAATAGACATGAATTCAGTATTTTTAGTTCTGTTTTTCATAAAAATATGATCCACGCATGTGTTACTTTTTGGTCTTGTTACATTATTAATTAAAGATTTATAATTTAACCCGTAGAAGTTATTAAGGTACTCGTCTACTGATTCATTGTTTTCTTCTAATATATTAATATTTATATCACCAATAATTAAATGGTAATCTGAGTATTTTGTTTGATTTAAAGTAAAATCTTGTAATTCACTATTGAAAACATCAATGTTTGTAGACGGGGATCCACAAATGCCTGTTAAATTGATTACTTTATTGTTTACATTAATATGCATACATTAATATGCAGGTACAGTTGCTTGCATCAACTATTATATTAATTTCATTCGGTAAAACATACTTTCCTGCTAAATCTAAATTTGTCTTCAGCTTTTTCGACTTTTCAATTTGTTTTAAAATTAATTTTGCCGCTTCCTTGATGCAAAATTGTAAATATTTAAACTCACTACTATTTTGAGCAAAAGAATGTATTAGACGCTTTTGTGTCATATATATTGCATCGTGGTCCCTTTTATTTTCTAGAACTTTAATAATAGTAAAAAAGGTGTTTAAAAAATTTTTTAAGACTACTATTTTTTTTATCACGCTTTTTAATTTAGCATTAATGCTCTCTATCCTGTTATTGGTTGTATTTAAAAAGCTTCCCTTTATAAAAATAATATTCAAGTTCCACTCATCTTTTTTGCTGTGCCAATTATATTCATAGTACTTTTGGACACTTTTTGGAGCTAGTTCTTTAAAAACAGAATAATGATCGTCAAATTTCTTTGCATCTCCTGCGTAAACCATATTCTGCAACAAATCTAGACATTGAAGTTTCTGTGCAGCGGTTATTTCCATTTTATCTGTGGTAATTTCACGCCTAAATGTCTTCAATGTGTGTAAAACACACAAAATTACGTTTGCAGTTGGAAACTCAATTTTAGGACATCCCTTTTAGTCAGATCCTTGTCAGTAATAATTGATTTTGTATTAACCCATGCAGGATTGTTTTCTTTAAATATAATCAATGACAACAAAGTCAAAATGGCTGTGTGTACCATTGAAAATCAAAATGTGAACAAAAAGTTGTATGTTGGTACAAATTTTAATAACAAAAATTAATTGGCAGAGCGCTTTCGACAATAAGTCATCATCAGTGCTCCCTGAAAATAAGTAAAATCAATTAGTCACTGTTGTTAAAGTACGTTTCACAATAATTCGTTGACTCGGTACCTTACCTTAGGGGATTAGTAATGAAAGGTTATAAATTTCTCACTGTACAGTAAACATTAACAGATCCGTAAACCGGTTTTCAAAATAGATTTAAATAAAACTCAGTAACATTTACTAAAACTTAAATTTATTTTGTAAAAAAAATCACGAAATTTTTTAAAAACAAATTTTAACTTTATTTATTAATTGCAATTAAACATATGAACTAATTCTACATTATTTACAACTATTTAATCTCAATGTAGTTCAGTATCACTATCGTCTTCATTTAAATTAATAACTAAGGGTGCTACAGTTACATTAACATTTCGATATGTACCTTCAACCTTAATAACATGCTGAATCGAATTTTTCCAGCTATCAATGGGAATATTACTTGTCACATTTCTGATTAACTCTATAACACTTGAGTTTAATGTGGGTGAAACGTTTTCCGATCTAACTTTGGATTTTAGCTGATGCCACATGTGTTCTATAGGATTGAACATGCAATAATATGGGGGAAGCCGTAACACTGTGTGGCCCATATTTTTAGCAATAGTATCACAAACGTATTCTTTTTCAATACCGAACGCTGCTACAACTTGTAAGAGATCACGTTTTGTGTACGATTCTTCAAAATAAAGGTCATTTTTTAACAAATACTCTTGAATTTCCCATTTATTGTTGTTGCTATTTGGTACTTTATTTAATTGACGGCTATGATAAGTTGCATTGTCCATTACAATTATACTTTTTTCCGGTATATTCGGCAATAAATAATTCTCAAACCAATCTTCAAAAAGGTCTGCTGTCGTATCTTCGTGATAATCTAAACTTGAATCTTTAATATTCTTTGCTGATAACAATAAAGCGTTTGGAACCCAACCTGTTTCTGATCCGGCATGTATTATTGTAATTCTTTGTCCTCTATTTGATGGAGCCTTTGTTTTGCAATTTCCCGATGAATCAACAAAACCCTTCGTTGGAGTATCATGGGTGTCATACCATGTCTCGTTGAGGTAGATAATTGAAAGGTTTTCACTTCTATATTTTTGAATAGCTTGTAAGTAATGACAACGCCGCATTCGTAAACGATATGACTCCATTATCACTTGTCTTTTATTAATGGTACAATATTTAAATCCCATTTGAGAAATAATTCTCCACAAACTTGTACGGCTACAAATAATTCTTATTCTTTCTGAGAATACCATCTATAACATGGATTTCATAACCATTGTTGACAGCAATCTGTTTTATGATATTTAATTCTTTGTTATAATTCACTGTTGACATGGGAATATTTTCCAATCTATAAAGGAAGCTATGAAAAGCTGCTAGTTTATGTGAAATTGGATGAAAAGAAGAATTATGAATAACATGATCAGTTTGAGTTGGCTTTCTAAAGATACTGAAATCAAAGACATTGTTAGATCGATCAATGGTGATATCTAGGAAATTAATTTTAGACTCAGATTCTAGTTCCATGGTAAACTTAATATTCGGATGGGCAATATTGATTTTGTTAAGCAAACTACTAGCTGTGGAATGGTCACCTTCAATGAAAACCAAACAATCATCCACATAGGTATCTAAACCAGTGTAAAATTTCGGAATGTTTTAAAATGATAGAGTTCTCCAAATTGTCCATAAATAAGTCAGCAAGAAAAGGTGACAAGCAACTGCCCATAGCTAAGCCATCTGGCTGTCTGTATAGTGTGTTGTTGAAAACAAAAAAGTCTTGTGAAAGACAAAGATCTAATATTTTGATAATTATGTCAGTTGTACTATGTGAAATGAACTTAGAAATTAAAAGATTTTTTACTAAAGCTATGGTTTCACACTTTGGGACTGAAGTAAAAAGATTGCTTACATCAAAAGAAAGCATTGTTAAATTCTGATCTAATTTCACTTTGGCTAGATTATTAATAAGTTGAATAGTGTTACTTACCGAATTTTTAGGTTTAAATTGTGTTAAGTCAGCAATTAGTTTTAAGATGAACTTCGAAAGAACAGAAGCAGGAGTATTGACGAAACTTACAACTGGTCTAATTGGAATATTATCTTTATGTAGTTTAGGTAATCCATACAACCTCGGTGTTAAGTGATTGCTAGGTACCTTAAGAAAAGGAGCATCATGTTCACTAAAAAAATTTCCAAAATCTTTGATTAGTCGTTTCAAGTTAGACACGTATTTTTTGATAGGATTCTGAGGTAGCTCTATGAAATTGTTTTCCGAAAGAAAATTAGTGACTTTGTTAATGTAACAAGTTTTATCTATAATAACTACACAATTGCCTTTGTCAGCTTTAGTAATGACAAGATTGTGGCAAGATATCTTCTTCTTTAAAGACTTTAATATTTGAAAATTGTTGTTAATTTTAGAAGAATTACTAGAAGAAAAATTTTTTGAAAAATGATGTGCTTTTTTGTTATATAAGATATTGTAACAAGCATTTCTAATTGTGTTTTTTTGTGAAATATTACTAGCAAGTTTCTCAATAATAATATCAACTTCGATAGCAAGACTTTGCAAATTAACATCAGATAATTCTTCGTCAAGTGAGAATTTTAGCCCTTTATTTAATAAATTAAGTTCATCATTGTTGAAAATGATGTTGGTAGGATTTTTGATTCTAGGGTGGAAGTTAAAATCGGAAAATTTCGTTTTAACCGAATTAAGTCTATTCATATCATTGTTAAACTTATCCCTGATGAGGTGTTGCGATTTCTTATTGAGCTTCTGATGTTTATTCCAATTAATTATGTTGACTTCATCTTGCAAATCATTTAGAAAATTTATAAGATCTTGGTGATGGAGTAACTTGACTAAGTCGTCATGAAGCAATTTCAGGTGACAATTTATGTCATTTAATTTGGTATAATGTTTCCTAATTTCTATTTTTAATAACTTGGTTTCGATTTCTTCCTTTAGTTTTTTGGAAACGTTTCTAGAAGTTGAAACTCTGGCAAAAGTTGGAACAACTCCATTGCTCAAACAGTTATTTATAAACCAAATGTCGTTATTAATGAGTGTCCTTTTGATGGAAAGTCTAGTGTATTTATCAGCCGAGTTTACCATATCGTAAAATAATATAAATGTCTGAATTAACCAAGATATACTCACCTTATCTTCTCTTATTAGTATAGTCATAGCGACTATTTCGCTAGATGCATTTCCATCCTCAACTAGCATTAGATATACAGAAGCACCAATAGATAATAGTTTGTATGTTCCATCAAACGCCATAAATTCCGGGTAGGCCTCAAATGTTCTTTTCATAGTTGGTGTTTGTATAAACATGCCCACAAAATTATTCTCTTGGTCTCTTAGTATTGATACATCAGCACCTTTAAAATGAAAAATAATAGGTATACATTAGGTACATATAAATGGTACTTGTTACTTATAACGGTTTAACTACAGAAATGGGCAAGAATAAAATAATAAATAGGAGTTAGAAAGTTAGAAGGAAAGTTTGTGTTAATACTATTAAGATTCTAAATAAAATTAGGTAGGTAGGTAGGTACACTAACCATATTCCTCTGTAACCATTTTTATGCATTCTTCCAAATTATTATTCTTTTTCAGTGATGCCAGGTTTGATAGATCACGAAGTGTTACCACTTTTCCAGTTTCACTTTGGAGTTTCTGTGCCAAAAGTTTTTTCTTCGCTCGTAGAGCTAAAGCATTTCTTGCTTCATTTTTAGTTGCTTCAGACAGTTTACGTTGTCCTGGGTAATGCTGATACTGCACCTATAAATATATTGTTCAAAATTACTAAGTAGAGAAGTAGGTAGCTAATAGGTAAGTAGATACTTATTGTAAGTAAGTATATTATGTTTCTATCTACTTATAAGTTAACCCTTAGATGCCTAAGGTAAAAATAGTTACCTAAAAACCGAAGAGGTGTCATTAAGGTCCCCCGGCTGTTAATGAATAAATTTTGCTGTTTGGTTTAAAATATATCTAACAAATATAACTTTTTTAGTGAAAAATTTATTAACATATAAAATTTTTACAATAATTCATAAAACATAAAACAAAAGCATTAATTCTCTATTTTTAAAAAAAGTATCGGTACACAAAATACATAAAAAAACATAAAAAACTTTACTCTTTACTCGCACAATCAGTGCATAATACGGTGGTTATTTTTTGTCGATGAGTCTCACAAACAAATTGTTTACATGATTTGCAACAAATTTTACTTTTTTTGTCCTCTTTTCGTGAACACTTATAGCACCTGCCACGTTTTCGTAAGTCGGTTACTGCTTCATGGTGAGATGGAGCAGATATCTCAATACCGCAATCTCTTAGAGCCGTTTTTATATGCGCGTGAAGTGTTTTATCGGTAGCTCGCAAATTCATATTTTTATTGGCTAAATCATCTGCTAGTTTTAGAAGAAACAATCGCCTTCTGGAGGAGCACTGTTTTTTCCAATCTGGGTTCTTTTCAATGTATATTACGAATGAGTTAAGGGTACAAATATCTACTATATTCATAAATAGCCTGAAAGGCCAACGTGCAGTCCTTCTTGAACAAGTGTAGTCTCTTATTAGCTTGTCCGCGTTATCGACTCCTCCTTTAGTATCATTGTAATCTAATATCATTACAGGCTTTTTGTTGTTTTCTACATCAATGCTGTCATCATGATGTTGGGATGACAATAAATGCACCATTTTATTCTTTTTTGGTGTATAGGACACCATTGTCAAATCCTTTGTGAAGGCAAAGTTAGATGAATGTTCTGGACGTGCAGTGATCTTCAGTTCTGTCGGAGTATCTTTTTTGTTTTTTCTTACTGTTCCAAGTAAAGTTAAGTTTTTAGTAAGCAAAAAACTCGCTAACTCACGTAAAAAAATTATCGGTTGTAACACTTCTTCCTGTAGTATAATAGAGATGGACCAAATCTGTTACTACACGATGCCCTTGGTTTTGCTCTCTTGCAGATCCAGCAAGTTTGCCAGTGTAAACTTGTAAGTTGCAAAGGTAAGAGGTTTTGACATCCGCTGCAGCCCAAATTTTAATTCCATATCTGGCTGGTTTTGACTTTATGTATTGACGAAAAGGGCAGCGACCCCTGAAGGCAACCAACTGTTCGTCAACAGTCAAGTGTTCATAAGGCTTGAAAGCCCTGTTACAGTTTTTGACAAACGTATTCCAAACTTCACTTATTGCTGCAAGTTTATTACTTTTTTTTCTCTCGATCCTGGTAAGCTTGTCATCAAAACGCAAGAAAACTGAAATTTCTTGAAATCTATCACGCGACATTGCAGCTGGAAAAAATGACCGTCTTATACTAGAATAGTTCACATCTCTTTTACTGATTCCCGTCTACATCTCATAGCCCCGGCCTTGATAAGAATCCCTACAAAGCAATCTAACTCAATGTGATCTAATAACTTCCATTTCTTTGGACGATTTGGATGCTTTTGATTCCAAGAGTTAAAATAATTTTCGGCTTCTTGGTTTGTATATAAACATATAATATCTTTGATTTCGGGAGATATAAACAAATTAAAGATTTCTAAAAATGAATCAGCTGCCTGACTGTAAGTCGTAATTCCTGGACGATCACTTACTATATTTCTTTGTAGACGTCTAGTACTTGGCCAAGGTTTGTTACTCCACTTCATGCCAGACTTCGCAACGTATTCTGTGCTTTCATTAGGTTCTTCTATTACATTTGTGTCTTGGTCTGTGCTGGGGTCTAAATCTGATTCCTCTTCAGAATTAATTTCTAAGTCGTCTTCCGATTCCAAAACGATCTCATGCAAAAAATCTTCATCGCATTCTTCCTCGAGTTCATATTCAATTTCATCATCAGAATCTGACAAACTTCCAAATCTTTCAGCAGCATGTTGAAGTTGTTTGAACGACAAAGCCTTTCTATTATTAAATTTACTCATTTTAGCAAATAGTCTGCAAAAAAGGAAAAATAGTTGTAAAATGTTTATGCTACCTAAATCCCGAAGAGGGGTAACTACAGGACCCCGCTTACCTTATTGTTAATATTATTTCACAAGAACTATCAAACTTCGTAAAATATAAATAAAACATAACCTTAAATAAAAGGGGAAAATTATTGGGCATGTACGCAAAAAGGATCAATAAGGCCACGAGTAGGAATGGTAACCGCAGACATGCATGTTTCTGGCTCATTAGCCGTCATCAATGCGGCATAACCAAGTAGGGTATTGCACTTGGCTAGCAAAAGTGTTGCGACGCTAGTTGCTAGCCGAAAACCCATTGGCACAGCTGGCCGAAAGCACAAAATGGCGATAGGACTCCTGTGTGAGCTTTCGTTGTTTTTGTGTTTTTATGTTTCTTTACACATGTTTCCCCAACATCCTTTGCTCCCAAGTATCCAACACTTTTGCTAGCCAAGTGCAATACCCTACTTGGTTATGCCGCACTGATGACGGCTAATGAGCCAGAAACATGCATGTCTGCGGTTACCATTCCTACTCGTGGCCTTATTGATCCTTTTTGCGTACATGCCCAATAATTTTCCCCTTTTGTTTATATTAATACGCGTTTTCTTGGCACTTTGTTTATTTCATATCCTGGGCTTAGAACGACTCAAACACAATGAGTCCGTTTCGCCAACGTTGCGACGCTAGTTGCTAGCCGAAAACCCATTGGCACAGCTGGCCGAAAGCACAAAATGGCGATAGGACTCCTGTGTGAGCTTTCGTTGTTTTTGTGTTTTTATGTTTCTTTACACATGTTTCCCCAACATCCTTTGCTCCCAAGTATCCAACACTTTTGCTAGCCAAGTGCAATACCCTACTTGGTTATGCCGCACTGATGACGGCTAATGAGCCAGAAACATGCATGTCTGCGGTTACCATTCCTACTCGTGGCCTTATTGATCCTTTTTGCGTACATGCCCAATAATTTTCCCCTTTTGTTATATTAATACGCGTTTTCTTGGCACTTTGTTTATTTCATATCCTGGGCTTAGAACGACTCAAACACAATGAGTCCGTTTCGCCAACGTTGCGACGCTAGTTGCTAGCCGAAAACCCATTGGCACAGCTGGCCAAAAGCACAAAATGGCGATAGGACTCCTGTGTGAGCTTTCGTTGTTTTTGTGTTTTTATGTTTCTTTACACATGTTTCCCCAACATCCTTTGCTCCCAAGTATCCAACACTTTTGCTAGCCAAGTGCAATACCCTACTTGGTTATGCCGCACTGATGACGGCTAATGAGCCAGAAACATGCATGTCTGCGGTTACCATTCCTACTCGTGGCCTTATTGATCCTTTTTGCGTACATGCCCAATAATTTTCCTCTTTTGTTTATATTAATACGCGTTTTCTTGGCACTTTGTTTATTTCATATCCTGGGCTTAGAACGACTTAAACACAATGAGTCCGTTTCGCCAACGTTGCGACGCTAGTTGCTAGCCGAAAACCCATTGGCACAGCTGGCCGAAAGCACAAAATGGCGATAGGACTCCTGTGTGAGCTTTCGTTGTTTTTGTGTCTTTATGTTTCTTTACACATGTTTCCCCAACATCCTTTGCTCCCAAGTATCCAACACTTTTGCTAGCCAAGTGCAATACCCTACTTGGTTATGCCGCACTGATGACGGCTAATGAGCCAGAAACATGCATGTCTGCGGTTACCATTCCTACTCGTGGCCTTATTGATCCTTTTTGCGTACATGCCCAATAATTTTCCCCTTTTGTTTATATTAATACGCGTTTTCTTGGCACTTTGTTTATTTCATATCCTGGGCTTAGAACGACTCAAACACAATGAGTCCGTTTCGCCAACGTTGCGACGCTAGTTGCTAGCCGAAAACCCATTGGCACAGCTGGCCGAAAGCACAAAATGGCGATAGGACTCCTGTGTGAGCTTTCGTTGTTTTTGTGTTTTTATGTTTCTTTACACATGTTTCCCCAACATCCTTTGCTCCCAAGTATCCAACACTTTTGCTAGCCAAGTGCAATACCCTACTTGGTTATGCCGCACTGATGACGGCTAATGAGCCAGAAACATGCATGTCTGCGGTTACCATTCCTACTCGTGGCCTTATTGATCCTTTTTGCGTACATGCCCAATAATTTTCCCCTTTTGTTTATATTAATACGCGTTTTCTTGGCACTTTGTTTATAACCTTAAATATAATTTGACGCTTAGATGAACTTGGCAATGCCTACAGCACCGATTACCGTTTTTATAAGGAACTATTTACAAGTGGGGTACCCAAGTGACCCCGCTTCGGGATCTAAGGGTTTTAAACGGTAATTTATTATTTTTTTTAGTTTTTAATTTACTTAAATAGGTAGACACAATTACACATATGTACGTACCTCACTTAAATCATGATTATGATTTTTTTCTATAGATTTTATTTCCAGAAATTTTCCATTTGTAGATGCACGTAATTGAATAAAAGCAGGACATGGACTTTCCCCAAGAAAAGTGCTAACAATTGATAAAGAATACTTAGTTATTTATTATAGGTAGGTAAATAATACAGAATATACAAACAAGGAACACTACGCCTAATCCAGATTTACTTTGTTTGTCATGCACCTTTGCTTCTTGCACACAACTTTCTACCTACATGAATACAAGCAAATTTCACTTCATAATAAATAAGTTCTGGTTTCACAAATCTTTTTATTCGGCAATTAGATATTTTTCTACTATTCCTCATATAAATAAAATTTAGCCTTTTGGAATGCAGAAAATACATCTATAAATGTTTCCACATCTTGGTAAGTTGAAAACACCTGCCCCTCTACAGCTAAAATAATGCAACATATCTTACAATCTGGATGTAAATGGTTATAATTTATAAAATATAACAAACCTTCAAACTCATCAGAATCTGCCATTGATTGCGAAGTAATTCAATCGTGATAACTGATGATAACACTACTGTACACTACATCATCACTACATAAGGTATTATTCTGTTGACCATCAACACGAACGGTAGGCGACGTGGTAAAATTTTAGCCAATCAAATCAATTTACCGTAACCGAACATAGTTTACGGTACCGTAACTCTATCCACAGCGTAATAAATTATAAATAATTTAAATGTATAAGAATGTAAAAGTGTACTTAATGTAACAAATAACTTCATATACCTACAATTATTAATGAAATTAAAAATGTTTGGAACTATTTGCTGATGAAAACATTGGAATAATCTTGTATAGAAACAGAATTAGTACTTACATTAGAAACCTAAGAGATCTTATATAGATACATTTTCGGAAATTCTTTGGTCTTTTCTAAACATGTAATATCATCTTTGTATTCATTTTTTTGTCTCTACACAATTTTTTTCCGGCGTATTAATTGTTTTAATGCATTTAACCATTATTTTTATGATATTTGTTGTCAAGCTTGTCAGTTTATGACTTGCAGTGACTTGGTAACCTTTAAACACCAACATGACCAAATCCAATACCAACGTGAATAAATAAAAAAACAGCCTGCTAGATATATTTAAACGTTGAATCATTTATAATTAATTATTTTATCGGTTAGAATACCTATATAATTTTAAAGTAATTAATTTTTAGAACAAGACAATTTTGTTTAGATTTAATAACCATTGATAAAAATTACCATTTGCTTGAGCTGGAGTATATTGTGAGGCCGTTTTTCGGTTCCAATCAACTTCTTCAGGAACAGTCGTAAGAAACAGTTGATGGCCATGTGTCTCTTTAGCTTTTGCCAAATACATTAATATATCCTCTTCATCAATTTCTATAAAGTCATCGGTGTAAACCTGTTTGAATAATCTATATACATATAATAAAACTGTAGAAATGTATATGTTTGTGCGCGCATCATATGAAAACTACTGATCCTATTCGAATGCGGTTTTCAAAGACGTATTTGTCTTTTTTCAACTTAACATCTGGTGTATAAAACTTTCTTTCCCCAACCCCTTTAACGGGGTGAGGAAAGAAATTTTTATACAAAAATCAACAATCCACGCAAACGACGTCGCGGGTACATCGAAATAGAACCCAAAAATGTGGTTAGATTTTTTTGTCTGTCTGTATGTTTGTGCGCGTATCACATGAAACAGTTGATGGCCATGTGTCTCTTTAGCTTTTGCCAAATACATTAATATATCGTCTTCATCAATTTCTATAAAGTCATCGGTGTAAACCTGTTTGAATAATCTATATACATATAATAAAACTGTAGAAATGTATATGTTTGTGCGCGCATCATATGAAAACTACTAATCCGATTCGAATGCGGTTTTCACAGATGTATTTGTCTTCTTTCAACTTAACATCTGGTGTATAAAAATTTCTCTCCCATTCCTTAAATGGGGTGGGGTAAGAAATTTTTATACAAAAATCAACACGCCACGCGAACGACGTCGCAGAGCTAACTCATATTCATGATGCTTTAAGGGCCAATGGTTATTCAGAACGGGAAATCAAAAGATCGATTGGACCAACAAATCGTAGACCCAAAGAAAATGAGCAAATCCAACCAGTGGCAAAAGCATTTCTGCCTTTTGTAACCTCTTTTTTCTCAAGATGTTAAATGCTCGTTTTATAGAGGTTAACCAATGCGAACGGCACTCAGGGGGTAGGAGGAGAGCGAGCGTGGATTCGAACGAGCTAGATGATACAGTATTGGAAAGATATAAAGGGATATAATTGCTAGAAAAATAAAAGATAAAAGAATTTAAAAGGGACTAAAGAGAAAATGAGAGAAATGATGAAAAAGGGAAAGGAAAATGGGCGCCACTTATTTTTTTATCATAAGGATGGGAAAATATAAGAAACCCAGATGGAAAAAATATTAAATATATATGTTGGATAAAATGATTTATCAGATGTTGTAGATAAAGTTAAAATAAGAAAGATATAAGAGATATAAGATAAGATAAGGTAAAATTAGGTAACCCGGCAGATGTTCTTGCTAAATTTTAAATTACACACTCTTATTTAAGATACTAAAAAAATTATACTTACACTTTTCTTTTACTCATCCTTATGGTTATCAATGTAATCGGTAAGATAAAGATAGATTCAAGAAAAACACAATCTATTGCTTTAATAAAATAATATATGCTTAAGAAATGAAATCTATTACTTCAATAAGATAAGGTATATTTAAGAAACAAAATCTATTACTTTGGTAAAGTATAGATTAGAGAAACTGAAGGTATTGATCAGAGTAGCAGGCTCTAGCTAGGAAAAGAAAATCTAGTTAAACACTAAACAGACTTTATTATCTGGTTTGATAATAAGTAAGAGATACAATAAACAAAATAAAATAAGAAATTAAATAAAATAAAGTAAAATGATTAAAAAGGGGTAGAAATCGAAAGTAATTGTAACTTAAAGGTAGGATAGTAAGGGATGATCTGATAGAAAAGTAAATATAGAATAAATTTAAAATTATAAAATATGTCTTAACAGAAAATTTTAATTTTAAATTTAGGGGGATTTTGTTATGATATGATTGGTTTATAAAATTTTTGTATTTGATAATAGGTAACTGTCTTTATATGTGTGTTTAAAAATTTTATTTCAGAAAGTGTAGAGAGTTGTTTAGTTTTGTTTTATATTTTGTTTTGAAGAGGTTACCTAGGGACGAGGGGGATAAATAGGGATTATTATTAAATTTGAATTTGAAGAAGATACTTGTAATTTTGAAATATTGTAATTGAAGTTAAAGTTGTAAAATAAAAACTTAAATAATTTGAATATTGTTTCAAATAATAAGAACCCAGACCAAGATAGCCGGAGACAAAGACTCATATTGATTCCATAACAATATATATATATATATATATAACGTGAAGTCAATAGTGGAGTTGCAGTCAATGTTATGGCCAATGTAAATGAAGAAAACTCTTTTATTTTTGTCAAGCTTTCGAATTTATTTAATTCTTTTTCAAGACATCTATAGTAAAGAAAAAAATTTTTTATATAATAAAATTTTTTTTATAATGTTTTATATGTGATAACTTACTAATACGTGAGGTTATGAAAAAAGCTGCGAATTCTGTTTGATAAAATTAAAGTAAATCATATTATTAAAATACATAAAAACATATACGTTTAAAACTTATTATTTGATTGACTTTTAATATGTCTTCAATTTCTTTTTTATATATGTATGTTTTTTTATGTATCTATGGTATTTATTTTAACACAGTAGGAAAGCAAAACATTGTAATGATTAATTTATTTAGATTTTATTTTTATATCAAGTAACTTACTATATTCGTGAAATACAGAACTTTAATTTCAAAAATTTTTATAAAATTTTTTTTTTAAATGTTAAATTTATGAAAGTTGTTATTTTTTATGTTTTTATTTTTGTTTATTTTAATATTATATTAAACTTTATGTTTGTAATCCTGTTTTAATTTATTAAAAGTTTTTTTATATTTATAAGTTAAATTTATATGTTAAATTTATTTATATTTATTTTTGAAATGATAGAATGTAACAATAAATATTACTCAGCCCTTCTATATCTGATTTTCTATTAATACATGTTTGCCTTTTATCAATGTGTGTCATTTCTAAGAATAATCTTTTTTTATGGTTCCTTTCTCTTTCCAAAATTTTTGTTTCTTCAAATTTAAATCATAGTTTTAAATGGGTTTTCGGCTAGCAACCAGCGTCGCCACGTTGGCGAAACGGACTCATTGTGTTTGAGTCGTTCTAGCCCAGGAGATGAAATAAACAAAGTGCCAAGAAAACGCGTATTAATGTAAAAAAAGAAGGATAACGGGAATGCAACGCAACAAGGATCATGGTTACAAGTAGGTTGCTAGCCGAAAACCCATTGGCACAGCTGGCCGAAAGCACAAAATGGCGATAGGACTCCTGTGTGAGCGTTCGTTGTTTTTGTGTTTTTTGGCACAAGTTTCCCCAACATCCTTTGCTCCCAAGTACCCAACACTTTTGCTAGCCAAGTGCAATACTGTTCTTGGTTATGCCGCACTGATGACGGCTAATGAGCCAGAAACATGTATGTCTGCGGTTACCATTCCTACTTGTAACCATGATCCTTGTTGCGTTGCATTCCCGTTATCCTTCTATTTTATATTAATACGCGTTTTCTTGGCACTTTGTTTATAAGTATATATATATATATATATATATATATATATATATATATTAAGTAATCTTCTTCACTTACGCCCCCTCCTTACTTGTTGACGTATTATAGGGCGGTTCTGCAACAAGTTCTCTTACCTGTGAAAGATTCATAATTTTGTCGATGTTTGTGTTTGTTGGTAATGTTTATGTCATGGAAAAAGTCGTGTAAAAAACCATGTCAGTGCTTGTTCGTTTCCGTTAGTAATTACCTCCATCGCGATCCCCCTCCTCCAGCAGCCGATGGGCGTTGCTTCTCCCACTGCTGAAATTGAGGAATGGCGAGGCCGGCACTTACTTCTTGAAAAAGGTTATGGCGTTCCGTACATTGTGTTAGTCCGGGGGTTCATAAAACAACGAAAGCCGTTCATGCATCAAGCCATGCTTTTTATTAATTTGTCCATTGCTCTGTTGTTGGTAATGTTTCGAATCTTGTCTGTGTCTGTTTATGTGTTCATTGTAGTTTAGTTTTTTGTCTAGATAAGAACCCAGGTATTTAATGATGTCTTTGTCTTGTATTTCCTGTCCTTCTATTTTTATTGTTTGTTTTTCTTTTGGTTATTGTTATAATTTCTGTTTTGTTTGCGTTGAGTTTTAGTTTTTTATCTTGTAAGTATGGTATACCTAAGTGTTCTGTTTCTGTGTATGTCGATTTTTCTGGCAGCAACTTCCATCATGTCTGATCTGTTGTAAATGCAAGTGTCGTCTGCGTAAAGTGCTGTTTTTACTGCCGTATCTATGGGTATGTCGGATGTCATGATATTGTAAATTGTTGGAGACAGAACTGAGCCTTGTGGGACTCCTGCCTCCATTACAAAACTTTTAGAATATGTGTTATTTATTTTTACTCTGAAAGTTCTGTTTTCTAGGTATGTAAATATTGTCTTAGTAAGGTAGTTTGGGAATTTATATTTGTGCATTTTGTGGATAAGTCCATTTGTCCAAACTGAGTCAAATGCTTTCATGATTTTGAAGGCCGCTAGCACGGTGCTTTGATTTTGTCTAAAATGTTGTTTGACATAGTTAACGATATTAATAATTTGAGCTACCATGCTATGGCCCTCCCGAAAGCCGTATTATATGTCTGGTATTAGTCCTTTGTGATTAATTGTTTTATATATTCTGTTAAGTATTAGTTTGTCAGTTATTTTGGCAGTCACGTTAAGTAATGAAATGGGGCCGTAGCTCTCCACTAGTCGTTTGTTTTGGTATATATAGGTATTATGTTAGCGTTTTTTAGTTGGTTCGGGTGGTGTTGTAATTTTAATATTGCGTTTGTTAGGGATGTAGGTTGTAGATATTTTAAAACAGATACATAATGATAGTTCTGGAGGACATCTGGGTATTACGAAAACGCTGCAAAAGGTTCGATATAGATTTTACTGGGTAAACTGCACTAACGATGTTAAAGATTGGTGTCGAAAATGCACCACATGCGCTGTCAGTAATGGAGCGCACCGAAAATCGAAGGCGGAAATGCAGCAATACCTAGTCGGAAGCCGTTTTGAAAGAATTGCAGTAGATGTAATGGGGCCACTTCCACAGAGCAATGTTGGAAATAAGTACATCTTTGTTGTAATGGATTACTTCACTAAATCGGTTGAAACCTACACAGTTCCCAATCAGGAAGCCACTACTATAGCAAGTATATTAGTTAAAGAATTCATAAGCCGTTTTGGAGTACCACTAGAATTGCATTTAGACCAAGGGAGAAATTTTAAGAGCAAGTTGTTTCAAGAAGTTTGCCAAAGTTTAGGCATTCACAAAACGAGAACCACAGCGATGCACCCTTAGTCTGATGGAATGGTGGAACAAATGAATCGAACTATAATCAACTACCTGTCACAAGTGGTGTCAGAATGTCAGAGGGATTGGGATCGACATATTCCACTATTTCTAATGGCCATTTGATCGGCCATTAACGAATCAACAGGCCAAACGCCTGCGAAGGTCCTGTTCGGTAGAAAAATGAGGCTACCATTTGACTTGTTGTTTGGCTGTAAACCTGGTGAAGTGGCCCGTGAAGAATATGTCGCCGATCTTTAAAATCGAATGGACAATATACACAACTTGGTTCGTGGGATGTTTCAATTGTCTAGTGATCGGATGAAGAGGTACTATGACACGCGGACAATGGAAAAGAATTAACAAGTTGGAGATTTAGTCTGGCTCTATAACCCCCGACGGCGACAAGGAATTTGTCCAAAATTACAGTAGAACTGGGAAGGTCCATACACCATCAAGAAAAAGATTAACGATGTTATTTATCGGATCGTGAGAATTCCCAGAGGGAAACCCGTCGTGATCCATCATGATCGGTTGGTGCCTTACCAGGAAAACCACAGTGGGGGTGTGTAGCAACTCCAAGACGATGGTTTGGCTGGCTAAGGGAGTGTGCGGGATCCCGATTTGGGAAATAACATTCCATGAGGAATGAATCTAAGAAGGGGACAGTGTAACGAAATATCCGACTAAGGAAAGAACGTATCAATGGTTTTTGGGTTGTTAGGCCGGCGTCGATTGTCTTGCTGACTTGACGTTTCGACAACACGAGCGGTTGGCATCTTCAGAAGTTGCTTTCTGGTTGACAGTCTGCGAACTACTGAGCTCTGCGTGGACGGAGCCCGTTTTTATACGTAGGGAAGGAAGTGGGCGGGCCTCAGTTGCTTTCGATTCCAATCGGTTCTGGTCGGTGTTGTTCGTTAAGGGTAGAGTTTTCGCACCCTTAATTATGGGGACCCATGTTTTGTTAATCTTGACTGCTTCCTCTTTTTTATTAAAGTTGTTCGGGTGCTTCTCTATCTCTATAACTTCTCTATAGAGTCTGGAATGGTATGCTGATGTAGTAGCGAGGACTTGAGTCTCCTTAAACTTAATCCGATGGTCCATAGTGAGGGTATGTTCCGCTACGGCGGATTTGTCCGTCTGCCCCAGACGACAGTTGGCCTTGTGCTCTTTAATCCTTGTGTTGATCGAGCGTTTGGTAGTTCCTGTGTACCCACTTCCACATGTGCACGGAATACGGTAAATTGCCGAAGCCGACACTGGATCTCTTCTGTCTTTTGCCGATCGAAGACATTCTTTGATTTTTCTCGTTGGTTTGAAAATAGTTTTCACATTTTTCTTTCTTAGCAATCGATCAATTCTGTCTGTCACTCCCGGAATAAAAGGCAGAAATGCTTTTGCCACTGGTTGGATTTGCTCATTTTCTTTGGGTCTACGATTTGTTGGTCCAATCGATCTTTTGATTTCCCGTTCTGAATAACCATTGGCCCTTAAAGCATCATGAATATGAGTTAGCTCTGCGTTTAGTGCCTCGGGTTCGCAAATCCTTCTTGCCCTTTCTGTTAAGGTTTTGATGACTTCATATTTCTGACATGGGTGGTGGTTGGAATTCCTATGTAAATAACGATCCGTATGTCTTGGTTTTCTGTACACTGTGTGGCTCAATGATCTTCCTTTTCGTGATAATAACACATTAAGGAACGCTAGCTTGTTGTTGTCTTCGATTTCCATCGTAAACTGTATATTTTCATGGATGCTGTTAATGTGTGTCAGAAATTCTTGCAATTTATTCTGCCCATGGCTCCATATTACAAATGTGTCATCTACATATCTATACCAAACTTTTGGCTTGTATGGGGCTCTGTCCAAAGCCAGTTGTTCGAACTTTTCCATAAAGAAATTTGCTATTACCGGGCTGAGAGGGCTTCCCATTGCTACTCCTTCGATCTGTTCGTAAATCTTGTTGTCTCATAAAAAATAAGTGGTGGTGAGGCAATGTTTAAACAAATTGGAGATGTCTTTTGGGAATTTATCATATATATGTTCCATTGATCCTAGCAGTTACAAGAAGTTACGCAATGATCCAACACAACGCGTAATAAAAACAACGAAGACCTTAGTGAAGAAGTCAAGTCTAGAAGAATAGACAAAGAAATTAATTTCTAAAAGTGAAGCTGCTATACCAAGACTCTATGTTTTGCCAAAGATACACAAAGCCAACATTCCGCTGCGTCCCATTGTAAGCGCCATTGGTTCACCGACATATGATTTAGCTAAACACCTGTCATCACTCGTGCAACCATACATCGGACTTACTGATTCGTATGTCAAAGATTCCACCCATTGTATTTCAATAATTAAAGACTTAGTTCTTGAAGAGAATGATATATTAGTTTAAACATTGCCTCGCCACCACTTATTTTTCATGGGACAACAAGATTTACGAACAGATCGAAGGAGTAGCAATGGGAAGCCCTTTCAGCCCGGTAATAGCAAATTTTTTTATGGAAAAGTTCGAACAACTGGCTTTGGACAGTGCCCCATACAAGCCATTAGTTTGGTATAGATATGTAGATGACACATTTGTAATATGGAGCCATGGGCAGAATAAATTGCAAGCATTTCTGACACACATTAACAGCATCCATAAAAATATACAGTTTACGATGGAAATCGAAGAAAACAACAAGCTAGCGTTCCTTGATGTTTTATTATCACGAAAAGGAAGATCATTGAGCCACACAGTGTACAGAAAACCAACACATACGGATCGTTATTTACATAGGGATTCCAACCACCACCCATGTCAGAAATATGGAGTCATCAAAACCTTAGCAGAAAGGGCAAGAAGGATTTGCGAACCCGAGGCACTAAACGCAGAGCTAACTCATATTCATGATGCTTTAAGGGCCAATGGTTATTCAGAACGGGAAATCAAAAGATCGATTGGACCAACAAATCGTAGACCCAAAGAAAATGAGCAAATCCAACCAGTGGCAAAAGCATTTCTGCCTTTTGTAACCTCTTTTTTCTCAAGACGTTAAATGCTCGTTTTATAGAGGTTAACCAATGCGAACGGCACTCAGGGGGTAGGAGGAGAGCGAGCGTGGATTCGAACGAGCTAGATGATACAGTATTGGAAAGATATAAAGGGATATAATTGCTAGAAAAATAAAAGATAAAAGAATTTAAAAGGGACTAAAGAGAAAATGAGAGAAATGATGAAAAAGGGAAAGGAAAATGGGCGCCACTTATTTTTTTATCATAAGGATGGGAAAATATAAGAAACCCAGATGGAAAAAATATTAAATATATATGTTGGATAAAATGATTTATCAGATGTTGTAGATAAAGTTAAAATAAGAAAGATATAAGGGATATAAGATAAGATAAGGTAAAATTAGGTAACCCGGCAGATGTTCTTGCTAAATTTTAAATTACACACTCTTATTTAAGATACTAAAAAAATTATACTTACACTTTTCTTTTACTTATCCTTATGGTTATCAATTTAATCGGTAAGATAAAGATAGATTCAAGAAAAACACAATCTATTGCTTTAATAAAATAATATATGCTTAAGAAATGGAATCTATTACTTCAATAAGATAAGGTATATTTAAGAAACAAAATCTATTACTTTGGTAAAGTATAGATTAGAGAAACTGAAGGTATTGATCAGAGTAGCAGGCTCTAGCTAGGAAAAGAAAATCTAGTTAAACACTAAACAGACTTTATTATCTGGTTTGATAATAAGTAAGAGATACAATAAACAAAATAAAATAAGGAAAATATCTTTGTTATAAACAGTAAATCATATATCGGTATCATAAACAGTAAATAATATTATTAAACACATTTGTGTTTAAATTTAAAAACATAACTTTTACTACCATAAAACAACAGCTAAGTATAATTCTATTGTTATTTTTGGTATGTTTAAAACTAAAAGTGAGAGAGAGAAATTTAGATAAAAAAATTAAAAATATCACTTTTTGTTTTTCAATTATCTCGAGATAAAACGTACCCATATAGAAAAATATAGAGAGATCTTAATTAAATAAGGCGAGATAATAATTAAAAGATAAAAAAATATGTAAAACAGTTTACAAATAGCAGGTACAAAAAATATGAGCAAACAAAATTACAGATAAGCTAAAACACAAAAACACATCCCGAATTTTCCTATTACGGCACTGATCACTTGATTACAGGTGAATACAATTAAGGTAAAATGTTCCATAGAAATAAATGGTACGTTAATGCTTGATACAGGTGTAAAAAAATATTATTAAAAACTTACATTGTCTCCTAAATGTTTCTGAGAGATATTTATAGTATATGGCTTTTTTCTCTCGGTAATTGGTCTTAACGGTACGATATAATCTAAACCCATTCCTGTTTAGATTTATAGATAATTAGAGAAAACCATAAACTAAATCTTCGAAGCGTGGGTTTCGAAAAAGGAAGCGGTAGACGTAGCAATGGCGGGCATGTCGTTGGTACATAGAAAACCCAGGAAAACATAAAAAAACACTGTCTGGAATACTTTAAGTGGTTCCTCGGTACAATAAACGGTAAACGATAACAGAAACACTTAATAGCAAGTAATTTTTAACTATCTTAGGAAAATTTGCCGGGAACTTGAAACTAGTGGCTGTACGTAGATGTTCATCGTACTAAAACCCAAACTAGAATCTTTAAAAGTCGTTAATCTGGGGTGACGCGATGCCTTTTTTCGCGCCTCAATACCTGATGTTCAAGTCGGAATCTTATTGGTCGTTACGTTAAGAAAATCGATATTTTAGTACTCAAGACGACCGTTCGCTACAACGTCTGCATAGAAATTAGGACAGAGTCGGCCTAAGTAAGAAAAAATTATAATAGAATAAATTTTATTTTAAGAGTTTTTTAAACACGCTACACTTTTATTCCAGGAGTGACAGACAGAATTGGTCGATTGCTAAGAAAGAAAAATGTGAAAACTATTTTCAAACCAACGAGAAAAATCAAAGAATGTCTTCGATCGGCTAAAGACAGAAGAGATCCACTGTCGGCTTCGGAAATTTACCGCATTCCGTGCACATGTGGAAGCGAGTACATAGGAACTACCAAACGCTCGATCAACACCAGGATTAAAGCGCACAAGGCCAACTGTCGTCTGGGACAGACGGACAAATCCGCCGTAGCGGACCATACCCTCACTATGAACTATCGGATTAAGTTTGAGGAGACCCAAGTCCTCGCTACTACATCAGCATACCATTCCAGACTCTATAGAGAAGCCATGGAGATAGAGAAGCACCCGAACAACTTTAATAAAAAAGAGGAAGCAGTCAAGATTAACAAAACATGGGTCCCCATAATTAAGGGTGCGAAAACTCTACCCTTAACGAACAACACCGACCAGAACCGATTGGAATCGAAAGCCACTGAGGCTCCGCCCACTTCCTTCCCGACGTATAAATACGGGCTCTGTCCACGCAGAGCTCAGTAGTTCGCAGACTGTCAACCAGGAAGCAACTTCTGAAGATGCCAACCGCTCGTGTTGGCGAAACGTCAAGTCAGCAAGACAATCGACGCCGGCCTAACAGCCCAAAAACCATTAATACATTAGACAATGGCCGCAAAAGCCTTTCACAGTTTAAGGAAAGAACCTTTTTATAAAATAATGTTTCTAGGTTATTCGAGAATGTTCTCTCTCTTTCTAGTGTGTATTGATTAGGTTCGATTTATGTTTCGCGTACATTCGAGAATATTTATTTGTTGCATATAAGGAGATGTATGGGCAGCTAAGGGGAGTTAAAATAATTTAAATAGTTCATTGTATTGTCAATCAGTTTAGACGTTATCCAGCAGAGTTCTGTGTATCTTAATAATTTTGTGAATAAATTGTGTTACAGTCCCCATAAATGTTTCAGTATGTAGAAGTACTAATACAAAGAAAACGACTGCAACTACTTACTTAGCAAGCTTATCTGCTGCTGCTCCCTTTTCATTGGTACGATCGATTATTACTATCAATTTCAATAATATTACAGTACAAGCTCTTATTGATACTGGAAGTACTGAGAGTTATATCAATAGTAAGTTTATACAGAATCAGAACTTAAGAGTATATTCAGGCTCTGGATCTGTAGCTATGGCATCATCTACGCTAATTTCTCATATTACTGGATATTGTATAGTTAATTTAAATATCTGAGAACACAACTTTATTAAAATAAAACTTTCTGTTATGCCCGAACTATGTGCTGATGTAATAAATGGTCATGATATATTAAAACAACATGAATTTCTTCAAGTATTATTTGGAGGAGAAAAATCTCCCCTTAGTACATGTAGTCTAGCTATCGCCAATATTCCTCCCACAAAACTGTTCCAATTTTTATCACCCGACTGTAAACCTATTGCTATAAAATCCAGGAGATTCTCTACTGAAGATTCCATATTTATTGAACAAGAAACTCAGAAGTTATTAGAAGAAGGAATTATTGAAACAAGTTCGTCCCCCTGGCGTGCACAACCATTACTATCATCAAATTAGAATCATAAAAGGAGAATGGTTATTGATTACTCTCAGACAATAAATAAATATACCCAGCTTGATGCATATTGTCACGCCTGGGGGGATTAGGAGAATGTGCCATAGTGTTATTGGAATGAGGGGTAGCTTACTGAAGGCACTTCCCACCCAGGTCGTGGTTATCTACCCCCTGGTTAGGTATCCTGCTGAAGGCAGAAAACTAACCAAGGAGAAGATGAGATAAACAACAGGAAACAAACAACAAATATATTAACAACGAAACAAACAATAACAATAAATAATTAAAATATGAATAACGAATAACTAAATACAAATCTTAACTAATCTTACCAAATAATCTACATGGTGGCATGTCACACTTACTCACGAAAATACGTCAAGAGTCACAACGGCTCAGACCCAAGGGTCTGTTTTAGGGACCCCCAAAGGGTAACCCTTACAGACAACCTCAGACTCCGAACTCCCCTTGTCCGACCTCAACAACTTGCTTTTATAGTCAATTCATATTCTACGTGAGAATAAAAATTAAACTATTTAAACACGTGTGGATATCTAACGCAATGACTTTGACCTGGTAAAATGTAATACAAAACAATACATTAAAATATAAACTAATAAATTAATATGTAGGGCAAAACTGCCCTCTCATCGTATGTGACAATATCCTATACAGAAATAGATAAAATTGTCAATAAAATTTCTCAATACAAAGTTTTTAGCTCTATAGATCTACAAAGTGCCTATTATCAAATACCAATCAGAGAAGAAGATAAACCATATACAGCCTTTGAATCGTTTGGTAAGCTTTATCAATTTTGTCGTTTTCCATTCGGTGTAACTAATGGAGTAGCTGGTTTTTAGAGAGTTATAGATAGTATAATTTCTGCAGAAAATTTAAAAGATACCTACGCATATTTGGACGACGTAACTTTTTGTGGGAAATCTCAAGCTGAGCATGACAACAACTCTAAAAAGTTTTTAGAAATTACAAAAAAAATATAATTTAACACTTAATGAAAGTAAATCAAAATTTTCTGTTTCCTCCATAAAAATACTTGGTTATCTTATTCAGAATAATACTATTAAGCCAGATCTAGACAGATTTAAATTTATTTTGGAATTGCCTGCTCCAAATAATACTGATGCTCTACATAGGATCATAGGCGTATAATACCTAGACTTAAGTGAATATTTTATGAAGTTATGTGATAGCCAAGAGTTAATCTATTTGCTCTCGGTACTATGTGTTCCGGGTTCGATTCATCTGCTGATTAATATTTTTTTATTTAAGATTAGTTTTATTGTTAAATCTGTAAATTAAAAGCCAATATTACTCAATATTATTTATTAACATGATGCAATCATACAATTTTTATACTTTGACAAAATTAAATCGCAAATTGTATAAAAATTAATGTAATAAACAAACAATTAATAACGTGAAAAATCAAAAAAATAGTAAATATAATGGGGAAAAAAGATTACAACAATTAATAATGTAAATTAAAAAATAACAATTATTGGTGTTTGAATAATACCAACTTATTATTTCTCATTCTTAGTCTTTCTTTCTCTTTTTTTTTTTTTTAAATTGGCAGCTCTATAATGCAGTTTTATTGTAAAGTATTTTCTTAAAATTAAGTTAATTATTTGTAATCGATGGTCAGCTAATGGTGACTGATTATAAACATGATTAGTTGCAAAAATTGATTGAGGCAGTTGACGAAATGATAATAAAATCATTTTTTCAAGTATATTGTTGTTTAAAAACTTAATCTGAGACCGAAAAACAACCTCTACTACTTTGCAAACTTCAATAACATTTTTGGATGCTGACACCATAGATCCGTAAATTTTTTTTCTTTGTAAAGATGAGTATGGTTGACTGTTCTCAAGTTTAATGCTTTTAAGACACTTTTTACATATAATTTTTGATTTAATCATCTTAACAACTGCACCAGAAATATAGCATATTACGTCCTCTGCGTACTCGCTGAATTTACGTAACTTCTCTTTAATTTCAGCAATTCCATCTTAATCATCGACAACGTCGTCAGTTTCATTAGGTTTATTTTCAATAGTAGTCTAGTTCACAAGTGCTTTTTTGCTCAACTTTTTTCAGCAGTCTCCGAAAATTATGAACGAGGTGTCATTCGATTCGGAATCGCATCTAGATGATTTTTGAATAAAATGATGTTCCGCATGCAAAAACTGCAAAAGTTATTAACAATTAACTAAAACAAAAAGAAGAGGGTTTGATTTTTTGCAAATATCTTAAAAACTAATAAAGGTTTATTAAATTAAAAAAAAGATTCAAAAAGAGGAGGAAATTTCCTACAAAAAAGCTTGGTAAAAATTTATTTGTTTATAACAAATTGTTTATTAAATAAACAATGAAAAATTAAATAAAACGAATTTTTTATATCGAAAAGAAAAACAAATAATGATTTTAAAAAAATTGTTTCTTTCTTCCTTAATATTAATAATTAGAAGTGGAAGAAATTAATTGGTAAATAATAAATGCTTTTTTAGGTAATAAAAAACAGTTTTTTAAGAAATAATTTTTCTTTTAAAACTATTTGTACCAAAGATTGAAATTCCATAAAAAAAAATGCAATTATCTAATAAACAACGCATTTGTTTATAACAATTTTTTAAACAATAACTGATAAAAATTTAAAAAAATATTTTTATGCAGGTTCTAATAACATTAAAGCGGATCATTAATAATATTAAAAAAAAACTTTTTTTCAATGATTAATTTAAGTTTTTAATTTTGCAACAACGATAATTATTAATAAAAAAACTGAAAAATATATATTTTTGAATTTCACCAACGGGGATGTATTCTAAAGCCTTGTAAGAATTGCTCCAAGAGAGGAAAAAAATCTCAAATTTATAGTTCAACAATTATCACACTTGCAATGTTTATGTTCAAGCAGAAAAACATTTTAATTAACAATTGCATAAATAATTTATAAATTGTAATAAAAAAAAAAATCAGGCGGATTATTGTTTATTTATTTATCCAGTAAGCACTTAATTGTTTTCATATCCTAAATTTGATATTTAATATGTTAAAATAATTTTTATTCAAAAAGTGTCCAAAGCAGGCGTGGCTTTCGCAAGCCAGAGCACCCGCTTTTGGCCGTATTTTCAACCATCTGGGAAAATTATAAATATTAGTACTACAGTTCCGAGAGTTGGAGCTTTTTTGTAGGAAATTTCCTCCTCTTTTTGAATCTTTTTTTTAATTTAATAAATCTTTATTAGTTTTTAAGATATTTGCAAAAAATCAAACCCTCTTCTTTTTGTGTTAGTTAATTGTTTGCCACGTATTTTAATGAATTTAAAAAACAAAAATCAAATTTAGAAAAATAAGGAAATTTTTACTAAATCAATGCAACTCCAGCTGAGTTCGGTAGTGGTTGAACAATTAAGATACAGATTGTCAAGCCTCGTGCCTGACACACAATTGATGTTTACAAAAAAAAAAAAAAATTATGCGAACAATAAAAAAAAGTAAATTTATCAAAAGGTGTGATCACACGCAGCACAAAAACAAGGAAAAATAGCTTTAACTAAAACTAAGTCCGACTTAAAACTAATAGCTTATCTGTAAGTTTAAATGAATTGCCGCAGTCCTAGGCTTCACCAATACTTGGGTCGGTTCCAAAATCAAGCCTTATCCAAAACCAAAAAGGCTACACCAAACACAAAACGTATGCTCGAACCAAGTATCAGGCCTGCTTACAAAAGAAGCCTGTATCCAAGACTTATGCCTGTTTCTAGGACTTTTAGCCGGTAACTAAAAACTGTAGCCGGTAACTAAAAACTGTAGCCGGTAACTAAAAACCCTATTTAAAAATAGGGTTCTTTTCTCGATAACCTTGTGACAACTACTTGTTGCTAACTGCAATGATGAGGAATCCGGACCACGATTCTCTGTCTGAACAGTCTTACTACCAAAATACCACCTGTTCGTTCGTTAAACCACCAAATGAAGATTTGATTAATAATCCGGACTACGCCGTAACTTCCACCGAAATCACCAAAATTCAGAGCAATCTCTCTCACACAATTTTCAATGGAAATGAACGAGGTTAAATTTCGTAAATCCAAACTAAATTGACTTCGATGATCGAAGATTACAAATTAACCTCAAGACAAATCTCAGATGTTTACAGCACAAAAGTTCGTAATGAAAGAAAGAAAGTCTCCCACGTCACTTCGATCACAATAATTTGACATACGTCGAAATAAGATATGGCCTCTACCATTGGGACAAACCGTAGCTTATTCAGCCAACAACTTACTAACGAACAGGGGTCATTTGATACGACCAATCTAAATATTCATATTGACAACAATAAAAATCGTAACATTACCTAGTTTCCCTATTTATTTTTGATACCAATAATAAAGTTAAAAATATGACCGAACGTTGGCTAGAAAACTGCATTATACAAGTTATCGACTAGGGAGTCGTTCAGATGTCCCACTGTCAGAAATTTCGAACTACACACAATTATAATAATAAACTTATTTACCAAAACCCATCGTTAACGACAACTAAATAAAATTTTATGGCCGAAATAACAACAACAGTTGGCGTCCTACTAATAACAACCTATATCAACCGGTTTTGCCTCGATAAACTCTGCAATACTACAAGGTAGGCCAACGATTTTGTTCACAAATTGAAATCTATTACTAACGCTAAAATAAACCCGTGACAACATCCCCTCCCCTAAGAAAGGAGAAAATCTACCGAAGATTTTCGACGATAACGCAATTGTGCTAAATGAGCCAACAGTCACAATGAAAGGGACAACAAACCCATACGATAGCTAACGACAAATTGCTGTAGCAGCCAAGCCAATAAAACGCCATATACCATTTCGTAAAGAATATGAACTAACAAAGAGACAACCAGAAAGAGAACAAACAAACAAAAGAAAAACACAAAAGGGTATCAACGATGGTTGTTGATGAATTGGCTGGATTCAAGTAATGTAGCAAAAGGTAAAGAGGGTAACGAACACATGTTACTCACTAAGTCGACCAAAACTCCTCGACAAATCCCACCATGTGGTTTTTTCCACCGAGCACTCAACAACCAATGGCCCGGTCGGAAAACAAAAGGTTTGGCCTCCAAAATCCACACAAAACGTGAAAATAGCACCACGGCCAAAAAAAGAGACCCAAACCATGAGGGTAATTAAAGTCGACGAAGCAAGCAACAACATAAAAGGTAAGATAAGGTAAGATAAAGGAAGATAAGGAAAAGATAAAGGTAAAGATAAGGAAATTACTTGAATCCAGAAGTGTTAAGGTTGGAGGACTTCTACCTCCCCGCCTGGAGTATCCTCGGGTGGTGAAATTCTTTGGCCTCCAGCCACAAGGCACAAAAGGAGTCAACGATGATCGTGTTGACAAAGGTCTGAATCCAAGCAACGAAAAATACCTATAGTTAACAATACCTAAGTCCCTACTAAATTAACTCCGAAAAATTCCTCTACAAATCCCAACAAATGGTTTTTCCACCGGACACTCAACAACCAATGGCCCGGTCGGAAAATAAAAGGTTTGGCCTCGAAATCCACACAAAACGTGAAATGGCACCACGGCCAAAAAAAAAGGCCCAAACCATGAGGTTATTTCAAAGCCAACGGAGCAGGAAACGATAGAAAATAATATAGATAAGGTAACGATAAGTTTACTAAGGGTAGAACGAAACTTGGATCCAGAAAGTGGTTAGGTTGGGGGACTTCTACCCGCCCCGCCTGGAGTATCCCCGGGTAGTGAAATTCTTACGCCTCCAGCCACAAGGCGTCAAAAAAAAACAAACATCAAAGAGATACAACAATAAAAGTGTAAAAGAACGTACAACAAAATTCAAAGACAAACAGGTTCTGAACTCGCAACGTGTGAGTTATATCCCAACAAAGATAACTATATAAAATATCACAGTTGATATACGGTAAATTACGATAACCTAAAAGATACAATAAATCACAACAAACAAAATCCATCATAAAACTCACACAACGTAACGAATTCAACAATAAACGTAAAAGTGACAACTACAAACCTTTCAACAAATAGGTCACAACTTGTGGTTCAGTATCAATTAGCAACGATGGACAATGTCAAATAAACTTACCAAAAGTATTAAAATCCATACTCAATATAAAAGTTATTCCGCGATTGGTGTGATCAAAAATTAATATCGCCAGATTACAAATTTTAAAAATACAGTTATTATCTAGCTCACTTATATAAACGCGATTACAAAAATTACAACTACCGGGATTTAAATCCACCCAAAACAAAATTACGTTACAAATTACGAAATTGGCATAATTACAAAAATTAGCCCCAATAAACGACATGGCCCCAAGTAACAAAACGGCCCCAAATAACAAAAGGCCCCAATCAACAAAATCGGCCCCAATTAATAAAAGGCCCCAATAAACAAAATCGGCCACAATTAACAAAATCGGCCCCACGTTGGGCGCCAAAAATTTGCCACGTATTTTAATGAATTTAAAAAACAAAAATCAAATTTAGAAAAATAAGGAAATTTTTACTAAATCAATACAACTCCAGCTGAGTTCGGTAGTGGTCTCCCTACTGGCAAATTAGTGCCCAGCTCAGCCGTAGAGGTAAGTAACAAATACTCGTGAGTCGCGCCACCGATTTAGACGGTTAAAATCGGAAACCCCTGATGTCCCAGGCACCACTTCACCCACTGGAGATTATCAAGTAAATTTAGAATATTTAACGGTTCTAATTGAATTCAATTATAACTGTAAATAACGATAAGTGAGCTAAATAAAACAAAAATATCAACTAGACTCTTCTTTAATGAACAATTAAGATACATATTGTCAAGCCTCGTGCCTGACACACAATTGATGTTTATAAAAAAAAAAAAAAATTATGCGAACAATAAAAAAAAGTAAATTTATCAAAAGGTGTGATCACACGCAGCACAAAAACAAGGAAAAATAGCTTTAACTAAAACTAAGTCCGACTTAAAACTAATAGCTTATCTGTAAGTTTAAATGAATTGCCGCAGTCCTAGGCTTCACCAATACTTGGGTCGGTTCCAAAATCAAGCCTTATCCAAAACCAAAAAGGCTACACCAAACACAAAACGTATGCTCGAACCAAGTATCAGGCCTGCTTACAAAAGAAGCCTGTATCCAAGACTTATGCCTGTTTCTAGGACTTTTAGCCGGTAACTAAAAACTGTAGCCGGTAACTAAAAACTGTAGCCGGTAACTAAAAACCCTATTTAAAAATAGGGTTCTTTTCTCGATAACCTTGTGACAACTACTTGTTGCTAACTGCAATGATGAGGAATCCGGACCACGATTCTCTGTCTGAACAGTCTTACTACCAAAATACCACCTGTTCGTTCGTTAAACCACCAAATGAAGATTTGATTAATAATCCGGACTACGCCGTAACTTCCACCGAAATCACCAAAATTCAGAGCAATCTCTCTCACACAATTTTCAATGGAAATGAACGAGGTTAAATTTCGTAAATCCAAACTAAATTGACTTCGATGATCGAAGATTACAAATTAACCTCAAGACAAATCTCAGATGTTTACAGCACAAAAGTTCGTAATGAAAGAAAGAAAGTCTCCCACGTCACTTCGATCACAATAATTTGACATATGTCGAAATAAGATATGGCCTCTACCATTGGGACAAACCGTAGCTTATTCAGCCAACAACTTACTAACAAACAGGGGTCATTTGATACGACCAATCTAAATATTCATATTGACAACAATAAAAATCGTAACATTACCTAGTTTCCCTATTTATTTTTGATACCAATAATAAAGTTAAAAATATGACCGAACGTTGGCTAGAAAACTGCATTATACAAGTTATCGACTAGGGAGTCGTTCAGATGTCCCACTGTCAGAAATTTCGAACTACACACAATTATAATAATAAACTTATTTACCAAAACCCATCGTTAACGACAACTAAATAAAATTTTATGGCCGAAATAACAACAACAGTTGGCGTCCTACTAATAACAACCTATATCAACCGGTTTTGCCTCGATAAACTCTGCAATACTACAAGGTAGGCCAACGATTTTGTTCACAAATTGAAATCTATTACTAACGCTAAAATAAACCCGTGACATGTTAATAACTTTTGCAGTTTTTGCATGCGGAACATCATTTTTTTCAAAAATCATCTAGATGCGATTCCGAATCGAATGACACCTCGTTCATAATTTTCGGAGACTGCTGAAAAAAGTTGAGCAAAAAAGCACTTGTGAACTAGACTATAGTGTCGGTAGGTAAGAACAAAGTGTCATTTTTTTGGATTCAGTTAGCAAATAAAGGAACTTTAATACTTACGTGAGAGAGCATTTTTTTGTAGGCGCTTCTAAATTGTTTGGTGTTCGGATTATTGTTAAAGAATCGGCAACTCCTGATACACGCAAAAAGGTTTCTTTATGGTCTTGTGATAATTTATATGTCAATAAAAATTGTAACTAATTTTTTTCGAATAAATTGGTAGCTAATGCGATCACATTAGGCAAATCCATTATTATTCCAAGAAACCCGTTTTTTTTATCTGTCTGTAATATCGAAACATTAACAATTTTTAGGCCTTTAATGTAAGTAATATATCCTTCTATTTTAAGACGCATTTCTTCCAAATTACTTTTAGTTATAGGTTATTTTTCTGGTTTTTATTAAATAAATTTCTTGAGTTTAAAAAATTCGAAACAGTTATCAATAACTAAACAAAATCAAGCTGTTGCGTTAGCACCTTTAAATTCCTCTTTAACTCCAAATCAAATTCACAGAATTTGAGAGAATTTGACACACTTCTACTTAATACTTGCGCGGTCAGAAAAACCTTCATTTTCTCGTTATTAAAATAAAAATGTCGTCTCTTTATTTTTGTAGCAGCATGCATTTGCTCCGATTCTTGTAAATACAGCAAAGTTTTAATGTAGCGCCAAGATATTACTTTAGCATTGTAGCGTTTTAAAAAACCCGATTAACTAAAATTCTTTTTTAAAAATTTGTTTGAACCTATGCCGACACTGTAGGCATAACATATTCAGTAGAACATTCCAGAACTAAAAATTTAACGAACTTTCCAAAGCAAAGTATTGATTTTTTCTATTGACCAATAAGATTCCATGTTTGAGATCACATAACTTAAGCGAGGGAAGCGACGCGGCTTTTCGGGTTGCTAAGAGAATTCATTCTAGGGCGTGGGTCAAGTTGAGAAAGACTTGACACACTTTAGTTAGAATCTTCCCGGTTTTTCTATTACCTTTATCTTAAAAAAAGATTAGTGTTCCTAGTGCCGATTAAATAAGTTAGTGGGTTATCGTTAATGGTTTTGTGAATGCCGCCAGTAATTACCTGTGGATGAGGCTAGTAAGAAGCCGAATTTTACCGTATTTCCGAGATTAAGCGTGGACGCTGATCTAGTTACTCAGGAGCCATTTTGTAAGTCTTTTTATTGTATCGTTACTATTTTTACTACAAGAGAAAAGAGTACTGTTTCTTTCTTTGGATATTGGATTTAATTGTATTGAATATTAACAATATCTACGTATGAAGAGTTTAAGTAATAAGTGTCCGTAAAACTCAGAGTGTGACTCAGTTTTATGAAAAGCCGGTAACTGTTAATCTAAATCTGAAGATTGCTCGTAGTTGCATTCAATATTGATAACACCTACGTATTAAGTTTTAAAGTAATAAGTGACCGCGACGCACAGAGTGTGATTCAGCTTTTTATAAAAGCGTTCTATGAAAAACTTTATTACTAAAGTGAGCTGCCTGCGAAACGCAGATTGCATAAATACACAGCGTACCGATCAATCTTGCGACATAGGTTAAAAATGATTTGGAAGAGGTTAACTATAAATATGGTGATGAAGTATTCTAATTGAATCGATTAAAACTTGTTCCGCTATTTCTACTAATTTAGTTTTGTCTTATTTAAAGTCGTTGAAGAATTTAATAGTATTAAGGCCAACTGTTCCTCTTGAACCGAACCATAAACCAATTACTGACCAGTCGCGTACGCCAAATGTCGAACTGTAATTTTTGTTGTAATAAGGAATGCATTTGTCGTATATATCTTTTTTCTCAGTCGCGATAGCTGCGTCTTGGTTTTCGTCATTGGTTTCGTATCTTACAGTTGCATCAATTATGTATGCTTTCGTACCTTTATCGAATGCAACGATGTCACTGAATCTATTGTTACCATCGGTGTCGACTGCAAAAACTTCCTCGAAACATTCAAAACCAATGTTTCTGAGCAAATCTGTTAATGCATGTTTAACGCGGTGATGTCGATTATTAATTGGTAATTGATTCGCATCGCAGTTTCCGGTGACATGTGCGGGTGTTTCTCTCTCTTTATTGCATTTGCGACAAAGGTTGGAACTGCTCTGTGAACCTGGCATACCATTTAAGTTTGCATAGTTGGTGTTTAATTTGATGGCTGCAACCCATTCAGATGACGAAAGCGGTTGCTTGTTCAAGATAAATCTAATGCTTTTGGTGAATGTGCCGAAGTGTTTGACTCCGATGCCTTGAAAGGAATTATTTGACCATATGTCGAATGCTCGTTTACGTAGATTTTGTCGCAGCTCTTTTGAATTCAGTCCTTCCACATTTAGCTTACGCTTACATTCATCCATTTCTTGTGTAAAACTGTAAAGCTATTGTAGAAGACCGTCATCTACTCTGTCAAGCTTTGCTGCAATTGAGAAATGTTGAAGATGTACTTCCCATGATGTGCACATCACTGCAAGACCGCGATGCGTTCGAGGTGCGTAGAACATTTCATTCGTTGTGCTTGACGGAAGACCAATAACGTTTTTGACTGTTCTTCTAATCATCACGTCCAATGCGTCTGGTACATAGACAGGAATTTTGTTGTTGGGTGCCGATTGCAAAGCGTATGTAAGCATTGGAAATATGTATTGCTTCACTATATTCAGTTTCTGGTCAGGTTTCAACATACTTGATGTTGCTAACTTTTTGAGGTTGCTTTCGAGAGTTGGAATCACATTGTCGTCGAAAACTAATTCGTTTGTAAAGCTGCATCCGAGATAGCAAACGCGTTCGTTGACTTTCACACTATCGATAATTGAACCTCCATTGAGAATCAGCGGCTCAGTAACAAGTTTCCTATCTTTTAATCTAATTGCTTGACTTTTCTTTGAATTGGCCGATAAACCGATTTTGCTGAACAAATCTTGCGTTAATAGGATCACGCGTGTGGTGGAGCTTGCGTTGTTAGCTGTTATTGCTTGATCGTCAGCAAATCCAGATAAGCAAAGAGAGTCGTAGTCTTCGTCAACTTTGTAACCGTAAGCATTCGAAAATGATGGATCGCAAATTTCGTTGTATATGAAGTTGATGGCGATGTTGAACAGAGTTGGGGACATTGGGTCACCTTGTAGCACACTTCTACGAACATGAATAGGTTCGCTTTCGTTTTTTTCCAATGGATACTTTAACTTTGTTTCGCGAAAGCAAACTCATCACTGTGGAAAGATTCTCTGATACACCGCTTGATATGAGTGATCGACGAATATGTTCGTGTCCGATACGATCTAAAGCTTTTGATATGTCTAAGAAAGCTACGACACACTATTTTTTCTTTGCTTTGGCGTCCTTGAGACAACTATTGACAAGTCTCGTATTGATGTGACAACCAGGCAGACCAGACACGAAACCACGTTGAATGCTGTTGATTGGAACTTGTTGTTTGAGTTTTTTGTCGATTGCTTTCTCATTTATTTGTCGAACAACCGAGTATATTGTGATCGGACGCCAGTTCACAATGTCACTAGCATCACCACCTTTGTCAATAAGAACCATACGGCCTTCGGTGAGTGATGTTCGCACGAACGCAGTACGAAGCATTATGTTAGCAATACTTGTTATTGCTTTCGAAACTGTTAGTTTCTTAACTGTTCTTGAGAGTACACGATCGGGACCAGTAGATGTGTCAATGCTGATGGACTTTATTTCTTGTTCGATTTCCGCTTCAGTGAATTGTATGTTATGTTGAGCGGGGGTCTCATCGTACGCACAACTTTTTTCCGCTGATTATAATAGTTGTATTATGCTAACTCGTATGCGTAACCTGCTCGTCTACGTTCACAAGCATTTGCGTCTGTACGCTGTGGATTGCTTGATCTGGAGCATTTTGCAGACTCACTCACACGTGTTTGTTTGCGCAGTCGATAGTATTTCATATTTGGGTGTATCGGGCCTGGCAATCTTTCGTTGGCTTGAAATACAAATTTAAGAAATGAACTAACTTGATTGTCCACTGATTCGCTAGTCTAGATCATAGCAAACACGCGTGTCCATCGAAGGCAATCAGCATCGAGATCGGTGGCCACTGGATGATTGGTTCGAATGACCCTGAACTGGAGATATCGGTGATTTCAAAATGTTGATTAAGTCGAGATTCTCGTCCTTCTCTAGGACCCTTCTAAAGATGGCAAAAGCCCAAAAAAACGAAGGGTGCAGAGAATAAGATATAAAACTAATATTTAACAAATTACCAAATGAAATAAAATAATTTAGCATTAAATCTCACGACGAAGCCAAAAATTACTCTTACCCAAATCAGATACGGTAGTCGAGTCGACTCAGGTAACCTGATAATATTAAAATTCAATAGTCGAGGAGCTAGTCCCACAACAAACGTTACAGTCTATTAATTATAAATGGTTGTGAAAGTACTCTTTTTAACTCGAGTTAATACAAAAGCAAAAGGTGATTTTTTTATATTTTTTTATTTAACTTTCATCTCTTTCTCACTTTTCGCTTATCAGAGTACACAAAAATAACAAAACAATATACCTAGCTGTTATTTTATGTGTATTACTAGTTATGTTTATAAATTAAACACTAATGTGGTTAGGAATATGATTTACTGTTTATGACATAGATATCTTTTATTTTATTTTATTTGTTGTTCATCTTTTTTATTACCATACCAAGTAATAATATGGGATGTTGTAAAAGAGAAGTACGTTTCTTCTTATAAAAGGTTTATTTTAAAGGAATACAGAAATTAATTTTAACAAGTAACATATATCAATATGACATTATATATCAAAACATGACATGTCCTTCTTTATACAGGGCATGCCTCCACAATAAATTCTGTTTAGTGTTTAAATAGATGTTTTCTTTTCCTCTCTAGTGTATGTTATTCTGATCAATATTACCAATTAATAGAACAAGTCTTAATAAAGCACTAAATTTTGATTTATTGATTATATCTCTATCTTACAAGTGGAACTCTAGCCATTGGGATAAGTAAAGGAAAGAGTAAGTACAATTATCTTATTAGTTTTATAAATAGAAGTGTGTGATTTTAACTCTAACAAGGATAACCAACAGGTTATCTTATCTAACTTATATATTTTTCTCATTCCATCTGGGTTTCTTATATTTATATGTAAATAAAAAAAACAATTGTTTTCACGATATCCACGATTTATTACTTAGTAATATGTGACGCGTTTCACTACGATGTAGCTTTATCAAACACTGGTACTAAATGAACTAAAAAAAAATTTGCAAAGTGTGAATATATAAATTTACGATAAATGTCATTAAATAGTAATTTGAGTGACAATACCCAGGTAAAACCATTTTGAACCATTACACAGAAATCATATTAAAAAAGGTTGAGTAAAGGTGAATGATTTAAGTCTAGTTGGTCGTTTAATAAAATATTTGAATTTTTCCTTTTATTGATTTCTAAAGATTCTAATAGATTTAATTTAAAACTTTTATTTTCAACATGTAAAATTTCAAAATTTGGGTTGAAGGAATGGTTTTCTTCTAATAAATGTTTTGCATAGTTTGAATCATTTTTACATTTATCAAAACTACGTTTATGTTCTGAAATACGGGTTTTGAAATTTCTATAAGTTTTACCTATGTATGTTTTAGGGCAATTACCACAGTTAAGTTTGTAAACACCAGATTTTTGTGATTTATTAGTTTTGGATTTGTTATTTTTAATGTACATGCTTAGTTTATTAATCGTTCTATAGGATGCTGTTAAGTTGTAATTACTAAGTAAACCTTTCATCATTTAACTAGGTTGACCAAAATAAGTTAAACTACAATACTGTTTTGGAATTGATTTATTAGACGGGTAAACTTCATTGACAGCGTAACGAAATTGTTTCTTTTTAATCATATGGTCAATTAACTCTGCATTATATCCGTTATTATATGCTATTTGCTTAATTATATTCTTTTCTTTATTAAAATTAGAATCAGAAAGAGGGATATTTAACAATCTATGAACCATAGAATTATATGCTGATAGTTTATGTTGAAACGGGTGGTTTGATGTACTATGGATGGTAGTATCTGTATGTGATGGTTTATGGTAAATGGAAAAACTATGTTTATTATTAATTCTAGTGATCGTGACGTCTAAAAAATTAATAGAGTTGTTATCTTCTAATTCTGAGGTGAAAGTAATATTGGGGTGTAGGGAATTAATGAATTTTTCGAAAATAATGAATTCTCTATTCGTACCTGTGAAACAACTTATAACGTCATCCACGTATCTATGCCAGTAAAGTAATTTTTTGCTTAAGTGATGTTTGAAGATACTGTTCTCTAAATTATCCTTAAATATTTCAGCTAAAAGTGGGCTTAACGGATTCCCCATTATCAAACCATTGGTACTATTATACAAAACGTCATTAAAGGTAAAGTAATTTTGTTTTAAACAAATTTCTAACAGTGAAATTATTACGAAATGTGTAACGGGGTTCACTTTTTGACTTACTAAAAATTGGTCTACTAATCGGACTGTTTCAACTGGTGGGACGCTTGGAAATAGATTCTTAACATCCCACGATAGTAATTTAGAATTTGTAGGTAACGAAATATCTTGAATTTTGTTGACTAATTCTTAAGTGTTATTGATTGAAAATTTCGGGGTGAACTTGGTAAAAGATGAAATAATTTCTATAAGGTACTTAGATAGCATATATGCAGGTGCTGTACAATAAGCCACAACGGGTCTTACAGGGTAGCCGGGTTTATGTAGTTTAATAAGCGAATATAACTGTGGTGGTTGAGGATTTGGTGATATAAGTTTATAAATGTCTTTATCTGATATTATGGATTTACAGTTGTTAAGAGCTAATTTTATTTCTTTTTGAAACTTATTGGTGGGATCTTTTTGTAGTATAGAGAATGTGCCTTGTGAAATGAAGTCATAAGTTTTTGAAATATATTCAGATTTTTTAATAGAAATGACAGTATTGCCTTTGTCGGCTTTGGTAAACACTAGTGAATTATTATCTGTTTTTTCTTTAATTGACTTTACAATCTTGACTTCAGGATTATAATTTTTATGTTTTAAAAAAGAAGTTTTAATAAGGTTAGAAGCTTGGTGTTTTGGATATGTATTATTAGGTGTATACCTGAGAGCACCTCAGTTTCTACACCCAATAATTCGCAGTTTTTAATTAAGGATGGTGATTTTAAATTGTATTTGAAGCCTTTCTCTAACAGATTGGTTTCTTGTTGATTGAAATTTGAATTAGAAAGATCAATAAATTTACTGGAAAAACTGTGGTTAGAATAATTGCCGTTATTTATCTGTTTAGAATTAGGTAAGATTTTTAATAATCTATTTAATTTGTTTTTTTTGAATGATAAATTTTTTATGAGTTAATAAATTTGTTTTAAATCTAGTTTCAGAATCTAAGATATCAAATTCAATAGGGTGTAACCTGTGTAATAATTCAGTATGGATTACCTTTAAAAAGATGTTGAAATTATCACGTTTGTGGTATTGGATCTTCATATCTTCTTTTAACCATTTTCTTTCTCCAAAACGAATTCCAGTTAAGGCCGAACTGCTTTTGTTGTCGGTTTTCAATTTTATATATTTGGGAACGATGTTGTTGTTAAGACACTTACCTAAGAACCATAAGTTCTGTGTGCACTTAGAAATCTTCAGGAGTAACTTGAAGTACCAAAGAGCCAGGAAACTGTTATCAGCTTCTTTAAACATTTTGATTGAATTGGCTGTTACTTGATGGATATCCATAACTATATGTAAATAAAAACACAATTGTTTTCACGATATCCACGATTTATTACTTGGTAATATGTGACGCGTTTCACTACGATGTAGCTTTATCAAACACTGGTACTAAATGAACTAAAAAAAAATTTGCAAAGTGTGAATATATAAATTTACGATAAATGTCATTAAATAGTAATTTGAGTGACAATACCCAGGTATAAAGGATGGGCAAAACCATTTTGAACCATTACACAGAAATCATATTAAAAAACGTTGAGTAAAGGTGAAGGATTTAAGTCTAGTTGGTCGTTTAATAAAATATTTGAATTTTTCCTTTTATTGATTTCTAAAGATTCTAATAGATTTAATTTAAAACTTTTATTTTCAACATGTAAAATTTCAAAATTTGGGGTGAAGGAATGGTTTTCTTCTAATAAATGTTTTGCATAGTTTGAATCATTTTTACATTTATCAAAACTACGTTTATGTTCTGAAATACGGGTTTTGAAATTTCTATAAGTTTTACCTATGTATGTTTTAGGGCAATTACCACAGTTAAGTTTGTAAACACCAGATTTTTGTGATTTATTAGTTTTGGATTTGTTATTTTTAATGTACATGCTTAGTTTATTAATCGTTCTATAGGATGCTGTTAAGTTGTAATTACTAAGTAAACCTTTCATCATTTCACTAGGTTGACCAAAATAAGTTAAACTACAATACTGTTTTGGAATTGATTTATTAGACGAGTAAACTTCATTGACAGCGTAACGAAATTGTTTCTTTTTAATCACATGGTCAATTAACTCTGCATTATATCCGTTATTATATGCTATTTGCTTAATTATATTCTTTTCTTTATTAAAATTAGAATCAGAAAGAGGGATATTTAACAATCTATGAACCATAGAATTATATGCTGATAGTTTATGTTGAAACGGGTGGTTTGATGTACTATGGATGGTAGTATCTGTATGTGATGGTTTATGGTAAATGGAAAAACTATGTTTATTATTAATTCTAGTGATCGTGACGTCTAAAAAATTAATAGAGTTGTTATCTTCTAATTCTGAGGTGAAAGTAATATTGGGGTGTAGGGAATTAATGAATTTTTCGAAAGTAATGAATTCTCTATTCGTACCTGTGAAACAACTTATAACGTCATCCACGTATCTATGCCAGTAAAGTAATTTTTTGCTTAAGTGATGTTTGAAGATACTGTTCTCTAAATTATCCATAAATATTTTAGCTAAAAGTGGGCTTAACGGATTCCCCATTATCAAACCATTGGTACTATTATACAAAACGTCATTAAAGGTAAAGTAATTTTGTTTTAAACAAATTTCTAACAGTAAAATTATTTCGAAATGTGTAACGGGGTTCACTTTTTGACTTACTAAAAATTGGTCTACTAATCGGACTGTTTCAACTGGTGGGACGCTTGGAAATAGATTCTTAACATCCCGCGATAGTAATTTAGAATTTGTAGGTAACGAAATATCTTGAATTTTGTTGACTAATTCTTGAGTGTTATTGATTGAAAATTTCGGGGTGAACTTGGTAAAAGATGAAATAATTTCTATAAGGTACTTAGATAGCATTTATGCAGGTGCTGTACAATAAGCCACAACGGGTCTTACAGGGTAGCCGGGTTTATGTAGTTTAATAAGCGAATATAACTGTGGTGGTTGAGGATTTGGTGATATAAGTTTATAAATGTCTTTATCTGATATTATGGATTTACAGTTGTTAAGAGCTAATTTTATTTCTTTTTGAAACTTATTGGTGGGATCTTTTTGTAGTATAGAGAATGTGCCTTGTGAAATGAAGTCATAAGTTTTTGAAATATATTCAGATTTTTTAATCGAAATGACAGTATTGCCTTTGTCGGCTTTGGTAAACACTAGTGAATTATTATCTGTTTTTTCTTTAATTGACTTTACAATCTTGACTTCAGGATTATAATTTTTATGTTTTAAAAAAGAAGTTTTTAATAAGGTTAGAAGCTTGGTGTTTTGGATATGTATTATTAGGTGTATACCTGAGAGCACCTCAGTTTCTACACCCAATAATTCGCAGTTTTTAATTAAGGATGGTGATTTTAAATTGTATTTGAAGCCTTTCTCTAACAGATTGGTTTCTTGTTGATTGAAATTTGAATTAGAAAGATCAATAAATTTACTGAAAAAACTGTGGTTAGAATAATTGCCGTTATTTATCTATTTAGAATTAGGTAAGATTTTTAATAATCTATTTAATTTGTTTTTCGTTATTAAATTTGGACATTCCTAAATCAACGTATCCTTCATACTTTTTACCATTCCACACAATCTGGCATCTAATTGATATTTCATCGAGAATCAAACTGAAGAAAAGTTTTTTTCTCCTTCTTTTTCAATAAGTCTTTTAACAGTTTCAATGGACCAAATCTCAAAATACCATTTATCATTTGTTGCAATCCTGGATTAAGATTTTACAAAAACATAGATTTATTTCATTAATATCTAATAAATGAAGTGTATTAATAATAAAAACACCATTTTATAATAATGCTATATAGATTAATTACTATGAAGAGTTGTATTAATATCTAATAAATGAAGTGTTTAAATAATAAAAACACTATTTTATAATAATGCTATATAGATTAATTACTAATAATTTTCAAAGGTTGTATAACGTTTTTTTTTTTGTTTTTGTTGCGATTAGCTTAAAATGAGTTGCTACACCCATTATAGGTACTTAAAATCATACACACTTTGCAACGAAAAATATCGTCCAGTGTATAAAATTTTAATGATTTTAAAAGATTTATATATTTGTTTAAAAATAAACTTTAAACATTATGATAATATGATAAATACCACTAATTTTTTATATCATTTTCAATTGAATTGTTTTTAAAAATAAAAAAAAAATAGTATTTAAATGTTGATACTTCACGTTCATAAATTGTTCTCCTGCATCGGAAATGATGTGTTTGTCTTTCAAAACTCTTACCACATCTTTACAATTCTGTATTTTATCCTTAAAATAATTTTTATTTCGTTGCAAATTTTGAATTGTTTTATTCGTCTTAGTAACAAAATTTATTAACTAAATCGGATTCTTCTAGCCATTGAGTTGTTCCATTTAAACAGATTTTTATTTTTTTCACATTTGTAATATTTTCCTCCCTGTCCAATGATCTAAAACATCTAAAAACTTATTGCATTTAAACTGCAGTTTTATTTCCAGTAGAGCCAATTTTTAAATGGTACTTGGTAATAAAAATATCTTTTAAATCTCTTGTGATTTATTTTAAGCCCTCAAGTACGAAATTTACAAATGTCAATGCCTTTTTTTATTTTTAAGAGTACTTAAACACTTTATACGATAAACGGCATTATATTTTCCAAATTTACATTTTCTAAGAAAAAATCTTTTATATATATATATATATATATATATATATATATATATATATATAATAAACAAAGTGCCAAGACAATGCGTATTAATATAAACAAAAGGGGAAAATTATTGGGCATGTACGCAAAAAGGATCAATAAGGCCACGAGTAGGAATGGTAACCGCAGACATGCATGTTTCTGGCTCATTAGCCGTCATCAGTGCCAAGTGCAATACCCTACTTGGTTATGCCGCACTTTCCGGCTTTCTGGGATGGGTTCCTTCTTATTTCTTTTATTCTTTTTTAATTTTATTTAAAAAAATTCACTATTCAATTAATTATAACTCTATATTAAGATCAACTTTAAATACAAAATGACAAGTTCAAAATTATCAATCAAAAATCAGAAATCAATCCTCGTTTCCATCGCATTTCACCGCTTATATACATAAAAAAAATAATAGTCACTGGTCTATGTCGTCACACTATACAGTAAGATATTTTAATTTACACAATAGACACAGTGATACCATAACAAATCCCCACAATTAAAAAAATTAAAATTTTCTTCAAAGACATATTTTAATTTTTTAAATTTACTTTTAATTTTTTTTTTTTATTAATTTTTTATAACTCTTTATTTAGTGTTCCTTTAAATTTTGTTTTAAACAACTTATAACAGTTTTATTTATTTTCTTCCATATTTTTAATTTTAATCTTAATTTTAATTTTATTTTAATCTTATTTACTTTTATTTAACTATTTTATTTTTTTCTCTTTTTTATAATTATATACAATGCTCATCCAAATCTTCCTTAATCTTCTATTAATGTTATCTATTTCAAAATAATTTATATCATCTTCTTTATATGTTTTATGTTTAAACTTCTTTTTATTCTTATAATTATAATTCAAATTAGTTTTATGTTTAATTTTATTGTCATTATCATCATCTAATCTATTTTTATATTTATTATCACCCTCATATACTTTATTTTCACATTTTGCTTCTTCATTTGTATAATAATTATCTTTATCTTTCTTATTATCATCATCATATTCATCATTTAATTTTAATTTCATAATTTCATATTCTTGTTTCATTTTGTTTTTATATGTAACATGTTCTTTATAATAATTATTTTTACTTTTTCCATTCTGTAAAATGTCTTCGTAAATATATTCTTCTTTATATGGTCTCATAGGTTTATTTTTATTTATATTTATTTCATACATTTCTATTAATTCAGAATTATCTTCATTTTTAAGTTTATTTTCCCCCATATCTTTTTCTTCAGGAGATTTATTTTCATAGTCCTTATTAATTAGTGATTTGTTATAAATTATTTTCATATCTTTCATTGTTTCTCTATATATTTCCATTTGGTTCCTCATCTCATCTTTAAATGTTTCTATATTTTTGTTCATGTCTTCTTTAACTCCATGTAAATCTGATCTTATTAATTTAATTTGTTCAGTCATGTCTTTTTTCATATCTTCTTTATTTTTGTTAATATCTTGTTTTATTGAATTCATATCTTCTTTTATTGCTTCTGTATTTTTGTCTGGTTTTTCTTGATTTTCTTGTAAATTCTTTTTCATTGAATTCATATCTTCTCTTAAGTTATTATTCATTTTTTCCTGTTTTTCATTCATTTTTTCTAAAAATTTAAACATTCTATCCATGTCACTTTCTTCATGTTTGTTACCACTACTTTCTATAATTGCTTCTATAATTGTAGTATTCTCTTTTTCATCTCCCGATTCATTATTTTCCATAATGTTTATATCATCTTTTTGATGATCTCCTTTTTGTGCATTATCCCTATCCTGTCTTTGTCTTCTTGTTTCCATAATTATATATATATTTTTTTTATAGTTTTAAAATTTATTTTTAATTTTCAATTAAATAATTTTAGTTTTATAATTTATGTTTAATTGTTTTAATAAAATTTTCCCCACAAATCACTGCGTCTATTATATAAATGCAAATATCTTACCTATCTGTCAGTCCCGTCTGTCAAAGTCCTTGGAGGTGTCTCGAATTTTGAATTTCTAGTTCTAGATGCTAGTAGGTGTCTCGATTTGCAGGTCAGGTACTTGTAGGTGTCTCGAATTTGCAGTTCAGGTGCTTGCAGTGGACTCGAATTTGCAGTTCTGGGTGCTAGTAGTTGACTTGTATTGGGCCCCACGTTGGTTCGACAATTTCTTAACTCCGGCTTTCTGGGATGGGTTCCTTCTTATTTCTTTTATTCTTTTTTAATTTTATTTAAAAAAATTCACTATTCAATTAATTATAACTCTATATTAAGATCAACTTTAAATACAAAATGACAAGTTTAAAATTATCAATCAAAAATCAGAAATCAATCCTCGTTTCCATCGCATTTCACCGCTTATATACATAAAAAAAATAATAGTCACTGGTCTATGTCGTCACACTATACAGTAAGATATTTTAATTTACACAATAGACACAGTGATACCATAACAATATATATATATATATATATATATATATATAAAGGGTCATTCTCACCTCCAAAATAGGTACTTGGTTAACTAAGTCACCTCTAAAATTTCGTAGTGACTTCCACTTTTGGAAGTCACAACGTTTTGCTCTGTTGTTATCGTTTTCTGGCTAGTTAAGCACTTTACACATGATATCTAAAAAAAAATTTGGATGTCACATTATCCTTGAGTATCTGCGAAACGGTCTGTTAGTTCCAGTATATAACGTTGGCGCTAGTGTCACTCTGAACTTTACAGCCACAGTACAATGTTACCTCCCAGTTTAAGATCGTACGTTGTCACATCCAAAAAAGTGACAACATCGCTTGAACATATTTTATAAGCTAAATAGTTTGTAGATTGGACTCGTGTAAGATTATGAGAATTAACTTCATAGAGAATTAGGTTTAAAAAATAAATTTATAAACCGGTTCACTCAAAATAGGTAATCGCACTTTAAAAATAAAATAATAAACAGCTCGAAAAGTATTAAGTTTAGATATGGGGAAGTAGTTAAAAAAACTATAAAAGTGAAATTTTTTATTACATTTATTAACTTATAGGTTCATTTATTTAAAAGAATAGAAATAATGATGTATCCAAGTTTTAAATCATTATATACACAATTAATTAAGAATCAGATAATTGTTAATACGCCCAAAAATATTGAATTGTTGTAAGTTTTATTTATAAAGATATCAGGACACCAAAAGCATGACGATTGTATAAAAGTTGTTTTAACTTTTATAATACCCTGTAGAAGATATTACAATTTTATATGAATAGAATCAGAAAAACCAGTAATTTTAAAATTGAAATAGTAGGTAATCCATTTAAAAATTATAACTTTAATCTGCCAAGGCTTTATAAAAGAGCCTCTATAAATATCAATGATTTTAATGTATGCCTCTTCTTGGTGGGAACATATTATTTATAAAATATCTTTTATAATAAACGAAATATCGGACTTTGTCGCTATAGTTAATAACCCTGCCCTGTTTATACAGTGCTTTTCACGTTGACTGTGCATTAATTGTTCTTTGCAAAGGATAATAAAAATAAAACTACGACTATTGGTTTTTTTACGTACCAAATTAAATTATAAAATTTTAAAATAATTCTACGTATGCCGAAACTTAATGTTATTTTTGTTTGTTTTCATTTTTCATTATGCGTGGGCAATGGATTATATAAAAATTTTAATGCAATATACCTTGCTTTGAAATTAAAAATCTATATCGAAATCACTGTTTTGAATAACATTATGCAAAGAAAATAGCAATTATTGATAAAGTGTTTACGACAAATTAATTTGCCAATGTAAGGACACGTATAGATTGACGAGTAAATGTTGATAAAGAATGATAATCTTAAACTTTTATTATCTTTGGGTATCTATTTCGTTTATGCACAAGATGCAATTCCCAAACTTATTTTTATTTATCCATTTAGTTATCTATGTTTTTTCGTGCTAACTGTATGTATAGTGAACGTGATGACTTCCAGATCCTTAAAAATTGTGAATATGGCACTTGATAACGGTAAGTATATTAATACTAATAATTAAAAAAATATACAAAAAGTTGTTAATTCTAAAAATATTTTAAACAGATGTAGGTACCTGACCAGGTACAAAAAAATCAGATGAGTACAGGAAAAATAGTAGTAAAGGCTGATTATTCCAGAAGATTAGTTAACATTAATAAAGTAACTGTAAGTATGTTATTTACAAAAATTTGAAAAAGACATAAAAGGAAAATATATTTTAAGGAATGGATTAAGTCGAATATGTATCATTACGATAATTCTGACAATGATCAGGAATTAACAACTAATAGGAAATGCAATCAATGCGATTATAAACAGAGTTTAGGTGCTAATAAAAAATACGTTTACTGCGACAATTATAACGACTTAGGTGCTAATGACCCCTACGACTATGAACGAGAATTCGGTGCAAACGAAAACAACAACCACTGCGATAAAGAACGGGAATTAAGTGTAGCTAAAATTTACGACACCTGCAAGGATCAACCAGAATTCAGTACAAAAGACACAAAGATCACTGAAAGAAAACAACAACCACTGCAATAAAGAACGGGAATTAAGTTAGCTGAAATTTACGACCCCTGCAAGGATCAACCAGAATTAAGTACAAAAAGAAACAAAGACCACTGCGAAGATAGACAAGAACTAAAGTTCAATGAAAGATACGAACCAAGCGACGATAAAGAAGAAATCCTTAGGTACTAATGGAAACAACGACCATTGCGACGATAAACGGGAATTACATGTAAATGGACCAGTTGCCAACTGCGTCGTCAACCAACGGGAATTCAATACAAAAGCAGGCAACGTCCACTGCGAAGGTGAACAGGATGATAATAACATATCTTTAACGTCGTTTTCTTCAAATGATGATTTTAGGGATCGTGATTTTGTAGGATGGAGTGATACTGAGAGCTCAGAAGAAAATTATTCTGAAAATACGGAATCAATTTTAATTGAACCAATTAAAAAAATTTACATTTCAAAAAACAAACAAAAGGTAATCTAATAGCTTAAATCTAAAAATTATAATAAATTAAAATATAATAAAAAATAATAATTTAACGAAAAAGCAAATTATGTACAGGCGTGCAAATATTTGGATTTAACGATTTTAATAAAACTAATTCTAAAAACAAAAAAAAAATAAACGTTTATGTTACAAATTAGTAGCAATGCAAAAATCAGATCAAAATTCCTTTTTGTAGCAAAATGTACAACAAAATACGTCATCGTTACACTTATTTTTAGTATATCTACTATTTTCAGTTTAATATAATTAAGTTATTAAAAGTATTAGATTATATTTTAAACATTTAAAAGTATAAAAATGGTTATTAAATAGTTGTTTATTTTAGAAAAATAAAAAACATGTTTTGTGTAAATATTGTGACAAGGATATTCTCTCAAAAAAATTCCTACGACACCTTGAAAGAAATCATAAAGAAGAAAAGGAAGTCGAAAATATATTGAAAATTCCAAAAAATACAAAAGAAAGGCGAAAAGCATTGTGGTTATTAAGAAACAGTACAAATTTTGATTTATTTCTAACAGGAGTAATAAGACCGATACGTGAACTCCAAGAACAGGAGACAAATGAATATTTTCCATGTGCATATTGTAAAGGACTGTTTTTAAAAAATTATTTAAAACGACATGCAAAATCATGTTTTGTTAAACATAAACTTTCAAATGTTGGGAGTGGTCACCATTTGGCTCGTTCTCAAACGGCAATTGCTTGTGCCTTGGACCCCACGGAAGTAATATCCAAATTGGATGTAAAGGAAAAGGTACTTTATTTTAAATTTTTCTTGTTATTCCTTGTTTACGATGCTTCCTAGTAATTGGCAGCAATGGTTTAACATTTATATTTGCACTTTTTAATACTGAAAATAATTAGTTAGGTAAGTTGGTTTAACGCGCTTTTTTAGTTATTATATTTTTTTAGGTATTTAATATAATGAAACCTGATAACATATCGCTTGAAGCTAAAAAGGATTTACTAATTGCTTATGTAGGAGAGTCATACTTAAAAAAGCACAAACGAGAAAGAATGGCATATGCAGCTAGTAATAAAATGAGAGAACTTTCCAGACTGTTGATTATATATCGTACATTATGTAATAATGAAAATATTCAGTTAAAAGATATAATTCACCCTAAAAATTTTGATAACGTTGTTTTAGCTACTAGACAAATGGTGGAATATAACCATAAAAAAAAATGTTTTAGAGCACCAAGCTTAGCTATGCATATTGGCACATCTTTAAAGGACGTTTGCAATGAATGTATACATTTAATTTTAAAACAAAAAAAAGGTTTTACAACAAAATTAGTAAGTGAGCAGAACGAATGGATAAAAAATATAAATTTTTTTAAGAAACTAATAGATTCCAGATGGAATATTGAATTAGGGTCTCTCGCAAATAAAGACTTACTAGAAAAACGGTGGAATAAACCGGTTTTACTGCCTCTTGTATGTGACATAAAAAAATTTCGTGAGGAAGTAATAAACATTGCAAAAAATACTAAGCAACAACTAATTATGAATGAAAGAGATAAAACCGCTTATAAATTACTAACCCAATGTGTTCTGGCCCAACTAATTCTTTTTAATCGAAGAAGAATTGGGGACGTACAGTATTTAAAAATAAAAGACTATCTCGATGATAAACGAGGAAATGTAAAGGACTTTGAAAATGTCCTTACTGAAGCCGAAAAAGTATTGAAAATGAGCTACAAACGAGTAATTAATAGTGGAAAAGGCAGTAGAGCAGTTGTTATTTTGATTCCACGTTTTTTACAAGACATTTTGGATTTCTTAATAAAGATACGCCCGCTGCATATACCATATGAAAATGAATACGTTTTTGCAATACCTGGCAGTACAATAAAATGGGGTCAAGGGGATATTGCTATTAGAAATCTTTGTAAAAGGATAAAGCTGGAAGATCATACGACATTTACAAGTAACAAACTAAGAAAGCAAATAGATACAGTGATGCAGATACTTAATTTAAGTAAAGACGAATCGAAGCAATTCGCTAATTTCATGGGACACACAGAAAAAACGCATGCTGAGTTTTATGAGTAAGTATAAATTTAACTCTTTCTTTTAAATAATAAATTCATTTACTTCTTATATTTAGGTTGCCTGTAGATATTTACCAAACTGCTAAGGTTTCCAAATTACTTTTAATGATGGAAAAGGGTTCTATTCCAATTGAATATAACCGAAAATCTCTGACAAAAATAGATATTGATCCTAATACCGAATTATTAGATTCTGATAATGACAGTGGTAGTTATTTATTTATTCTATTTTATATTAAAAAAATATATATAAAATTATATTGTTTTTAGACGAAGGAGTATTTGTTATAGATAACACTACGTTAGAAGACAACAGCAAGGACAGACTGTACTTTTATCTTCAGGGATAGTACTAATAATGTCATCGACATATTTTTTCAAAAAAGGAATGTTAAAAGACAATTTAGGAAGACAACAATCCAGTAAATCATCCATATATGGTACACATTAATAATGAACCATTAGCAATGAATAAAAAATCAGATATAAAAAATGTAAGCATCATATATGCAAATATCTTAAATTATGATTTCAACAAAAATATAAAACGAACGGATTTATCCAATACGATATAAATTAATTCAAAATCTCTGAAAAGTAAAAGACAAGTTTCAAGGTTGACCACTCTCGACATAAAAAGCATTGACAAGCTGATAAAATATTTAAAAAAAGTTGTTAAAACAATCAGTTGAAGTAGTAATGGCGTGGAAATAACGAAATAATTTTCAACTTTTAAAGAAAAATTGGTGTTTCTTAGCAATGTTTTTTTGTGTAAAGTTTTATAAGGAATAATCTCATTTATTGTAAGTAGTTAAATCATAATTTAGCCAAATTCCACTAATATGTAATAATTTCAGTATTGACTGATGAAGAAATAAACATATTTCGAAAGCTTTCAAGAAAAATAAAAAGAGTTTCACTTTTTTCCTTACAAGGCTGCTACCCGATATCTTAAAGCAATTGAAAACCTTGAGTCTACAGAGATTGTTTATTATTCTAACATGTTCACCATAAAATAAAATATAATTTGGACATATATTAATATTTTGTTTTAGATTTGGTGTGAAAGAGGTATGCGTTAGAGACGATAAAATATTTATCACGTTAAATTATTCACCAAAAGCCCTTACGTTAAAACGAAAATTTGGAAATCTACCGGTTCGCAACATGCGAACCAAGTTAGATGACGAAGAGGAGTTCAAAATTTTGGAAAAAATTGTAAAAAAATACAAATTCAATTTATTAGATGAAGACGGCCAACCTCAAGGTCTTCCCGCAAAGCGTTTTCTAACAATAGAGGAAGTTCTTGAGAGCAGTGATGAGGATGAGGGGGATGAAAACGTACCGGGATGTAGTAAAAAAATAAAAAATAAAAAAATAAATGTATATTGAATATGTATTTTATTTTTCACACAAATTATTTAAAAATATTAATCTAAGAGTATAAATGTATCCAACATTTTTCTATAACGGCCTTTGTTAATATCACAATCTTTGAAAATTGATAAAAATCCATAAGGTTTCTCCCAACAGTTTGAACAAATTTCTTTGAGTTGGTTAAAGTGCAAATCAGTTCCAACATGGTCATTATAGATGTGCTTTAAATTCAAATCATCTTGTTTAAATGCAATTAGGGCATTCAGGTTGTCTCGTATCAGGTGTTTAGGTATTTTTGCATATGACTGACTTAAATAAAAGGGTTCTACCTGAGAATGTCGACCCATACTGAAATATTCTCTGATTACATTTTGATTTTCGCAGGATACATCATCGAAAATAAAAATTGAATTTGGTTTAGCGTCAGAAGGGTGCATTATATTTTCACTTCCACTAAATGTATAAAATCCAATTCCTTTTACTGGTTTTAATAATATTTCTAAATATTTATATTTTGGTTGTATTAAAGATTTTGAATAAACGTAGATATTTCAAATTTTAATCCTTACGGATGTTCTAACAAATTAATCATCACATTAGTTTTACCACAATTTGAAGGTCCTACTATCAGACATCTAATGGTTGAAGAAAATAGTTTTCCGTGTTTAGAAATTTTTGGTTTATTTATTTCTTCAAAAATATTTTTTTCAATTTTCAAAGACGTACCTTGTTTTAAAATTTTCATCTTGCACATATTTTAACTAAATAAATAATTTGAATACTTTCAGTTAATTTATATAAAATAAAACAACATTTTTTGTTTTTATTTATTTTTTATTTTTTACAATAAGTATACCAGAAGTACAAATTAAAGACATTTTCTAATGCACAAAAAACTTCATTATTATTAATACAGTGATTTTCACATTGATGTGAATGAAAAATTTTTTTCATTTCTTTATCTGTCAAAAATTCGTCATAATCATCCTCTAAACTAATTATGTGGTTATATAAAATTTTTTCTAAAAACGTTTTTACTGCACCATTTTTTACTAGTATTGTTTCATCCATTACATAACCTTGTATAAATTTTGATAGTTGTTCATATGTTATTTCATCTTGTTCGTTCCATGAGGACCAATCCAGTTCACATTGATTTTTATATTTTACTAAACTTTGATTAAGCATTTCTTTCGTTAAAGGTAATTTCACCAGTTTATGTACATAGTCTTCTAGTGCAATATTAAATATAGCAATTTCTCTACATAGGAATATTTTTTCATTAGGAAATGAAAAACCTTGAACGTCAATGATAAACATTTTTGCTGCTATTGTTTGAGTGTTAGTTAAAAAAATTATGAGAAAATTTTATGAAACAAGTAATTAAATACATTTTTGTACACATCCCCACTACACGTATTTCTTATTAATCCAAGAGTTGTGAGACCAATCAAATCCAAACCATTTAACAAACACTTTATCCTTTTTTCTTTTAAGTATTTTTTCCACCAGGTTAACATCAGAATGTTTAACTTTTTGTAATTGTTCCGCGTAAAATCCACCCAAAATATCTTGATTTTTGTAATCTTTTAGTAAATAGGTTAATGGATTGGATAACTTTATTTCACGTATCGTAAATATTTCAGTGGACCAGTTTGGTAAATATCCTTTATCAAACACACCTCTAATTTTTGAAATTCGAATATGATCACCAATTTTAAATTTTTGACTCGATAAATCTACACGTTTTAGATTGTTGTAAGCTCTATTTTTAATAGATATTTTTCATGTTTAAATGCAACATATATAGGTTTCATACCGGTAGTTCGATGTTTTTTATTATTATACATCCTAACAATATCAGGTAAAATATTGACCCATTTGTATGATCCATTAAAACTATAACTCGTTCAGCAATAGCAGCCTTTTACTCTGTATACACATTGTAATGGTTAACATTGTATTTCTTTAATAGGGTTTTTATTGAAACATCAAAAAATTCAGTACCCATATCAGTTTGTAGATTTTTTGGTGTTTGTTGTTTGAATACTTGTTCCATTGCTTTAGAAACTTCTACACCAGATTTATCTTTAAGTGGAATGGCCCATAGGTATTTTGAAAAATAATTAATTACCACAAGAATATACTTGTAACCTTTATCCGAGTATTTCTGCATATCGGCGAGATCAGCTTGAAATAAGTCAGTTAAGGATTTTAGTATTATTCTACGTCGCTTAAAGTTAATTCTCAGTGGTTTGTGTATTTAGTTAACAATTTGTTGTTTAACAGTTGACGACATTTTTTTTTTCACTTTGTCTCTATAATACCGACCTCTACAAGTTCTTCAACAATAGAATTTATTTCATTCACATGACCTTTATGTCCAGCTAATTGAGATGCATGTATTAAACGCAATCGTTCAACTAACTCATTTGGATCGTCCCAATGAACATAATCTATTTTATTGTTGGTCACCTCCATGAACATTCCTTTACCTTGATAAATCGGTGCAATTATTTTTTTATATTTACTTCCCTTATTACCTAAAATCTGCTGAGATTTATCATATTTTTTGTCGTAGACATTTGTTGCTAGTACATTTTTTTTATAATTATCCAAATCAAGCTTTGTAAAATTAACAGGATTTTTTTTAAATAATAATTCATATAGACCGGGAGGGGCGGAGGAAATTTCGACACTAAGCAGGTAGCGACTAAAATTTAATGGCAATTTTCGACACCAGCCCCAAGTTCCGTTTTTATCTGACAGGTATATTCGACACCAAATAAATATAGCTGCGAAATAAATAAAATATCATAATTTATTTATTTATTTTAATAAAGATAATGTACATTTTATATTTTTAAAATTAATAATATCTGAATATAATTTTGTACATTTTATCGTTAATATACTTGTTATATAATTTATTTGCTATTATAAGAATTTATAAAATCTAACCTACATATTTGTTGGGATCGTAGTTTATCTACCATTTTCTCCATAAATACCAATTTAGCCTTAACGGTATTATCTTTGACTTTTGCTGGTATTTTTAAACTATTTATTTTGACATAAGTCTCGACTTGAAATTCTTTTAACTTTTGAATAAAAATAAAATAGAAGGATGCGTTGAATAAAAAGAAGAATTAAATCTTGAACGAAAGGATTCACAGGCATTCGTGGTCCTCGCAATAGACGGATTCTGATTAGACCATATGTGTGGTGGAAAAAGAGCGCTATCGATTACGTAATTTTCCAGTAAATAGTCTGCATATAAATCAAGTGTTGCGTTTTTAGGTTTATATGACATAAGATCATAAACAAAGCAATCTTCAACATCTACTGGATTTAAATAAGTTAAACCAAACGTATGTCTTAACCATTTTCCAATTTCTGAATTTGTATCCTTATATTCTTGTACCAAACCCAAAGATTGAATTTTTTTAAACCAGTTCTGATGTAAGTGAAAACGGCATCCACTAATTTTTACATTGGGCCACATATACAATAAAGCACAGTGAATTGCTTTTTCAAAGTCCTTAAATATTTCAGTTGGCTCTAATGATAATTGAAATGTTTCAAAAATCTTTGACTTTAATAAAGAAAATAAATGTTTGTATGTTATTGACAATTTGTCCTTTATCAAACACTATGCTAAAGGTACATAATGTCCATTTTCCAAGCCATGTATTGTAAATAATTGGAGAAAAAATTTGGTACTGTATGAAAATGTACCATCCATATACAAAGTTTGTAATTTACACAACAAACGAATATTTGTCTCGCATGAAAATACAATTACATTAAATTCAGGATGATTTAAAAACAAAAAACTTTCATTGCGACAGGTTTTAGGAGAATAATTACTAACCGCGTTATGAACTTCTGATATGCTTCTTGGTAACGGATCTGGTAACAGTTTACGACGACAGTTGTAAATGTTTTTTCTTATGCTAGCTATGTCAGGAACCGTCAGCAAATTGGCATCACACTCAGTAACAGCAGTTCTTGTAATTTTGGCAGGCTTTTCTGATATATCCTCTTCGGCTTTTCTTTTACATGCATTGGTAACCATCTTTACCTCAAGCTTTTTCGGATCGGCTTCATGATTATGTACCAAATCACGTCTTGTGATGGTGAGGTCATCACAGCCTATTGTAAACACTTTTGCGGAACACTTAGTGTTTCTTTGAATGCAGCGCCAAAATATCTCGCCGCTTTTTAACACTTTCTGTTTTGAGAACGAATGATGCTCCACCACTAATAAATCTCGACCACGGCAACTTTTTATCAAACTCATGTTTAAAATATGTATACGTGCACTTGTCAACGTCAAACAATAAATAAATTGCAACTGAATAATTTTCGTGTAATTTAGTCACAAGAACAGAAGTGGCAATAAATATTGGGAAAACCCAATTAATTACCTACCTACCTGCTTTAGGGCGCGGTGTCGAAATTTCCTATAATAAAATTTGACCCTTCGATTACCCCAGGTACAAACACAATTTGGTGTCGAAAGTTCGCCCGCCAACCGGGAGTCCCTATATATGTTTTGCCTTGTACAACTATATCACTATTTTTAATAAATAGCTGAGAATTACCAATCATCAACCTTTCAGTATCTGGATCAAGACGTACACCGTGTGTGTGGTCAAATTCATTATTTTCATCTTGATGTATACCTTTAATATATTTTCTTGGTAATGCATGATACTGGTCCAAATTTTCTTCAAATGCTTCTTGACTAATATTTGATACCTGTTGTTGTTGTTGTTGTTTTTTCTCCTCCTCATTCTTATTTTCAAAATTTTCTTCTTTCTCCTCATTTTTGTTTAATTTAATATTTTCCAAAATAGCTTGTTTTAATTCACTTATTTCCTTGTTATCAATTTCTAATTCATTTCTATTATTACTACTACTACTATTACTAGCAGCAGCAGCAGCAGCAGTCTCCATTGTTGTTTGCTCTTTAATGTTAGAACTAGTAGGAACTCATTTACTTTCAATTTTTTTTAAATGTTAAGTTATCGGTATAAACAAATTTTCATGCTGAACTTCACCCTGCTTTAATAGTTTTAATTTATTTTTTACGTTTCTTCGCTTAATGATAAGCCGTTTCTTTAACTCCTTATTAAACATGTCTATCAGTCTATGAGAGCTGTTCATAACTGTTTCTTGAACCGCTTTGAACTGCTTTTTGAACCGCTTTTGAACCGCTCTGAACCGCTTATAAACCGCTCTGAACAGCTTTTGAACTGGTCTGAACCGTTTTTAACCGCTTTTAACTGGTTTTGTACTTGTTTAAACAAATTTAAATAGGTAAAAATTAAATAAGTTGAATGTCTTATTTTAGAATTTCCCTGTAACTTGTTTCATTTATTATCAGTTTTGTTGATGACCTTTATGATCTTTTAAATAACAACTAAGAGATAAAGTTTAAAAACATATATTTTATTTAACACAGAATTAACAAATATAATTTAATATTATTATTATATAAATAAATAGTAATTTATGCAACAAGTGCATAAAGTGGTACTTTTTTTCACGAATGGAAAAATTGACCGGACGAGCCGTTAGGCAAGTGCGGCAATTCCATGAGTGAAAAAAAGACACTGTATGCATGTGTTGCATACAATATTTTTTCTACAGCCCTATACAAATAATAAAATCAAAATAAATAAGATTTAGAACATTTTAATTTAACTTCTTCTGTAACTTCCAACGAATACAAAATGACTAAATTGGAATTAGAAAAGTATTAATAATAATAAATAAACAACTAAATTATGAATGTTTCATTTGGTAATGTGAATATTGAAAATGCAGTTGTTGGGTTGACTAATGTGTATTTTTGATCCTTTCAGATTTGTTTTTGTTTGATTCATTGATAAAGCTTCATTTAAATTTTCAATATTTGGAAGAGTCAAATTCTTCTCACCTTTATTCTTATATGATGCAGAATGTTGGCCAAATGACGTTGAAGGTTGGTCAAAAATAGTACTGATATTAGGTCCTTAGAAAATTCGCGAAGCACAGTTCATTTTTGCATTGAGTGAAGTATTCACATAATGGACCATAAAGTAGAAGACTTGAATTTTCTAAATCTTTCTTTAAAAAAAGATAAAATCACCCGCTCTGTGAAGCTGTGGATACTATTTTGAATCCGCCATTTTATAAAAGTATCATACTCTCTTGTATAATTTTCTTTTGATTTTTCTGGCAGCAAATTTAAAATCGCCACATCTGCCTTTTCTATGATTTCTTCTGGAGGACATATTTCAACCTCAGAATCTTCACTACTTTTATTAATAATAGTAAGAACAACAATTAAATTTGCAATTCGAATTATTGACACAATAAACAAAAATATTAACGTCAATCAAGTACAGTTCATACGCTGTCAGAGTTAAAGGTAACTTGATATTTTATTTCTATTAATCAAATGGTTAGCGTGAAATAAAGTTAACGTTATGGCACTTTATTTCACGCTTTTTTACTTTTTTTCACTCTAACTATAAACAACCGTTTTAAGTGCAATAAACCGGTGTAATATAAGGAATTTTAAAGGGAGGGCGTAGAAAAAAGTATTTTAATACATTTTTACAACATTCGTTAATGGATTATAATTTATAATTCTATCATGTTAAATTAGACAAAATGCTGTTGTATTAGTAGGCATATTTTTGTTGGTTTCAAATTCCAATCTTATATCCACACCACCAGTTTTAATCGATTCGTTTTGACGACTACAATCGATTACACATATTATATCCAAATCACGAAATTTTGTTATAGGTAGACATGGATCAGCAGAAGATTTATAATAGTAGGATTGTTGAAATTGAACATATATTTCGTATAATATAGCAAACTGGTTTTTATCAAAATTTAAATTTAAATTATCGTAAGGGTACATTTCTGAATTTAGAAAACATTTAATATTTACTAAATTACAATGATCAAAACGACGCTATTTCTAGGTTACGTCCATTTTCTACATATTTCAACAATCGAAGTTTCTCAGTATCTGATACTTGAACATGAGGAATTTTCCACAGGATTTTTGTTAATTGTATGTTTGGTTTTTCGGTTGCTTTTGAACTCACTACGGCATTAATGTCAGTTGAACTTCTAATAAGAACTAACTCTTGACGTATATTAATTACAATCTTTTTAAAGTCTTCACAAAATCCCAATAACATTTTCAGAGGTAAACAAATATTAAAATTTTCTTTGTGAATCCATAATTTCTGGTGTAGCTGTTGCATTCCAACATACACTATTATATCTGTTGCAATCGTTTGGTGTAAATGATACGTAACCTTTCATGGTTGAGGTTATTCCAGGATTACGAACTCTATCTATGACATATCCTCCAATTTCATATCGAATTTCATCAAATAAATATGTAATACCATTGTTTATGAAATTTAGAGTTGTACTATATTTTTATTAGCATCGGTTAAACATCCCTCCAGATACAGAAAACTCTCACAAGGCAACGTATATATATATCTTGGGTTTGTATCGGTATACGAATCTCATCAGAATTATTGAATGTGGTATTTGTATATGGTGGATGACTGTGTAGTTCACAATTTACAACAGAATTGTCTATTAACACATGATCACCAATATTTAAAATATTAAAACTCATTTTTGTTTCAATTTAAAACCCAACGAAATTAAAAACAATCGATTTTCAGATGTTAGCGGTTTAAGGTGTCTGGTGTGACTGCTGTTAGTTTGCTGTGTATCACCTGTACTATATTTGGCATATTATAAAGAAACGCCATTTTATACTTTTTTTAAATGTAACCTTACTGTGATCATCTCTTTCTTGAAATTGACAAGATTTCCATCCTGATCCACTATTTTAATAAAAATTTCCGTAATGTTTTTCGTATTGACAGGTAAGTAGATAACGTTTCTTGGAATTTCCACAATTTTATAACCTGGAGGTACATTTGGGTAAAATACATGTATCAGGTGATCTTGTTTGTTATTATTATAGGAATTTGTAACCAAATTACAAACAATACATATAGAATTTACTTTATTTATATTTACAGGAAAGTCTGATATATTTGTTTTCGAAGGAGCAAGTTTCTTCTTTTCGAATCCTAGTAAGGAGGCTATTGTGTTTGGTTTTTCAAAATCGATAAATTTATTGCTTTTTACTTCTGATTTTAATGTATTATTATTTGTTCTCATTATTAAAACTGTATCTTCTTCTGATTCAGGTACGTCTCGTTTAATTGTTGTAGCTTGTTTTGTTATGGTATTACTTTTCGTAGTTTCTTGTGGTGGTATCTTGTTGTTAATTGAAATTGATTCTTTTCTATTTTCTATTTCAACAAGTCGTTGTTGTATATACCTTGTAATATCATCAACTTCATCAAAACCGCTTGGAATTTTAATTTTGTGTTTACCAATATAAAACATATTATTCATATTATCCACATTTGGAACTGTATTGTAGGTGACAAAATCTATTAGTCCTATTACATACTCGTTTTCTTCTTCTAAAATAATTGGTGGATATATTTTTGTTGATAATATTGAATCTCTATTAGATAAGAAAAATGTATAGGACATATTGTTTTATCAAAGGTTTACTATAGAATGAATACAATTAAAATACTTTTTATTCATTTATTTACCTTGACCTTGCAAAAAATATAAACATAAATTACCACAATTATATGTATTATAAGATTGATAAACATTATGATTATATAAAATATTACAAAATCCATTTAAATTAAAGTATTTTATCACTTCCTTGGGAGGTCTAAGGTTACCATAACTATCAAAATAAACAACGTGTTTTATATTTCTTATACGCTGTCCAGTGGCTTCCAGGACCGTCTTTATCATCCAAATTAATAATACCAGTTTCATAGGTTCGAATTTTTTTCGGTAAAGAGTTTCTCAGAAAAACACCTCAAAAATTTGAGATATTCCATAACTTTGAATATTTTTCCAAATCTATATTGGTTAAAGGACGTTGTGGTAGTAGGTTTTTGGGTGATTTAATTTTACTCTTAAAAAAAGACCCATTCCACTTTTGTATGGTTTTAAATATAATCCCTTACCCATTGCTATCGATTCCATTGATTTGTTGTGACGTTGTTCTTCTTCTAATTTTTTTTGAGCGTTTTTAGCATCGATTACAGTTTTTGCTACACCTGCGGGACCACCAGATAATGCTCCAAGTGCACTTAAGGCAGCGAAAATTGGAATCAAAGGTAAAATTTCAACAGTTTTTTTAGGTATCGGAATAACACGTGGTTTTTTAACAAATGTGCTTTTATTTTTCTGATAACACTTTTTAAACATATAAGTTTAGAGTTGTATCTTTTTCTTTTTAAATTATTTTTGCTATTAATTTGTTTTCTTTTTTGAACCATCTTGTACAAACTCTGAACGTAAACTAATATTTTAATTGTTGAAAAGTTCTTATTTATAATAAAAGACAGAAAAACTTTAAAAAGACTTTTATTTTATTATAATACAACTAATACAAACAAAAGAATACAAGATTTAACTTCTTTTTACACGTTTTTCATCTTGATTGTAGTCATCATCATCATCGTCATTACTGAATTTTCGTTTATTGTTGTTGTTGTTCTTGTTCGTTGAAGGAATAGGTTCATCCATGTAAATTTTTACTTTTTTATTTACTGCGTCGTTTTTTATAACAACTATTTTTCTTTTGACACGTAATCTTGTATTTAAATTAATTGGATAATTATCAACATCCATTTTTTCAAGTGCTCTGCGTTCCATTTCTCTGTCCAGGTTTTTATGTAGTTGTGGTAGTTGTTTTACTCGTTTTATTTTATTGTCACTAAGTGTTTGTAAACAATAATTTATACCCAAAGAAGCTTTTTCTAAATTCATTTTTACTTTTTCCAATTCTCTGTAACATGTTTTAATTGTGAAACGATACTCTGTTGCGTTTAAGCCTAGACCCAATTTAACTTTGGCTTTCACAGCACCTGCAATTCCTAGTGCAGCCATTTTCTCACTAAATGCTGTATTTTTTGATTGAAACTGTTGCATCGCCTTATCAGCTAAAATTTTATCAGCTTCATGTCGTTTATGTAAATCTTTTTTTTGAGAATAAACAATATCATGTTCTTTACAAGCTTTATCTAATCCATTAATAAGTAAGAGGAGATCATCCATTTCTCAAATGTGGTCGTATGGTAATACCAAAGAAAACACAAAGTCCGTACCACACAGTAATTTATTGTAAATTGAAATTTATTGACAACTAGTTTCGACCGTAACGGTCATCATCAGGTCTGTAAAAATATGGAACGATAGAAAGGTAATAATAATAAAATAAGGTTTAAACAACTTACCAAATATAAACACAAAAGTAATCAAAATTAATTATATAAAACATTATTGGAATGAGACGAAAAGGTTCTTATGTAATCAACACAAAATGTCCATCGGTGGTAGATTAAAGTGTGTCGTGGGAAAGTAAAGAGGTAAAATAGACTAAATGAGCCAAATTGATACGAAAAATTCTATGTTAAGAACATTACTATAGTAGTAATGTAAAAAATAAAAACTTAACACAATAATAAGCACAATTTACAAAAAGAACTTTTTATAATAGAAAGTTTTTTACTGATTTATAGGTCATATTTTGTGTCATCTCAACAATGCACAGCATCTCTGATTTTGCAAAAATATTAAGTCATACAACGCTGTGATTGATCATAGAGAAGATTGTTTCCTTGTTAACAAAATCAAGGGTAGTTGTATCTAAAAACTTTCTAAAACAGTTTATTTTATTACCAGTTAAAATAATAATTACTGTTTTCACATGTAAGAACAAAAAAAAAAGAAAAAAAAAACTTCTCTGTAGCGTAATCGATCCCATTATGATAACATAACAGAACTGTCAAAAGTGGACTGACTCGCCGCCTAACCAACTACGCTACGAACGATTTATTTAATAACTTTCAAAATAATATTATCTATACACAACTTAGATCATGTTTAATATCAATTCGGTATAAATTTCGAAATCTATGTATATGCCTAAATACACTTGAAACATGCATTGTCATCCAGTTCTTAGCTATCCTGAAAATTTCAGAGCTATAGGTAGTCGGGAAATAGGTTTAAATTCGATTACAAATTCCACGGAATGACACAGAGACACAGAACACGGCGAAAATATAAAAAACTTTCTAACAAATAGTCATAAAAGGAAAATAAGGAGTCAACTGCAGCATCAAAGGTTAATAAGGTGACTAAAGATCCCAAAAAATATTTGTTGTTAGGTGGACTAACGTTAAAATGAAGTAAGCCCAAAGAGGGACTTCGAAAGAAACTCATTACAGAGATTAAAAGAGAGTTGTTTGGTATGTGAACCAAAGTGATTAACAGTAAAAGAGTTCTTGTATAATGACCGTGGGTGAAAGGTACTTAGGCCTTTATATGGAAGTGGAAGTGGTTCAACAAAATGCGGAGAATAAGTCCACAGAGAAAGAGGGGATCTTAGATCACCAAATATGATGTAATGAGTGATAAAGCAAAAAGATGAGGAGTGGAAAAGTGATTGGTCCACCAATACACATCGGCAAGTGAGGAGAGAGTCTATGAAAAGATGGACAACTAATATGCTATAAGTTATAAAAAGGATCATCATTGTCGATGAAACGGCTCCAGATCAAATAAAGTCTATAACACCGCACTAACACAAAAGAAAATATATAACAAATATGAGATGATCACGGATTTCGTAAAGTGAAACTTGTTAAGCACTGTATGATAACGAAGGAAGCTACGTGGAAAATGTAATGTAACGGAAGGATACTGCGCTTAAGCGGAAACAAGAACCCGGAAAACATGATCAAATTATGACATAGAGTGAAGAAAACATAGAACCATGAAACATAATTAAAGTGATACATAAACATGAAATACATTATAGTTAAAAGAATTAATTCAAATTGTGAAAACATTAATTATAAGTTACTTAACAAAGAGAGAAAATCAATAATAATATTAACATGAGTTACAAAGAATGTTTAAAAATTTAAATGAGAGGTGACAAAGTAATTCAAAGTAATACAAAATATGTTCAATAAGACAAGCTGTTGATAGATGTTGTGAAATGTAACGAAAGTGAATGTTAATATTAAAAATTAAATTAATTAAAAGAAAATTTCGTATGTTAAAGTTAGTAAATTAAGCGACGTTGGAACATGAAAGAAAGTTAATATAAATTTGTTTTAATACAATTTAAATTATAAACAATTAACATTTAAATTTAAAGAAATCGAAATTATAAAATAACTAATAAAAATTTAAGTAATTAAATCTTTAATAAATTTATTTATTTTAAAAAATGAAAAAGAGGCAAGGGAAGACGAAGAAGAAACTGCTCATATAAATTCGAAAAAGAAGAAAACGGTAGCTCATAAATCAAAGAACTATCTTAGAAAAAAGAAGAAGAAGTCGAACATAATATATAATGTAAACAAAGGTAATTAATAAAGACAAAAATTTTCTTGTAATAAGGAGAAAGAGGAAGTGAAAAGGAGGAAAAGAAGTTATGAAAATGAGAATCGAAAGGATGATCAGAAAGGTAAGTCAAAAAACAGATAATGTTCCGAAGAATTAACTTGTTCATTAAGGCAAGTGGTATTCAGATTATTAAGGTTTTGGTTAATTTCAAAAATTTCTAGTAAATTCATTTTAGGGCCTTTAGAACAAATGTGAAGGAGTTTTGTATTCGAAGGAGAGAAGGAATGTTTTTCTTGTAGAATGTGGTTGGAGAAAGCTGAGGGACTGTGAACAAACTCAGTATTCTTGTATTTGTTAATGTAGTGGATATGTTCATTTATACGAGTAGAAAGTCTTCTACCACTTTGACCAATATAGAAAGAGGAACAATCAGAACACGTAAGTTTATATATGCCAGATTTGTGAAGAATAGGGATTTTGTCTTTAGTGTTTACAAAGAAAGTTCTAAGATTATGTATAGTTTTAAAGGCAATTGAGATGTTATGCTTCTTAAAATTTTTTTGAATTTTATAGGAAATGGAACCTAAAAAGGGGATGGAACCCAAGAAAAAATGATCAGGAGATGAAACAGGATGAACAGAACAAAGTTGAATTTGTAAAAAAGTTGGAAATAAATTTTGTTAAAAATATGTAAGGGGAAGTTATTATTCACTGCTATTTGTTTAAGGATGTCAATTTCTTCGTAAAAACATTGTTGTGACATAGGTATAGAAAAAGCTCTGTTAAGAAGGCTTTGGAAAGAGGCTGTTTTATGGTTGAAAGGATGAGAAGAAAAATAATTGATAACACAGTCTGTATTGGTAGGTTTCCTATAAATTTGGAAATTTAGTTTAGAAGAAGAGACATCTCTGGAAATCAAAATATCTAAAAAGGGTAAACTATTATTTGATTCAAATTCTATAGTAAATTTTATTCTCTCATGAAGTGAGTTGATGTAATCTAAAAAAGAAGTAGCTTGGGCTCTATCACCTTTGAAAAGAACAATACAATCATCAACATATCTATAATAAAAAACGATGTTATCTACAAACGTAGGATGATAAAGAAAAAGATTCTCCAAGTTATTCATGAAAATTTCTGCTAAGAGAGGGCTAAGATTAGAACCCATAGCTAAGCCAGTAGACTGTCGATAGAACTTATCATTAAATTGGAAGAAATTTTGTTCTAGAACTAGAGTAGTAATATCACAAATATATTGAGCAAAAACCGGGTCAGTATTATTCTTAAGGAGCATCGAGTGAATAAGAGAAACACAATCTTGTGGAGGGATACTAGGGAAAAGGTTGCAAACATCTAAGGATAAAAGGAAAGAGTTTTGGGGTACAGTAATAGAAGAAATCCTGTTAGTGAGGTCAACAGAGTTACGGATGGAAAACGAATTATTAAAATCAGTAATATCTCTAAGAAAATTATTTAGAAAAGAAGAGAGCTTAGAAGCAGGAGTGTTAGTAAAACTCACAACAGGACGAATGGGAACGTTAACTTTGTGTATTTTAGGAAGTCCATATAAAAGAGGGGTGACTTGAATCATAGGGATTAAAGAATAAGTTTTTACATCCAGAAGTTCAAAGAAATCAGAATAATTAGTTAATTTATGTTTGAGTTTTCTATGAAAGGAGACAGTAGGATCAGAAGATCAAATTATTGTGTGGTACGGACTTTGTGTTTTCTTTGGTATTAATCCATTAATACCAGTGTCACCTCGAGATAACCTTTTTTGTAATTTTGTTCCTGGACCACAAAACTTGTAACCAGGAAGGTGCATTTCAAACGGTAATTTATTTATTACAGAGTTTAACATCTTACTTCTTTAACTGTTGGACAGTAACTACAACCAAAACAGTTGAAAATTAAGTTTAAAAACGACAGTTTATTTTTTTCCTTTTCTAAATATCCTTTACAGCAACAGCGACAGTAATTACTGCACTTTCTACAAGCAAGTCCGTCTACCTCATCAAAATTTAACCTATTGAAACATTTGTATTTACAACAATATAGTGCATCGGACATGGTTAAAAAGAAACTAACAAATAACTATTGAAACACAATCTATATATTTATACATAACCAAACATATTCAAAATAATTAAATTTATATATACATTTCTTCTTAATCTACACCAAGTTTTTTTTCTTCATAAAGTTGATAAATGCTTCATTCCATCAACTTTTTAATGGTATTCTTTTGAATACCAGTCTACACAAATCAAACCTTGATAATATTGTGTTTCACCTTTACACCTGGGACATATACACTGATGACTCACTTATTTTCTATGAATTGTAGAATGTTTGATTCTCAAACTTTTGCGACGTAACTCTGCTAAACATTCTATACATACACTGTTTGGTAAATCTGTTTCTCCTTTACATTTAATACAAACAAATGTAACACGAATAGGCATATTTTTTAAACCTTCTTTTGGTCTTCTGACTTTAATGTTGTGTCGTGTAATGAAAAAAATATAAAGTTATTAACATACCTATATATATATAATTTTCCCCTTTTGTTTATATTAATACGCATTTTCTTGGCACTTTGTTTATTATATATATATATATATATATATATATATATATATATATAACAGATAGTACTATTTGCTGTATCGTATTACAATACGTTAAAGAAGGTTGATTGGGTGTGCAGCAATAAAACATCGAATTTAGTTCACTCTTTTATATAATTCCAAGCTTTCGGTCAAATTTTTGACCATCTTCAGGGATAGATCTACAAATAGGTATAAAAAATAATCAAACTAGGTGTTTTAACAAAAACCTTGAAGGACTTACAATTGAGGTTGTATCGAAAGTTCTTCGTTCGGACAACTATGTTGTGGTAAGTATATTGATCGTGGTAAGTATTCTTAATACTAATGTAAAATGTAATAAAATAAGCTAGTATTATAGTATTATAATTTTTATAAAACTTAGCGTTTTTTCAAAAAAGCGTAGATTGTAGCGGTGCATGAAAAGACAAAGAAAATTTTTTTTTATAAAATTAACCAGACGACATGTGTTATTATTACTCGATATTGACTGATATTGACTTTTGAATTAACAAATTAGAAGAAAAATTAATACTTCGACTACTATTAGTTTAGCTGTATATATGGTGAGGAACATTAATGTCAATTCTTAAAGAAAAGAAGAAGAGCTAATGTCATTATTACGACCTTGCAATAAGTAGGTTATGGTATTGTACCTTTACAAAATAAACAAAACAAATCCGAAATTTTATAGTTAAAACACATGAAAACTAACACAAACACCAACGGAGCACCTTTTACTAGTTTACGAAATCAGTCACAGGTAAGTAAGTACGCGTAAATATCACTTAAGTTATCTATATCCGATCTTTTATTCATACAAGTTGTCATTGTTTTAGATATATGAGCCATTTCAAGAAAGACACGTTTTGTGGTGTTACGTTCTCTATCCAAAATGCGGACACTATCGTAGTCAATCGTATGGTTTGTGGAACTATAGTGAGAACCCAGCGCAGTTCTATCGGGATAGAGTCTGGCATCGCTCTTATGGGAAACTAGTCGATCTTTTAACTTACGTGAGGTTTGCCCTATGTATACTTTGTTACAGACGCCACAAGGTATGGTATAAACTACATCAGATTCCAATAATTTATCCGTCTTATCTTTTAGTTTGGTAAATACGTTGTTGATGGTGCAAGTAGATCGGTTGGCTATTCTTAATCCTGGGATATCTTTGAAGAGGATGCTTAGTTTAGGTGTTAGTGACTGTACATAAGGAAGACTAGCGTACCGTATCTGTACTACATTATTCGAGTCATTAATCTGGACGTTATAAGATCTTATCCTAGGAGGAGTATTAAATAGCAAATGATTCACCAATTTGTGAGGATAGGAATTGTCCGTAAACATTTTAGCTAATATCAGTAAGTTGGTTTTTTGATATCTGACGTCGCTGATGTTCAGTATTCTTTCTTTCATCTGTTTTAGTAAGTTCAATTTCATCGATTGCTTGTGGCAGGACCAGTAGTTAAGATAACGTCCAGAGCTCATCGGTTTTCTGTACCAATCAATAGAAATGGTTCGGTGATCTCTTATAAACTTAGTGTCTAAGAATGGTACTGAAAAGTTTATATCCTCTTGTTCTAACGTAAATTGTATGTATCTGTCATAACTATTAAATCTGTCAAGTATATTATTCGTTTCATTTTTTGGTATAGCTAATATAATATCATCAACGTATTTTTTTATGAAACCCAGTTTATATGGTAAGTTTGGTAAGTTTATATTTTTTATACCTATTTGTAGATCTATCCCTGAAGATGGTCAAAAATTTGACCGAAAGCTTGGAATTATATAAAAGAGTAAACTAAATTCGATGTTTTATTGCTGCACACCCAATCAACCTTCTTCAACGTATTGTAATACGATACAGCAAATAGTACTATCTGTTATATATATATATATATATATATATATATATATATATATATATATATATATATATATATATATATATATATATATATATATTGTTATGATTATCTATATTCACACAATTGTCTTTTTAGACTCCTCAGGTTGGGTTCCTCTCTTATCATTTACTAAAAAGTCCATTTCATTTTTAACAACGTTTAATATATAAATATTTTTAACTTTTAATATAACAAATTCATACAATACAAATTTCATGACATTCATTACGTCAGATACTTATTACTATTTAATTTAGATTAAATTTTGCCCACTTTTTCTAAAAAACCTTAATAATTATTTCTATTATATAAATACTACCAGCTGATAATATACTATATTAGAAATACTTATCTTAATAAATTATGCTTATCTTAGTCTATAATTCCAATTTATGCAAATTTTCCATTATTTGATCCTTTCTATCTCTCCATTTGATTTTCTATTTGATTTTTCCATACCATTATTCCATTTATTTCTATTTATTTATTACTTTAGTTTTATTTTACTTATATTAATTCCAATTCATTTTCCAAAATATGTTTTTATGACATTTTCAATTCAAAAATTCCCTGACATCCCAATCAATAATCCCCTCAATCCCCTTAGAAACGTAGCAACCAACTTTTTTTTTATGATTCCTTGATAATTTGCATAAATTGATCTTATTAAAATTCTTATCTAATTAGTCTTAAATACACTTACATTATATACAAAGACCAACTATTTTGAACCATAACAATTCCCCACAATTAAAAAAAATAAAATTTTCTCTCAAGACATATTTTATTTTTTTTTTAATTTACTTTAAATTTTTGTTTTATTTATTTTCTTCCATATTTTTATTTTAATCGTAATTTTAATTTTATTTTAATCTTATTTTACTTTTATTTAACTAATTTAACTATTTCTTTTTTTTTTTTTATAATTATATTTGATATCTTTCCCAATCTTTTTTAATCTTCTTTTAATTTTATCACCTATTTCAAAATAATTTATATCCTCATCTTCCTATGTTTTCTTCTTAGATTTCCTTTTATTCTCATTATCATAATTAATTTCAGTTTTATATTTAATTTTATTAATATAATAATATTCTTCATTTCTATATTTCTTTTCATTAACTTCATATATTTCAATTTCATATTTTGCTTCATTATTTTTATAATATTTCTCTTTATCATTCTTCTTATTATAATCATATTCATCATTTATTCTTAATCTCATTTTTTTATATTCTTTTTTTATTTTGTCTTTGTAAGTAACATATCCTTTATAATCATTATTTATATTTTTTTCTTCTTGTACATTGTCTTCATGACAAATAAATTCTTCATATTTTCCCGTAGGTTTATTTCTCTTTTCATTTATATTTGTATCATAATCTACCTCCTTAAATCCATATTTCAATTGGTCTACTTCTTTTTGTATTTTAATATTTTCTTCTTTAAAAATATTTTTCATTTCATTTATAATTTCACTTTTAATATTATTAATATCTAATTTTATGCCTTCTATATTTTCTTTTAAAATCTTTAACCCTTCCTTATCTTCTTTTCTATCATTTTCTTGTTTCCTACTAATTTCATCCATTTTCCTACTATTTTCATCCATTTTTCTACTATTTTCATCCATTTTTCTATTATTTTCATCAAATTTATTTTCCAAAAATTTAAACATTCTCTCCATATCTGTTTCTTGATGTGGTTTTGAACTAGTCGCATCTCCTATCACTTCTACATTTACTACCTGAATATTTGTATTTTCTTCTCCTTCCGAAGATCCATCATTTTCTCTTATACCAATATTTTCTATTGTTTCATCTTCTCTCCTTCTATTTCTTCTATTTTGTCTTGTATCCATTTTATTTAAGTATTTTATATTTATTTAATTTATAATGTTAATTTATTATATTAATTTATTATATTTATTCGATTTGTATTTAGATTTAAAATTTTTTAAAATTTTATGGTCTCTAAGTATAAATATAAATATGCTTAAAACTCTCACCTAATCCTCTTATTTCTATTACAATTTATTTATGTTTTATTTCAATTCTTCACTGTTCTAATCTTCTAATCACTTCAATTGTCTATATTACCCTCTCAATCTCAATATAATGTTTTATTTGGAACTGGATTACTCTACTCCTGTTTTATTCACGCTCCACGTTGGTTCGCCATAATTGTTATGATTATCTATATTCACACAATTGTCTTTTTAGACTCCTCAGGTTGGGTTCCTCTCTTATCATTTACTAAAAAGTCCATTTCATTTTTAACAACGTTTAATATATAAATATTTTTAACTTTTAATATAGCAAATTCATACAATACAAATTTCATGACATTCATTACGTCAGATACTTACTACTATTTAATTTAGATTAAATTTTGCCCACTTTTTCTAAAAAACCTTAATAATTATTTCTATTATATAAATACTACCAGCTGATAATATACTATATTAGAAATACTTATTTTAATAAATTATGCTTATCTCAGTCTATAATTCCAATTTATGCAAATTTTTCATTATTTGATCCTTTCTATCTCTCCATTTGATTTTCTATTTGATTTTTCCATACCATTATTCCATTTATTTCTATTTATTTATAGAATCCACTGCGAGATCCACTACAAGACCGACTACAAGAATCCACTGCGAGATCTACTACAAGACCGACTACAAGAATCCACTGCGAGATCCACGACAAGACCGACTACAAGACCCACTGCGAGAAAACTGGTAACTGGAAGAATAAGAGAAGACAAGGAATTTGACAAATAGGACTGACAGAAAGGTGAGATATTTGGTTTACATAATAGCGCAGTGATTTGTGGGGAGAATTTAATAAAAAAAAAATTAAACATTAATTTTAAAATTAAAATTATTTAAAAATCAACATTAAAATTTGATAAATATAACAAATTAACATTTTAAATACTTAAAATACTTAAATAAAATGGATACAAGACAAAATAGAAGAAATAGAAGGAGAGAAGATGAAACAATAGAAAATATTGGTATAAGAGAAAATGATGGATCTTCGGAAGGAGAAGAAAATACAAATATTCAGGTGGTAAATGTAGAAGTGATAGGAGATGCGGCTAGTTCAAAACCACATCAAGAAACAGATATGGAGAGAATGTTTAAATTTTTGGAAAATAAATTTGATGAAAATAATAGAAAAATGGATGAAAATAGTAGGAAAATGGATGAAAAATTAGATGAAACTAATAGAAAAATGGACGAAAATAGTAGGAAAATGGATGAAAAATTGGATGAAACTAATAGAAAAATGGATGAAATTAGTAGGAAACAAGAAAATGATAGAAAAGAAGATTAGGAAGAGTTAAAGATTTTAAAAGAAAATATAGAAGGCATAAAATTAGATATTAATAATATTAAAAGTGAAATTAAAAATGAAATGAAAAATATTATTAAAGAAGAAAATATCAAAATACAAAAAGAAGTAGATCAATTAAAAGATGGATTTCAGGCGATGGAGAAAATGGGGAATATACACCAGGAGAAGATTAATAATATAGAAGAAAATGTGAAGGAGCAGAAAAATGAAAATAAGAAAGAAAACGAAAGAATACAACAAACTATGGAAAGGAATGTGATGGAAATAGCAAAGAAATTTGAAGAGGAAACAAAAAAATTACAAGAGATGCAAAATAAAAGAACTGAGGATGGTTCTTATATGGTAATACATGGAGGAAAAGGAACAGTGAAGTTTACAGGGAATATTAGTATATTACATCCATGCACTTATATGAATATGATTAAAACTAAAACTAGGAATAAAAGAGACTGGAAAGAAATTATAAGAAGTTCTTTGAAAGATAATGCTGCATTATGGTATGCAACACAGGAAAATGAGATATTAACTTTTAATGATTTTGAAAGGGAATTCTTTAAATATTTCTGGGGTGAATCAAAACAAGGGGTGAGTAGGGAAAAATTATATTTTGGAAAATTCAATTATTGATTAGGGAATAATTTAACCAATTATGCTTTACAATTATATAATGTTGCCCAGTATTTGGAACCTCCTATGAGAGAAGAGGAAATTATTTTATATATTTCTAGACATTATGATATAACAGTTTCTGAAACAATAGTGTTAAGATTTCTGATTGTTTTATTTTGTTTATTTGTCTGATTTGGCAACGTTGTATAATTTTAGAATATTTAGCAACCCTTGTTTGTGACATTGATTCGACATTCCGATTCGAGATCAGACGTGTCACAGAGCTGCATACAATAGTTTTTTGTTGAGATAAAATTCAATATAAGTTTTACAAGTTTCAGTGTTTTTCTATTAAAATAAGTTTTCACTTAACCAGCACGTACACATTTAATACAAACAGTTTTGGTCCATCAAGCGGATTTAGTGAAAATTATATTAACATTCCTATTAAAAAAGCCAAGATTCTTCTCAGCAAGAAGCCGGTATCAATTTTACAAGTTGATCAGTGGGTTAGTCGACCTAGTTCAGTGACGTTTCGCCAATTATTTGTCTGGTCTGGAGTGGACAGCAATACATTCAATTCTGTAAGTTTGTTCCAATTCTATTTTTAACCATATATTAGCCCTATTTAAGGCTTGTTTTCGCAGTTCTTTCGATTTGTACAATATTAAGGTGGATACAGTTGCGGATTTTAAACAATTAGTGAGAAACAGAGGTTCTCTCAAAACACGATTAACTAATTTAACAAAATTTGTCGAATCATTAAAAAAGGAAACAATTGCACCTTCTATAAATGATATAACATTGCGTTATAATAATAATATTACGTTACTTTCCGAGTTTGAACTTTTGCAAAAAAGTATAGAACAAATTTGTTCGGATGATCTATTAGAAACACAATTTAAAGAACGAGAACCGTTTCAAGACAAATATTATACAGCTATTTCATATTTAGAAGAATATATAAATCAAAATTCGTCTCAAAACGCAGTTGCACCCCAACCTATTCAAACTATAAGTCATGATCCATTACAAAATTTTCTTTTACCAAAAATCAAACTTCCAACGTTCAATGGCGAATATGATCAATGGTTAGAGTTTAAGAAAAATTTTTTGAATACTATTGATTCTAATACAACTCTAAATCCAGGGCAAAAATTTCATTTTTTAAAATCTGCTCTAGAGGGATACGCTAAAAGATTAGTTGAAGGGTTCAATGATTCGCAAGATTATAATGGAGCTTGGCAAATGCTTTGTGCTAAATTTGATAGAAAAAAATTTCTCGTTGATACACATCTTAAAGCAATTTTTAATTTAAATGCAATCAATAAAAACAATTTTATGCAGTTTAGAAGTTTAATAGATGATCTATCAAAACATTTGTCATGCCTTGATGGTATGAAATTAACCAAACAATCTTTATGGGATATGACTATTATACATGTTGTTTACAATAAATTAGATAAATTCACACAAAATAAATGGAAAGAGCATCACATTTCAAACGATTTGCCAACTTTAGATCAATTTTTAGAATTTCTTAAAGAAAGACAAGATATATTACACTCACAAGAAGAATCGCATTCGTCTTTTACACCTTCTGCTAAAACTCATTCTCCAATAAATAAAAATGTTCAATCTCGTTCACAAGTTCATATGTCGTTGAACCAAATTCAATGTAACTTTTGCAAAAAAAAAACATGCAATTTATCATTGTCAGGAATTTCTCAATTTAAATGTTAGTGAAAGGTGGGAAAGGGTGAAAGCTCTAAAGTTGTGCTCAAATTGTCTGCGTATCGGCCATAATCGAGATATGTGTTCCGTGAGTTCATGTCGCAAATGTGGACGCAAACATAACACTTTATTGCATCATGAAGATGAAAATCAGAATAAGCATTCAGTGAATCAAAACAATTCAAGTAATTCTCTTCCATTATCAAGTAATTCTGTTCCATTATCAAGTAATTTAGTATCTGATCAATCCAGTCAAAATTTTTTAGTAACAGAAAACTACAAATTCCACAGTCATTTTATCAACTGTTACGTTTAAAGTAAAAGACAAAATTGGTAAATTTCAACAATGTAGAGCTTTACTTGATACAGGAGCTCAATCACATTTGATTACCGAGGAATGTGTTAATCGATTAGGATTACCGTTATTCTCCACTCACTTATCGATAATGGGTGTCAATCAAATTACTTCTAAATTAACAAAAAAAACCAATTTTACAATCTTTTCCAATGTCGATGATATACAATTTCATTTAACGTGCTATGTGACCCCATCTATTTCAGCAAATATTCCTCTTGAAAAAATCAATATTTCACCAAGTCTATTTCCAAAAGGTATCAAGCTTTCAGACCCCAATTTCAACATACCTCATAAGATCGACATGATCATAGGTGCAAGTCTCTTCTGGGATCTTCTATTACAAGATCGTATTGATTTGGGTAAAAATTCCCCTATTTTACAAAATACCAAACTCGGTTGGGTCATCGCTGGCACTGCTGTTAGTATATCCACAATTTCTTTATGTCATTTTTCACAAAATCTCATACCAGAGGACAATCAATTACAAAAATTTTGGGAAATCAATGAAGTTGATGAACCTATTGCAATGTCTAAAGATGATATTCAATGCGAAGAACTATTTACTAAAACTACTTCACGAAATAACGATGGTCAATTTGTAGTGAAATTACCACTAAAATTATCTCCAGATTTACTTGGTGAATCTAAAGATATTGCTATTCAAAGATTTTTACTTTTAGAAAAGCGTTTTCAGTCTCACAATGTATTTTACAATTTATACAAAGAATTTATTCATGAATACATTAATTTAAATCATATGTCTAAAATTCAAGATGATAACACAAATAAACCACACTATTTTTTACCACATCATGGCGTCTACAAGGAGACAAGTATTACCACGAAGCTTCGAGTAGTTTTCGATGGTTCAAGCCCCAGCACTTCTGGATGGTCAATAAACGAATTACAATATGTGGGACCTAAAGTACAGAATAATATATTTGACATTCTTGTCAGATTTCGGTTATACAAGTTTGTTGTTTCAGCTGACGTAAGTAAAATGTACCGACAGATTTTACTTCACAAAGACCATAGACCTCTACAACAAATAATTTGGAGAGATAATCCTAATGAAGAATTTTCCTATTATCAATTAAATACAGTGACCTACGGTTTCACTAGTTCTCCATACTTAGCTATTAAATGTATGAATCAACTGGCAATTGATAATACAGTTAAGTATCCCAAAGAATCACAAACAATTTTGCAAGATTTTTACGTGGATGACCTATTGACGGGTTCAGATGACCATACAGAATTACAAGAAAGATGTAAAAATATTTCTTCTATTTTAAAGTCAGCAAATTTTATACTTAGGAAGTGGATCACCAATGATCCTTCTGTATTAAACAATATTTCACATTCAAATATTCCTAATGAAGTATTAACATTCGAAAAAAATGAAAGTTGCAAAACTCTTGGAATACAATTCGTCAGTACAAATGATATGTTGATTTACAAAATTTCTACCATGTCCTTGAATGATTCTATTACAAAGCGCCAAATCCTTTCCATTATTGCTTAAATTTATGACCCATTAGGTTTACTAGCTCCGGTCATAATTATTTCGAAAATTATAATTCAAAAACTATGGACTCTCAAATTAGCTTGGGATCATAAAGTTCCTGATGATATATATCAGGAATGGATTCAATTTTATAATAACCTAAACCATTTAAATAATTTAGAGATTCCCAGACATATTAAAGGCTTAAATCATTCTTTGTTTGATATACATTGCTTCTGCGATGCATCGCAAGATGCATATGCAAGTTGTATCTATTTTCGTAGCATAGATTCAAACGGAAATTTCCAATCTCAATTAATGTGCTCCAAAAGTAAAGTTGCTCCCTTGAAAATTGTCACAATTCCCAGATTGGAATTATGCGCTGCTTTATTAGGTGCTCAATTATCAGCACAAGTCATAAAAGCCATACCTAATTCATTACCCATCTATTATTGGTCTGACTCTCAAATAACATTGTGTTGGATTAAGAAGGATCTAACTCAATTACAATCATTTGTAGCTAACCGTGTTTCAAAAATTCAACAATTAACATATATTCACGATTGGCATTACGTTAACACCAAAGAAAATCCTGCTGATTTAGCATCTCGGGGTGTTCCTCCAGAAAAGTTACCTCATCGCGATCTGTGGTGGACAGGTCCAGAATTTCTATCTCATCCAATTCCAAAATTATCATCACCTATTGAAGATTTCACTATTGATATTCCAGAATTAAAACAGAAAAATAATGTAATGTTGTCTGTTAAAATTGAACCATTTACTCTATTTACTAGATTTTCTAATCTTCAAACGTTAATAAAAGTAACAGCATACATACTTCGATTTATTGGTAATGCTCGTCAAACGAATGGAGAAATTAATTATCGCAATTATGGTCCGTTGCTTGTTTCCGAAATAAATAATTCCTCTCTACATTTGCTGAGATCAGCTCAATTAGAAACATTTCGCGAAGAAATAGTAATTTTGAAATCGAATGATCACCTCCCATCAAAACATAATCTTTCAAGTTTAGCACCATTTTTAGACAATGACGGTTTATTGCGAGTAGGTGGTAGACTCCAAATGTCCTCTTTGGATGCTAACGCAAAACATCCAATACTAATACATTCGAGTCATCCATTAACAAAATTAATATTCGATCACAAGCACAAAATTCTATTACATCCCGGACCACAACTACTTCTTTCATCAATACGGCAATTCTATTGGCCACTACGAGGAAAAAACCTGGAAAAGAAAACAGTTAAAAATTGTTTAACTTGTTTTAAATTTAATCCCAAATTTGCTTCTTGTCCAATGTCCAATTTACCAAAACAAAGAATAACACCTTCATTACCATTTGACTGCACCGGTTTAGATTTTGCAGGTCCTTTTCCTCTTAAAAATAAAGCAGGCAGAGGATTCATTATACAGAAGTGTTACGTTTGTGTTTTTGTTTGCTTCTCAACAAAGGCAATTCACTTGGAACTCGTATCGAATTTGACCACGGAATGTTTTTTAAGTTGTCTTAAACGATTTTGTTCTAGAAGAGGTGTTCCTCATCATGTGTACTCCGATAACGGTAGTACTTTTATAGGTGCTAGAAACGAATTATGCGAATTGGGTAATTTTTTACTTGCTAACACAGATACAATTAACGATTATGCTATTCAACATAATATTACGTGGCATTTTATACCACCGTATACACCCAATTTCGGAGGTCTCTGGGAGGCTGCTGTAAAAAGCCTAAAACATCACTTAAAACGTTTACTACTAAATAAATCTCTAATTTATGAAGATTTCAATTCCTTGATTGTGCAAATCGAGGGTATTCTGAACTCAAGACCTTTATATGCGCAGTCCAATGATCCTAGTGATCTAATCCCTCTCACTCCCGCTCATTTCCTTATTGGACATCCCATCACGTCTCTCCCAGATACAAACTTAACAGATACACCAACGAATCGATTAACAAATTTACAAGAACTCACGCAGATGTATCAGCTTTTTTGGAACCGATTTAAAAAGGAATATCTATCCCAATTACCACATCAGTATAAGTGGAAACATCCGTTTACTCCTCTTAAAAATGGGACTTTAGTTTTAATTAAAAACGACCATCAACCACCATGCCAATGGACTATGGGACGTATTATTAATCTTTTACCTGGAAAAGACGGACTTGCACGAATTGCAGAAATAAAAACTGCTTCAAAACCTATAGTTCGGTCAGTGCGACATTTGTGCCCGCTTCCGTTTCAACAAGACATTGATTGTGAAAAACATTAATTTATGTTATTTGAAGTTTCCCTTCAAAGGGGGAGTTATGTTAAGATTTCTGATTGTTTTATTTTGTTTATTTGTCTGATTTGGCAACGTTGTATAATTTTAGAATATTTAGCAACCCTTGTTTGTGACATTGATTCGACATTCCGATTCGAGATCAGACGTGTCACAGAGCTGCATACAATAGTTTTTTGTTGAGATAAAATTCAATATAAGTTTTACAAGTTTCAGTGTTTTTCTATTAAAATAAGTTTTCACTTAACCAGCACGTACACATTTAATACAAACAAATAGTTATACAAAATATTAAAAAAAAAGGACAATTGATTGAGTATTTAAATCGGGTTGAAAGAAATCTAAAGATTAATGAAAATAGGTCACAAAATTATGAAAATGATAGATTTAGAAATTATCAAAATAGAAATGGATATAATAGAGGAAGAGAAGAAATGCATAATAGAAACAATGGAAATTATAATTATGGATATAATGGGAGAGAAAATGGAAATCGTATAAATGGAAATTCATATAGAACTGGAAATAATATGGAAAATAATAACAACACGAGAAATGGAAATAGCAGAAATGAAAATCGTTTTCAAAATGTAAGTAATGGAAGATATGAAAGAACAAGATATAGTAATATGAATGAAATTCATAATAATAATAATAGAGGAGATAGAACTGGAAATAATAATGTACCTAGAAGAATAAATCAAATTAATATGCAAAATAGAGAAGTAGAAGAAAATGTAGAAAACGTTAGAGTAGAACCAGAACAAGGAAATTTTTAAATAAGCACCTACAAAATTTTAATGTTAAATGTTGTTATATACATCCAAGGGAATTTATAAAATTAGAAGAAAATAATAATAAATTAGAAGACAAAATTGGATTATTAATTATTGAAGGAAATTTGGAGAATAAGAAAATTAAAATTTTAATAGATACAGGATCAGAAGCAACATTGATAAATGAAAAAATTATTGAGGAAAATCAAATAGAAGAAATGGTTAGAATTCCAAGAATTAAGTTAATAGGTGCTAATGGAAAAAAATTAGGAGAAATTAATAGAACTATAAATATTAATATTAAAATTGGAAATAATATATATAAAATACAAGGTTTGATTATAGGAAATATGGAGTATGATATAATATTAGGTACTGATGAATTAGAAAAAATGAATGTTATTATTAATTATGAAGAAGGTTGGATAAAATTGAAAGAAGAACAAATAAAATTAGATAAAATAACCAATAATGAGGAGATAATATATATAAATGAACTAAGAATTAATGGGGAAATGATAAAAGAAGAAGAGGATACAAAAAGTAATGATAAATATAAAGAGGAAATTAATTTGTTGTTTAAGAAATATAAAAATTTAGTTACATTAGAGAATACTACTGCCAAAGAATATACTCATAGATTTGAAGTAAAGAATATAGAAAAATTTAGAGTTAAAACTTATCCAATTCCATATCAATATAGAAAACAAGTAGCTATAGAAATAAATAAAATGATAGAAAATAATATAATTGAGAGAAGTGATACATCATTTATTAATCCAATTGTGGTTGTAAAAAAAGGGAATGGAGAGCTAAGGTTATGTCTTGATGCTAGAAATATTAATAAATTTTCAATACCACAATATGAAAAACCTATGCATATTGAAGCAATATTTGGTAGAATAACAGGAATTGAAATTTTCAGTAAAATAGATTTAAAACATAGTTTTTGGTTAATACTCTTGAAGAATCGAATTCAGAGCGGTGAAAATAATTAAACGTTTTATATTTCAACAACGTATATTTTATAGATTACAACGAAACTTTTAAAAACACTTCATAAACTTTTACAATTAACAACCATTAACTTCTAACTACTTTTTTACAAAATGTGACAACTGTTACCAACATAAAACTAACGTGTAGAGTGCGCCACATATACTACAATTAATGACAAATTGGCGGTTTATTTAAATTCAAAAACAAAATATCAACACACCCCCTCAATTTGGCAAAACAACTAATAAACATAATTAAAAAAATTCAAATTAAGAAAACTCTACCACTCCAATCTTATTTCTGAAATAATTAAACTTGGTAGATGTTAAAACCTTAGTTATTAAATCTGCATATTGATGTTCTGTCGGTACATACTTTAAAGTGATTTTATTATTTAGAATACATTCTCTAACAAAATGATGACGTACATCTATATGCTTTGATCTTTTAGTTTCTAAGGTTGTGGCAATTTTAATACATGACTGATTGTCTTCAAAAACTAAAATAGGACCAATATCCTGTAAAATAATTTCTTCTAATAAATTTCTAAGAAATAAACACTCAGTTATACAATTTGACAATGCTACATATTCAGCTTCAGTGCTCGATAATGCAATGATGGATTGCTTTTTAGATTTCCAAAATATTACATTATTATTCAACTTTAAAATAAATCCACTAATGCTTTTCCTATCATTAACATTATTGGCAAAATCTGCATCTACGTAGGCACTAATACTGAAATCTCTCTTACTTTTTGTAAATTCTAAAACATAATTTTCAGTTTTCTTTAAATATCTTAACACATTTTTCAAATGTTTCCAATGAGTAACATTAAAACAATTCTGAAATTGACTAAAATAAGTTATAGCGAAGCATAAATCAGGTCTACTACCTAACATTATATACATTAATGACCCTATAAGTTGTTTAAAAGGTACATTCATATTTACATTATTTTCAATTGACAAATTTAACTTATATTGAATAGGTAGGTCCAATGGTTTACTATCTTCCATATTAAATTGTTTTAAAACCTTTTTAATTAATTTACCCTGTGAAATTATAAGTTTATTATCTACTCTCTTAATGTCAATCCCTAAGAATACTAAATTATTGTTATTTCCTAAATCTTTCATTTCAAACTCTTTTGAAAGCAGTCTTTTAACCTTATCTACATCGATTAACATATTTGATACAATTATTAAATCATCAACCCAAACTAAAATGTAAGTGTTTTTATGAACATATAAACATGGATCAACCAATGATCTCTTATATTCATTATTTACTAAAAATATATGAAGACGATCATACCAACACTTTGGGCTTTGTTTAAGTCCATATAAAGCTTTTTGAAGTTTACACACATAACCAGGTTTTGAATTTCTTAATCCAAGTGGGGAATACATATATACAGGATCTTTTAATATACCATTCAAAAAAGCTGATTTAACATCCATCTGGTGTATTTGTGCATCAGTTTCAAGAGCTAAAACCAATAACATTCGTAATGTAATCATCCTAGCTACAGGAGTAAAGGTTTCTTCATCTACTGCCATTTCTTGCTTATATTCTCTTGCAACCAATCTAGCCTTCTTAATTTCCTTGCCGTCTATCTCCTTCTTAGAGAAAACCCATCGTGAGTCTATAATGTTTACGTCTTCAGGTGGAATAACATAATTCCAAGTCCTGTTTTTCTCCAATATTTCTATCTCGTTTTCTATTGCTTTGGACCATCCTTTATCTTTAATTGCTTCCGTAAAATTATTGGGTGTATCCTCAGGTATAATACCTATTGATAAAGCTGCCATAAGACCATCCAAATCTGTATCATAATCATTTAGTAAAGTCGGTTTTCTTCTAACTCTTGTACCTCTTCTTGGTTGTACTTCAATGTCATTCTCATTTTCTGGATTTATCTCCTCTTCATCTTGACTTTCCTTTTCAGTTAATTCATTTTCTTCAAAAATATGAATACTAGTATCATGCATTTTCAATTCATCAAATATTACACTACGTGCAATAACTATTTGTCGCTTTAAAGGATCCCAAATTCGATAACCATTTTTAGCATAACCCATTAGATACATTTCCTTGCTTCTTTCATCAAGTTTTCCTCGTAATTCTTTTGGTACGTGTACCCATCCAATTGATCCAAAAATTTTAATTTTATCTATATCCAGTTTTTGATTTAACCATATTTCTGATGGAGTTTTTCCTGTTTTATTCGCTGTAGTTGTGAATCGGTTTATTATGTATGTAGCTGCTCTAACAGCTTCACCCCAAAAACTCTTACATAAATTAGCATCCAATAACATACATCTTGCCATATTCAAAACTGTACGATTAAATCTTTCGCTTACCCCATTTTGTTGTGGATTTCTTGGCACAGTATATTCAATTGCAATACCTTTTTCTCTACAAAAGTTTTTAAATTCAACAGATGCATACTCACCTCCATTATCACACCGTAACCTCGAAATTCTCTCTTTAGAATGTGCTGTAGCCATAGCTTCGTACTCCTTGAATTTATCTAAGACTTCACTTTTATTTTTCAACAAGTATAGGTAAGTAAAGTGAGAAAAATGATCAATAAAAGTAACATAATACTTATAACCATCATACGTTTGAGGATTAATAGGACCCGCAACATCAGATGAGATTACTTCCAATATTCTCGTTGCTTTTCTGCTATCTGGTGTACTGGTATATGGTCTATTCGTTTGCTTTCCTTTCATACAAACTTCACAGATACTCTTCGATGGATAGATAGATGAGTGACCCATTCTTCTATGTAATATTTCAGGATCTCCATGTGCTATACTTACATTATGAGCTAAAACATTAAATTTAACAACATACAAATTACCCTGCAATTGTCCCTTCAAAACTAATTTATTTTTATCATAAACCATTACACCTTCCCTTTCAAAAATAATTTTTAATCCTGCTTTTTCCATTTTCTTAACTGACAACAAATTATATGGAATTTCTTTACATTCTAATACATCTTTAATATTAACTTTAATACCAAAATCATTAATAACATTTAAATTACCTACTTTGTGTGCTTTGATTGTCACTCCTTGTTTAGCTACATTAATTTTATAATCAACAGGTTTACTATTACATAAAAACTTTCCTGTTATTGTATTTACTAGATGATTCGTGGCCCCTGAGTCCACAATAAAAATAATTTTACCATCATTACTGTCATTTTCTGAAAATAGGTTAACATAATTGACATTGACATTTCTACCGATTGATGTTTGATCAGGCTTGCCATCTTGATATTCTTGATTCGAGTTGCGTTCTGTACATCGAACTACACCCGAACTGCTCCCAGTGCCGCCATCTTCTTCTATTTCTACTAACATACTTATTTCACTGGCACTATCTCCTTCTAACACATTCACTACGCGTCTTTCCGGACACTCACTTTTCTTATGACCAATTTTGTTACACTGATAACACTTGAATGGAAACTGTCCTTGACCTTGATTTACATTTCTTCTATAATTTTGATAGCCTCTTCTACGTTGAAAGTTTCTATTTCTGTTTCTTGTGTTCGCCCAATTTGTGGCCATTGCTGTCTCATCAAATACTTCCTGTCCTCTTCCCTGTCTTAATTCCTCTTGTAAAAGTTTATTTTTCACCATTTCCAAACTAATTTTAGAGGGATCTTGACTGAACATAACGTCTATCGCCGCAACAACTGGCTGATAATCCACCGGCATAGATACAAAATATCAACAAATACCTCTACATAAAAGTAGTAGGAAATATACTGGTTTTAGTATTGATGGTGTAGTATATCAATTTAAAGTTGTACCATTTGGTATACAAAGTGCATGTGCAGCTTTGGTTAAAGCATTACATAAAATTTTGAACAAGTATGAAAATTTTGTTGTTCATTATGTGGATGATATATTAATTTATTCAAAAAATGAAGAAGAACATAAAAACCATTTAAATATTGTTTTAAAAGAATTGGATTCAGCTGGATTAAAAATAAATAAAGAAAAATGTCAATTTTTCTTAAAGGAAGTGATATATTTAGGATTCAAAATTAATAAAAATGGAGTAGAGATGGATACAGAAAGAGTAGATAAAATTTTAAAATTTGAAAAACCAAAAAGTTTAAAACAAATAAGGGGATTTTTGGGAATGATGAATTATTACAAAAAGTTAATACCAAATCTATCAGAAAAACAGATTCCATTATTAGAATTGTTAAAGAAAAATGTAAAATGGGAATGGAATGAAGAAAGAGAACAAGCGTTTAATGATTTAAAGAAAATGTTTACCAATAATTTGAAAGTATATCATCCAAATTATGAATTAGATTTTATATTAAGAACAGATGCATCAATTAATAAATTAGCAGGGGTTTTAATACAAATACAAAATGGAATAGAAGTACCAATATGTTTTATGTCTCGAATCACAAAAATGTATGAAAGAAATTATAGTGTATCAGAGTTGGAATTTGCGAGTATGGTTTTTTGTGTGCAAAAATGTCGATTTTATTTAATTGGAAAAAGGTTTATAATTGAAACCGTCACATAGCGTTGAAGAATCTAATGGTTAATCGTTTTAATAATAATAGTATATATCGATGGAGTTTGTTATTACAAGAATATGATTTTGAAATTAGATATTTATCAGGAAAGGAAAATCTTATTGCAGATACATTATCAAGAGAAAGTAGTGAAAATAAGGATAAAGGAAGAATAGTACAAATTGGAATGAACAAATTAATAGAAGATGAAGGTATATTTTCAGAAAAAGAAATAATAAGAAGTCAACAAAATTTTACAGAAAAAGAAAAACAGAATACACTAATCAAAGATGGATATTATATTAAGGAAATAGGAAACGAAGAAGTTTATGTAATTGAAAGTTATTTAGGAAAACAAATATTCAAAACTTTGCATGTAACATATGGACATATAGGTTCAAGAAAATTGTGGTTATTATTTAGAGAAAATTTTATAATGAAAAAAGATCAAAAGATAGCAAAAGAAATAACAAGAACATGTAAGATATGTCAATTGAATAAAAATAAGAATAAAGTGAATAAAAATATTGGAAAAAGTGTTACAGCAATGGAAAAATTGTAAGTAATAGCAATAGATTTTATTAGTAATCTAATAAAAAGTAATAATAATAATAAGCATATATTAGTAATTGTTAATGTTTTTACAAAATTTATAAAATTATACCCATGTAGAAGAACAAATTATAAAAGCATTAAAAATTGTTTAGAAAAATTTATAGAAGAAATAGGTATGCCAAAGACATGTTCGAGTCCCACTGGATGTGACATTTTTTCAATTTCTCCTTAATGTCAGTTTAATAATTTCTTGTTTGTTTAATTTCTAAATTTCAAAAATACGTTGAGAGTTATCTCAAAAATAATAGTTTACTAAAAAACATGTGTAATGGACAATGCAACGTATTTTCAAGGACAGAATTTAAGAAAATTTTTAGAAAGGAAGGGAATTAAAAAGAATTGTATTAGTATAAGACATCTGGCAGCAAACCCTGCAGAAAGGTATTGTAACGTTTATTTATTTTTACAGTTTATTATTTAATTAATTTATACAACTAATACACTTTATGTTATAACACAATTTATTTACAATATACTAATTTATATGAACACTGAACATTGATTTATATAAACACTTATTTACTTAGACTCAACTCAAAAACTAAACTGTCTATATTTCAAAATAAAAGTCTATTTATATGTACATCATTGCTTCGAGTAATTGCTCGAATATTCGTGGAGCGTAGAGGTCTTTCTAGTCCCCGTCGTCAAGCTTCTCCGTACAATCGGTAACATTCTCAGTCATTCGACGCGTTGCCTGTTTTACGGCGTACAGAGGCGGACTCGCCCATATTGCCAATAAGGACAGAGCCGGAGTCGCATTACATTGCCCCCTCCTTAAGAGATAGTTCCACCTGGAACTTTTTTTAGAGCTGGATGGGAATGATTGTATCTGCAGTCGGATCCTCTTCTACAATTCCCAGTTGTATAAAAAAAAACAGGGGACGGTCTTCGTTGTAAACTGGACACTGGGCGAATGGCTGCAAACCAATACTTGGACTTCGGTATCTTGAAAGATTACTTCCACCATGTTTCGAATGACCCTCCAGTCTAACTCCTTACACTCGAACTTTGGCATTGCTACATTCTGTATATTGGACTCCAGTACGTGTTCCCTTTGGCTAAGTAAAGATTCCCATACATCTTGATAAGTGGGTCGATCATGATAGTTGTTCTTTGTCACTAGATAGAAGAGGTAACGTGATCCATCTTGGAGTCTCAAAGCTTTTCCGGGGGCTGGCAATTGGCTTTGCAGTTCTGATAGTCGACCAAACTTTTTTCGGAAAACGGACGCTAATCCTCGGGCGTCGCTGATACTGGCAGGAATATTATGGACCAACGAGCAGTCATCTGGAAGCGTGAACAGGTCTTGATGTTTCTCAATGGTTACGCCAAATCTTGCTTTCCCGGTACCCCCATAAGCACCCATAAACTCATCGAAGGCAAAATCAGGAGTCTCTTGGAGTCGATTTACATCTTCTTCTTGGTTATGATCTCCTTCAAACGGTGCCAGCCGGTTTCCATGTACCACTTTCGGTTTTCCATTTGGAATCTTACTTATTCGGTATATGACATCATTGATTCTTTTCTTAACGATGTATGGACCTTCCCAAGACGTTTGTAGCTTCGGCGAGTAACCCTTCTGTCTTCTTGGGTTATGAAGCCAGACTTTGTCTCCTTCTTCGAAACATCCTTCCGTGGCTTGAGTATCATACCGTTTCTTCATTCTATCACTGGCAATTTGAAGATGTGAGCGAACCAGTTTATGCATATCGTCCATTTTCCTTCGTAACTGGATCACATAATCTTCTCCAGCTATATCTTCTCCAGGTCGGCATCCAAATTCAAGGTCGCATGGTAGCCTCATCTCTCGTCCGAACAAGACCTTTGCTGGTGTTTGGCCTGTTGTTTCATTGACTGCGGATCGGTAAGCCATCGCGAAGAGCGAAAGGTATTGATCCCAGTCCCGCTGGTGGTTGGACACTACTTTTGACAGGTACTTTCCAATGGTCTTATTCATTCTTTCTACCATTCCATCTGATTGTGGATGTAATGCTGTAGTTCTTGTTTTCTTCATTCCTAGAGTATCGCAAATTCCTTGGAAAAGCTGGCTTTCGAAATTTCTACCTTGGTCACTATGAATCTCCAAGGGTACTCCAAATCGACTGATAAACTCTCCTATTAGGACATCTGCAACAGTTGTGGCCTCTTGATTTGGAATGGCGTAGACTTCTACCCACTTCGTGAAATAATCCATAACCACCAACATGTACTTATTTCCATTCTCAGTCGTCGGAAATGGTCCAGCAATGTCTAAAGCAATCCTCTCAAATGGGCTACCGACGTTGTAATGTTTCATGGGAGCTTTCCTTTTTCGCTGCGGTCCATAACTCGCAGCACAGATGGTACACTTCTTACACCAGCTCTTCACATCATCGGAACTATTCATCCAATAAAACCTTTCCCGTACTCGTTGAAGGGTTTTCTTAACACCGAGATGACCTCCTGATGGACTGTCATGTAACTGTCGGAGTACTTCAGCCACCCTAGTTTTTGGAATAACTAACTGCTTTCTGATTTCTGAACCATCATCATTCTCCAGTACTCGTTTCAATAAGTCTTCTTCCAGGATGAAAGAGTTCCACTGAGCCCAATAGGATTTAAGTACTGGACAGAATTTTGACACTTCTTGCCAAGTAGGTCGTCGATCTTCTCTCTTCCATTGGCGCATTTTCTTTAAAACACGATCATTTTCTTGTTCCTCTCTAATTTTAGTCGGTGCCCAGTAATCGTTAACTACAGTTGTTCGTAGTATAGCAGTTTCTTTGGATTCTGTCTTGTTGCAATGGGAGCAATCTGCTGGGCACGGTCTTCTGGAAAGAGAATCGGCGTTTCTATGGCTTACTCCAGCTCGATGTTCGATCCTAAAGTCGTACTCTTGTAACCGTTCGATCCACCTGGCAATTTGACCTTCAGGGTGCTTGAATTGCATTAACCATTTAAGGGCTGCATGATCGGTCCGGATTAAAAATTTTCTTCCATAAAGGTATTGATAGAAGTGTTCCACGGACTTCACAACTGCCAGAAGTTCTCTTCTCGTAACGCAGTAATTCCGCTCAGGTTTAGAGAGCACTTTACTAAAATACCCCAGAACCCTTTCTTGCCCATCTTGAATCTGAGAAAGAACTCCTCCAATTCCTACATTACTGGCATCGGTATCTAAAATAAATTCCCCCTCTGGTTGTGGGTAGCCCAGTATCGGTGCTGTTGTTAAATGCTTCTTTAGAGTTTCAAAGGCCGTTTGACAGTGGTCATCCCAGCAGAATTCTCTTGCTTCTTCAGTAAGTCGTGTTAATGGCTTAGCAATATCTGCAAACTTCCTTATGAACCTTCGATAGTACGTGCATAGCCCAAGAAAACTTCTTATTTGATGTTTATCGGTTGGTTGTGGCCAATGCTTGATGGAAGCAACTTTGTCGTTATCTACAGCCACGCCTTCCTTGCTGACAACATGACCCAAGTACTTAACTTTATTTTGGAATAACTGACATTTCTTGGGGTTCAACATCAGTTGGGCAGCTTGAAGTCTTTTAAAAACATCGTCTAAGTTCTTTAGATGATCTTCAAATGTCTCTCCCAAGACTATGATGTCGTCTAAATAGACCAGACCTGTCTTCCAAGATAACCCTCTCAATACATTTTCCATAAGCCTTTCGAATGTCGCAGGAGCATTACATAGTCCAAATGGCATGACATTAAATTGCCATAATCCGGAACCGGTGGTGAAGGCTGTCTTTTCCTTGTCTACTGGGTCCATTTCCACCCGCCAGTAGCCAGATTTCAAGTCTAAGGTAGAAAATAATTTACTTCCAGACAAAGTGTCCAAGGTGTCGTCGATTCGAGGCAGAGGATAACTGTCCTTTTTGGTAACATTGTTCAACTGACGGTAGTCTACACAGAACCTCGTAGTTCCATCCTTTTTGTTAACCAAGACTACCGGAGAGACCCATGGGCTGGTAGAAAGTTCTATCACCCCGTCTTCCTCCATTTCTCGAACAATCCTTTCAGCTTCCTCTCTCTTTGCCTGCGGTAATCTTCTAGCTGTTTGACGAATTGGCTTGGCATCCCCTGTGTCAATTTTATGCTTCACTGTAGAGGTTCTTCCTGTCTTACCTCCTTTTGGCACAAAAATGTTCCGATATTGATGAAGAAAGTCTTTAACTCTTCTTTTCTCTATTCGATTCAGAGATGGACCAGCAAAATTCCTCGACCGACGTCTTCATCATGGTTCAAAGGTTCCATCATGGCAGGTGTTCCTGCATCAACAGTTCTTTGAAGACGTGCCACTACGATAGTTTCACTTCTACCAGGTATCACAGTATCCTCTTCTAGAGCTGCTGGCACGGTTCTGTCCTCATACGGATGAAGGAATACTTCTTCGGCACCCACTTTAATAACTCTGTTTTTGAAATCCAGCTGGAAACCATGTAAGTTCATTACGTCCATTCCTAATATCACATCTTCCTCGATATCAGCGACAATGACAGTATGCGTGAACTTTTCTGTACCGATTCCTATTTGAACTTGGACTTCCCCATGGATGTTAGCTCTTTCACCCGTGGCGGTCCGCAGCCGTAGCCTTGTTGGTTGAAGTTTCTTGCTGCTAGTTATAGTTGTTGGTCGTATAATCGTCCTGGTCGCTCCAGTATCTATCAACAGTGTATACTTTTTACCATTTACTTCACCATCTACATATACACTGTCATCGCGACATTTCAGAGAGGCTATGAGTATGAGAGGGTCTTTTAAAAGGTTACGGGTCGAAGCTGCCCCCTCTAGGCCGACCCGTTCTAGTTTTCCTGTGGAGTTGTTTCTCGATTTGCATTGGCCACTGGACGTTTACATGATTTGATGAAGTGTCCCATTTCGCCACAATTGTAACACACGCGGGGCCTCTTCTTTTTGTTTTCAGCAAAGTTCTTCATCATGTTAACTAATTGGTCCAATTTATTTTTGTCTTCTTCGTCTTTTACAGACCTTACTTTACTGTATCCCCCACAAGCTTTCGAAGCCGCTTCATACTCAAGCGCAGCGGACAAGACATCGACTAAAGTTTTGTGACGGGCTAAACGAAGAGTCTTGTTCATTTCAGGATCACGGAGCCCATCAAGAAATGCTTCTACTGCTAAACATTCTCTCATTCCTTCATCAGCTGCAGGATAGGCAAATCTGACCAACCTGGCAATATCTACTTCATATTCCTGAAGGGTCTCTTCTCGCTTCTGTTTTCGTATCTTCAACTGTGACCGGTGCAAATTCTCCAGATGTTCATGACCATATCGCATGTTTAATCTCTTCTTAAGTTGTTCAAAGTCATCCGTCTCTTCCACCGGTATAGTCTGAAGAACGTCGCAAGCATCTCCTCTAAGAGCGATCGTGAGATTTACAGCCTTTTCTTTTTCTGACCATCCGTTCGCTCGTGCAGCTGTTTCAAACTGTTTAAGGTAATTTTCCCATGACATTTTTCCATCAAAGGTTGGGGCTTTAATGCGGACCGAACTTTCAATGCTTTCCAGTTTTGGTTTTTGTTCCACTTTACAGCTTGTCTTTTCTTCATCATTTTTCTCTTTTGATTCTTCCACACTAATCCTTTCCCCCTTTCCCATTTCTTCCATTGTTCGTTTAATCTCTTTAATTTTGGTTTGGATTTTGTCTTCTACTACCGAAATATCCTCTTTTATTTTCTCCTCGAATGAAGTCATCTCATTCTTTGGAGAAGACATATCTGATGACACTCTATTTTCCATGGATGAAATCTCGGATGAGACTTTATTTTCTAAAGAAGCAACTTTAGTATCCAAAGATGAAATTTCAGAAGAAACTTTATTTTCCAAAGAAGAAATGTCATTTTTCAGAGAAGACATATCGGTAGAAACCTTATTTTCCAATGAAGAAATATTAGTAGAAATATCTGCTTTCATAGAAGCAATATTACTTTTTATAGAAGACATTAATGATGAAATATCATCAGCAAATAAAAACTCTTCCGGATATAATTCTTGATCAACTATCGCTTGTCTAAGTCGCTCCACCAACTCCGACTTCTTTCCTGTAGTGTCCAATTCACGTTCTTCAAGTTCCCGACGCAAGTCTGCCACTTTTAAATCACAAAGTTTTTTTGACATTTTTCTACACTATTTATTTACACTATCCCACTTCTGACGCCAATGTAACGTTTAATTATTTTCACAGTTTATTATTTAATTTATTTATACAACTAATACACTTTATGTTATAACACAATTTATTTACAATATACTAATTTATATGAACACTGAACATTGATTTATATAAACACTTATTTACTTAGACTCAACTCAAAAACTAAACTGTCTATATTTCAAAATAAAAGTCTATTTATATGTACATCATTGCTTCGAGTAATTGCTCGAATATTCGTGGAGCGTAGAGGTCTTTCTAGTCCCCGTCGTCAAGCTTCTCCGTACAATCGGGAACATTCTCAGTCATTCGACGCGTTGCCTGTTTTACGGCGTACAGAGGCGGACTCGCCCATATTGCCAATAAGGACAGAGCCGGAGTCGCATTACAGTATATTAAAGAGGTGATAAAATTTTTAAGAATAAGTATAAATGGAAGGGAACATAAAGAATGGGAAAATTATATTAATAAAGTGGAAATGTATATACATGATATTCCAAATGTAATAACAGAAAAAACACCAACATATTTAATGTTAGGTCGAAAACCGAAAAGAAATTGGGAAGAAGATGAAGAAAGAAAAAGATATGACGAAATTATTGAAAAAGTAAGAAAAAGATTAATGGATGTATGGGAAAAATATTACAAAAAATTTAAGAAAAAAGTGAGATATCCTGTAAAGTTTGGAAAAGGACAATTGGTGATGATAAAAGCTTATATAAGTGGAAATTTAAAGAAAAATGAATCAGGAAAATTAAAAGCTATATTTGAAGGACCTTATAGGGTAGTAAATGAAAAAGGTGTTAATAGTTATATTGTTGAAGATCCGATAACAAGAAATGTTAGAGGAATATTTAATATTAAGAGCCTGTATAGGTATTTTGAAGAAACTTAAAGTATTCAGAATTTGTTTTAAAATGTTGGTTGTTATATGTTTTAAATTTGAAATTCTTAAATTTTTTTTTTTTAAAAATTATAAAAATTTTAATTGTGGGGAATTGTTATGGTATCACTGCATCTATTATGTAGATAGAATATCTTCCTGTATAATATGACGACATAGACCAGTGACTATTAAAAATTTTATGTATATAATGAAGTGAAATTCCGGGGTAACGGAGATTGATTGATTGTTTATTGATTGGAATTTTTTTTTGAGAATTGTCATTGAAAGTTTGAAAGTTAAAAATAATAAATAGTATAATTGGAAATACAATCTTTAATTTAAAAACAAAAGTATATAGAAAGAAGAACCCAACCCATTAGAAGCCGGAGACAAAATAAAGAATCATAACAATATATATATATATATATATATATATATATATATATATATATATATATATATATATAATAAACAAAGTGCCAAGAAAATGCGTATTAATATAAACAAAAGGGGAAAATTATTGGGCATGTACGCAAAAAGGATCAATAAGGCCACGAGTAGGAATGGTAACCGCAGACATGCATGTTTCTGGCTCATTAGCCGTCATCAGTGCGGCATAACCAAGTAGGGTATTGCACTTGGCTAGCAAAAGTGTAGGGTACTTGGGAGCAAAGGATGTTGGGGAAACATGTGTAAAGAAACATAAAAACACAAAAACAGCGAAAACTCACACAAGAGTCCTATCGCCATTTTGTGCTTTCGGCCAGCTGTGCCAATGGGTTTTCGGCTAGCAACTAGCGTCGCAACGTTGGCGAAACGGACTCATTGTATTTGAGTCGTTCTAAGCCCAGGATATGAAATAAACAAAGTGCCAAGAAAATGCGTATTAATATAAATGAGTTTTCGCTGTTTTTGTGTTTTTATGTTTCTTTACACATGTTTCCCCAACATCCTTTGCTCCCAAGTACCCTACACTTTTGCTAGCCAAGTGCAATACCCTACTTGGTTATGCCGCACTGATGACGGCTAATGAGCCAGAAACATGCATGTCTGCGGTTACCATTCCTACTCGTGGCCTTATTGATCCTTTTTGCGTACATGCCCAATAATTTTCCCCTTTTGTTTATATTAATACGCATTTTCTTGGCACTTTGTTTATTTCATATCCTGGGCTTAGAACGACTCAAATACAATGAGTCCGTTTCGCCAACGTTGCGACGCTAGTTGCTAGCCGAAAACCCATTGGCACAGCTGGCCGAAAGCACAAAATGGCGATAGGACTCTTGTGTGAGTTTTCGCTGTTTTTGTGTTTTTATGTTTCTTTACACATGTTTCCCCAACATCCTTTGCTCCCAAGTACCCTACACTTTTGCTAGCCAAGTGCAATACCCTACTTGGTTATGCCGCACTGATGACGGCTAATGAGCCAGAAACATGCATGTCTGCGGTTACCATTCCTACTCGTGGCCTTATTGATCCTTTTTGCGTACATGCCCAATAATTTTCCCCTTTTGTTTATATTAATACGCATTTTCTTGGCACTTTGTTTATTTCATATCCTGGGCTTAGAACGACTCAAATACAATGAGTCCGTTTCGCCAACGTTGCGACGCTAGTTGCTAGCCGAAAACCCATTGGCACAGCTGGCCGAAAGCACAAAATGGCGATAGGACTCTTGTGTGAGTTTTCGCTGTTTTTGTGTTTTTATGTTTCTTTACACATGTTTCCCCAACATCCTTTGCTCCCAAGTACCCTACACTTTTGCTAGCCAAGTGCAATACCCTACTTGGTTATGCCGCACTGATGACGGCTAATGAGCCAGAAACATGCATGTCTGCGGTTACCATTCCTACTCGTGGCCTTATTGATCCTTTTTGCGTACATGCCCAATAATTTTCCCCTTTTGTTTATATTAATACGCATTTTCTTGGCACTTTGTTTATTTCATATCCTGGGCTTAGAACGACTCAAATACAATGAGTCCGTTTCGCCAACGTTGCGACGCTAGTTGCTAGCCGAAAACCCATTGGCACAGCTGGCCGAAAGCACAAAATGGCGATAGGACTCTTGTGTGAGTTTTCGCTGTTTTTGTGTTTTTATGTTTCTTTACACATGTTTCCCCAACATCCTTTGCTCCCAAGTACCCTACACTTTTGCTAGCCAAGTGCAATACCCTACTTGGTTATGCCGCACTGATGACGGCTAATGAGCCAGAAACATGCATGTCTGCGGTTACCATTCCTACTCGTGGCCTTATTGATCCTTTTTGCGTACATGCCCAATAATTTTCCCCTTTTGTTTATATTAATACGCATTTTCTTGGCACTTTGTTTATTTCATATCCTGGGCTTAGAACGACTCAAATACAATGAGTCTGTTTCGCCAACGTTGCGACGCTAGTTGCTAGCCGAAAACCCATTGGCACAGCTGGCCGAAAGCACAAAATGGCGATAGGACTCTTGTGTGAGTTTTCGCTGTTTTTGTGTTTTTATGTTTCTTTACACATGTTTCCCCAACATCCTTTGCTCACAAGTACCCTACACTTTTGCTAGCCAAGTGCAATACCCTACTTGGTTATGCCGCACTGATGACGGCTAATGAGCCAGAAACATGCATGTCTGCGGTTACCATTCCTACTCGTGGCCTTATTGATCCTTTTTGCGTACATGCCCAATAATTTTCCCCTTTTGTTTATATATATATATATATATATATATATATATATAATAAAAGGATAATAACGGCTGACTAGTTAAATAAAACAGTATTTGGTTTAACGGGTATACAGCCTTGGGGCTAGATTAAAGAAAACTCTTTATACTTTTAGTGAAAGCTTTCGGAAAAACTTTTATTCCTTCTTCAGTCACAACTATAAAGTGAAACGACAAAAATTATAATAAAATACAATAAAAGGCTTATATAAGTAATAAAATAACTTACAGTAAGTGAGGTTGTAATCCTTTTGTAAAACATGGTTCACAATAATTCTACTAGAGAATATTAAAATCTTGATGAAACAGTTAGATTTTCAAATATTAGTTTAAATTTTTTTATAAAATAGAAAAATTATTATTTTAACATTTCATTAATTAATTGACATTAAAAAATATATAATTGATGGATAGTGAAATGCTAAATTTATTAGTCTATGGTTGAAGGTAAGATGTATATTAGATGATGGACTTTTGTTTTATTTAATCAAATTTAAATAGAAGATAAAGTACTATTATTTATGTTTCTAGAAATTAAATTGTTCTCTAAATTTAATAAATTGCAGTAAATAACATTAAGATTTTGAATGTCTGTTCTTTTGTTCATAGCATTTGGTTCGTTGTTAATATGTATCATTTCTAAAAAAATTCGTTTGTGATAATTCCTCTCTGAAGCTAAAATTTGTGTGGAATTAAAATTAGGATAATGTCCTGTTTCATTGATGTGAATTGCTAGAGCACATGAATTTTTTTTGGTTTTGATGTCACTGCGATGAGATGTTATTCTAGATTTGAGATTTCTAAGAGGTTGGCCTATATACTTCATTTCACAATTGTTACAAGGAATCTGATAAATTACATGAGATCTCTCTAAATTTGGAATTTTGTCTTTAAGTTTGGTGAAGAAACGATTGACATAATAATCGCTAATAGATCCACAAATACTGTCAATCGTTTCTTCACCAAACTTAAAGACAAAATTCCAAATTTAGAGAGATCTCATGTAATTTATCAGATTCCTTGTAACAATTGTGAAATGAAGTATATAGGCCAAACTCTTAGAAATCTCAAATCTAGAATAACATCTCATCGCAGTGACATCAAAACCAAAAAAAATTCATGTGCTCTAGCAATTCACATCAATGAAACAGGACATTATCCTAATTTTAATTCCACACAAATTTTAGCTTCAGAGAGGAATTATCACAAACGAATTTTTTTAGAAATGATACATATTAACAACGAACCAAATGCTATGAACAAAAGAACAGACATTCAAAATCTTAATGTTATTTACTGCAATTTATTAAATTTAGAGAACAATTTAATTTCTAGAAACATAAATAATAGTACTTTATCTTCTATTTAAATTTGATTAAATAAAACAAAAGTCCATCATCTAATATACATCTTACCTTCAACCATAGACTAATAAATTTAGCATTTCACTATCCATCAATTATATATTTTTTAATGTCAATTAATTAATGAAATGTTAAAATAATAATTTTTCTATTTTATAAAAAAATTTAAACTAATATTTGAAAATCTAACTGTTTCATCAAGATTTTAATATTCTCTAGTAGAATTATTGTGAACCATGTTTTACAAAAGGATTACAACCTCACTTACTGTAAGTTATTTTATTACTTATATAAGCCTTTTATTGTATTTTATTATAATTTTTGTCGTTTCACTTTATCGTTGTGACTGAAGAAGGAATAAAAGTTTTTCCGAAAGCTTTCACTAAAAGTATAAAGAGTTTTCTTTAATCTAGCCCCAAGGCTGTATACCCGTTAAACCAAATACTGTTTTATATATATATATATATATATATATATATATAATACGTTGAAGAAGGTTGATTGGGTGTGCAGCAATAAAACATCGAATTTAGTTAACTCTTTTATATAATTCCAAGCTTTCGGTCAAATTTTTGACCATCTTCAGGGATAGATCTACAAATAGGTATAAAAAATAATCAAACTAGGTGTTTTAACAAAAACCTTGAAGGACTTACAATTGAGGTTGTATCGAAAGTTCTTCGTTCGGACAACTATGTTGTGGTAAGTATATTCATCGTGGTAAGTATTCTTAATACTAATGTAAAATGTAATAAAATAAGCTAGTATTATAATTTTTATAAAACTTAGCGTTTTTTCAAAAAAGCGTAGATTGTAGCGGTGCATGAAAAGACAAAGAAAATTTTTTTTTATAAAATTAACCAGACGACATGTGTCATTACTCGATATTGACTGATATTGACTTTTGAATTAACAAATTAGAAGAAATATTAATACTTCGACTACTATTAGTTTAGCTGTATATATGTTGAGGAACATTAAAGTCAATTCTTAAAGAAAAGAAGAAGAGCTAATGTCATTATTACGACCTTGCAATAAGTAGGTTGTGGTATTGTACCTTTACAAAATAAACAAAACAAATCCGAAATTTTATAGTTAAAACACATGAAAACTAACACAAACACCAACGGAGCACCTTTTACTAGTTTACGAAATCAGTCACAGGTAAGTAAGTACGCGTAAATATCACTTAAGTTATCTATATCCGATCTTTTATTCATACAAGTTGTCATTGTTTTAGATATATGAGCCATTTCAAGAAAGACACGTTTTGTGGTGTTACGTTCTCTATCCAAAATGCGGACACTATCGTAGTCAATCGTATGGTTTGTGGAACTATAGTGAGAACCCAGCGCAGTTCTATCGGGATAGAGTCTGGCATCGCTCTTATGGGAAACTAGTCGATCTTTTAACTTACGTGAGGTTTGCCCTATGTATACTTTGTTACAGACGCCACAAGGTATGGTATAAACTACATCAGATTCCAATAATTTATCCGTCTTTTCTTTTAGTTTGGTAAATACGTTGTTGATGGTGCAAGTAGATCGGTTGGCTATTCTTAATCCTGGGATATCTTTGAAGAGGATGCTTAGTTTAGGTGTTAGTGACTGTACATAAGGAAGACTAGCGTACCGTATCTGTACTACATTATTCGAGTCATTAATCTGGACGTTATAAGATCTTATCCTAGAAGGAGTATTAAATAGCAAATGATTCACTAATTTGTGAGGATAGGAATTGTCCGTAAACATTTTAGCTAATATCAGTAAGTTGGTTTTTTGATATCTGACGTCGCTGATGTTCAGTATTCTTTCTTTCATCTGTTTTAGTAAGTTCAATTTCATCGATTGCTTGTGGCAGGACCAGTAGTTAAGATAACGTCCAGAGCTCATCGGTTTTCTGTACCAATCAATAGAAATGGTTCGGTGATCTCTTATAAACTTAGTGTCTAAGAATGGTACTGAAAAGTTTATATCCTCTTGTTCTAACGTAAATTGTATGTATCTGTCATAACTATTAAATCTGTCAAGTATATTATTCGTTTCATTTTTTGGTATAGCTAATATAATATCATCAACGTATTTTTTGATGAAACCCAGTTTATATGGTAAGTTTGGTACAATTTTATTTAATAAAACTTACCAAATATAATTTATATATATATATATATATATATAAATTATTTAACGTTCATTCTGCTGTTCATATCTATTCCTTCGACCATCATAGGGTGTGTGTCGGCTATCCGAAGAACGTGATGCTAACGGTACACCAATGTGTGATTGCAGTGTTGGGTTCTAACGTATCTAGCATATTCAGGTGCTGTAAGATTCTGCCATGCTCCAATTGTTTAAAAAATTTCATGTTTTTTTACAACGTTTTTCTTACCCATTTCTTTAATGTGTTTTATTAATATTGCTTCAAGCAGTTTAATTGATTGGTTGATTAAATGTTTATTCATGTTTCTTTATTTATATTCATCATATAATAATAATAATAAAAATTAAAAATTTTAAAAAAATCCAAGAGGCTAAGCTAGGCTCGGCTAATGTTAGAACGTCTCTGCTAAATATCAACAACTCTGCTACACAATATGACGCAGACGGAGCTGTTTGTCTTACACATTTTAACTTTCTATAGCAAGTAAGTTGATGGCTCTGATGGTTAAAGCGTGAACTTTCTACACATGAGTTTGTGTTCGATTCCCCACAACCGCAATCACACACAGAATTTTTTTTCTACATTCATAAAAATTATTCTAAGTTTTATTTGGGCACATCGAGGGGTGGTGATGATAAGGGTGGTCAAGGTAGGGTAACAAAAATGTAGGGTGACACAAATGATAGGTAAAATTACAGGGGAGTTCTTGTAAAGGTAAGTCAAGGTGGGTTTCTGAACTGGATGGCATCGGTCCCAGTAACCCTCCAGCTGGAGACGGTCTCAGAACCCCGCCAGAATAACTACTGATGCACATTTAAAAATAAGGCACATAATATCACGTTGGCCCGGCTCAGTACACGATTCAACTATATTAAATGATAGCCCTTTAATTGTAAATTTGACTCGTGGAAGAAATGGCAGAAACAATTTTCTCCTAGGTGATAGTGGATATCCATGTAAGACATATTTATTAACACCTGTGTTAAACCCAAGAACTCCAGCTGAAGAAGCGTACAACAGAGCCCAAATTGCCACAAGAAATACTGTGGAGAGGTGTTTTGGAGTTCTTAAACGACGATTTGCCTGTTTGTCTGTGGGTTTAAGGACGTACGTGGATACCACAGCAGCAGTTATAGTTACTTGTGCTGTATTACACAATATTGCCATTGATCTTGGGGATTTTTTTGAACATGATCCTGATGAATATCTGGAAATTATTAGAGATAATGATGTTGCACCCATTCGCCAACACAATGTAAACACAACAGTTAGAAATACCATTATTGAAGGTTATTTCACCTGAAAATAAGTTTCGATCATTTCTGGTACTGCATTTTATTTGAAACTGAATTATCAAATTAATTAATTTATATTAGCATTTTTAACAAATAAAACTATTTGCATAAGTAAACGAAATAAAACTCATTTTATTTAATTATCATTTTTTAATAATAAGTTAGATTCTTTCTTTTTAATTTTCAACTCCCACATTAGTTTAAATATTATTTTTTGGGACATTGCCTCATACTGGGCATTCCTTAATTTTTGTTGAAAATACATTTTTTTCAATGCCTGCTAAATAATATTTTTCATTTTATTCTGCCGGGCACGGAATACAGGCTTTGGGGTTGGTTGTTTAGGTGGATTGGGCAAGGAAATGGGGTTAGGGTCAACAGAGGTGACTTCAGTTACTAAAATCGGCTCCATGTCTGAAAAGTAAAAAAGTGTATAATATGTCAATACAAGAGTACAAGCATGGATGACAAAAAATAATCTTTTTATTTTTATGACTATTATTTGTGAGTGTTCAGCATCTGCAACATAAATTGGTAATGAATTAGTAACTTTTATTTAGAAATAAATTATGAGCAAGTTTTAGATATAAACAATAATTTGTAAATACAAGAATAGGTATTCAATATGTTACCATTGTAATAGTCAGCAGCTGAATCATACATGTTGGCATTTGGCTTAATATTACTTCCCACTATGCCTAGTATCTGTTGACTAGTGTTGCTGATTTCGGGAACAGAGCCACATCCCCCCGTTTTGAAAATTTCAATCTATAAAGCAAATATAAAAAATTGGTTAAAAAAATTTCAATTGATACCTTTATAAATTTATATTAAATGAGTTTTGATTTTCTGTACATGGAACCATATAGGAAAAATTTATTTGAGATGTATTTGTACAAACAAGTGTCAACTCACTTGGGTACATATAATTTGTAATTATTGTATAAATTACACAATTTTTTTTGTGAATATTTTATTTGTAATATTGAATTGAATACAGTAAATAAAGTCACATATTTCTTAGTAAATTGTCAGAAATTTCAGACATTATTTCAGTTGCAAAATGTTGGTAAACTTTGAAATTGTTACATTAAAAAAAAACAATATTATGATTTTACATAAAAATTGTACCACCACATACAAATTGAGCAGAATGTTTTGCTCTCATTCTAAAAATATTACACTTTAAAAAGTATTGGTCATATATTATTTTCTTACCTTTTGAAGCTTAGCTTCTTCTTTTGCATAGTGTATGGCTTGTGTAGCATCCTCTTCGACATCAATCTCCATGAGGAGTTGTTCGTATTGTGCTCTCTGCAAAAAATCCAAAATACATTTCCTTCTTGTAAAGGAGTTTATGCAAACAGTTTATAGTATATAGCAATCTGCTGAATATCAACATTGCCGATAGAAAAAAAGTAGTAATAAGTGAGTAAATTATAAAACTTGCCTATCTGGCAACTGGCACAGGTAATTTCCTTGCAAGAACAGTAATTGATATATAGTATAATCAAAATTGTAAAACTTGATTAAATATAAAATTACCAAATGGCATATATATCCATTTAATTACAAATATCCACACCTGAGTTTTCAACAAAATCAATGAAATACAAAAAGTAGATGAAAAGAAAATTATGTAATTCTTTCTTAAAATTAAAGCAAAAATTTTTGTTATCTGGAATTAGGTGACCCTATTGTCATTATATATTTAATTACAAAAATTCATTAGTCAATTAGAATTATATTTTAACTGTTTTAGGCAAATAGATCTACTATACTCAAAACATTGCAAATTTCTCTTTTTTAAATTTGCATACTCTTAGGACACAAAGAATTCAGTTTAAAATGCCAAAAATATATTATCATTTTAAACTTATACTTTAATGGAAATAATAAATAATTATCAAGTAGGACCTACATCTTCTTCTGCAACATCCTCCCTAGCTTTTCTTTTGCAATTTTTATATAAGGTTTTCAACTGCTTCACATCTCTGGGCTCTTTAGCAGAAGCGTTGAACTGCTTGGTAATGCTGTCACAAGCTTCTCGTTTCTGCTTGATTGTGGTAGAATTTGTAAATTTACAATGTCTTTTTTCCTGTATAGTTGAGGAATTTAGGATAAAGGATTAGGTTAGAAAAACAATGGGAATTACCTTGCAGATATTGATATTTTTTGGTATATTTTTAACATTTGGCATGTTTGCCTTAACGTAGGTATATTATCATAGGTTAATAATATTTACACTGAAGACCAATTATTAGCCTGAGTACCAATTCAAAATAAGAATAATGAAGAGTTGAACTATAATTTTTAATGCTTTATGATTTACTAATGATTCTCTATCTCAATTTTCTTAATATCTTAATTTCCTATTTCCTTAACACATTAAATACTTACGATTCAACGATTTTTAAAAACAATTGTTTTTCTTGTTCAGTATAATTTTTGCTTTTATTTCGTTTACCAGCCATAACTATAAAATTTTTATAGTTATGGCTGGTAAACGAAATAAAAGCAAAAATTTTGTTGTTTTACATAAAGTTATTTAATAATTCATTATGGATTCAACTTGACAAAATATTGTAGATAATTGTTCAAACGTTAAATGAGAATTACCTAGGTGGAATAAACTTCCATTCTATGCGATTTTCAAGAAGAACATTTCTTATGATATTTTCTTTAACATAGTTTTGTATAGTCTCAAACACTACTTTAAGAGAATTAAAGGCTCCAATGAGATTCGAACCGTTATCAGAATATAAATTTTTACAAATTCCGCGTCGTGCGCTAAATCGTTTTAGAGCGTTTAAAAAAGCATTGGTACTCAAATCACTTACACATTCTAAATGTACTGCTTTAGTGGTAAAACATATGAATAAGCTTTAATAATTTTACGATTTCTTAATTTTCCGTCTTTAATGTAAAAAGGACCAGCAAAATCTACACCACTTATAATAAAGGGACGGTTTTGTACAACGCGGTCTTCTGGTAAATTAGCCATTTTTTGAATCATAAGAGTGGGATTTAATTTAAAGCATATTAAACATTTGCAAATTGCGCTACGAATACTCAATCTACCCCTTAATATCCAATAAGATTTTCGAAGCGAATTTAAGAGTGTTTGTACTCCAGCATGCATTTGACGTCTATGTTTATGAATTATAATCAATCGCGTTAAAGAATGTTTGGGGTCTAGAATTATTTGATGCTTGCGATTATAATTTAATTAGCTATTTTCTAATCGTCCACCAACTCTTATTAGATAATAGTTTTAATTTTTTATGAACTGAACCGTTAGTTTTTTAAGAATGTAGTTCATTTGGAAAACTCTTAGATTATGCTAGTTTTAGTAAACGCCGAGTGGTACTGCTTAATTCAGTTGCTGAAATATCTACATTAGTAAGTTTTGAATCCTTATTAAGACAGTTGTTATAAAAACGGAAATTACAAAAAACTACTCTTTGTAATTTAAATAAAGGTATCTCGAAAAAATATCGCATTCTTTTGACGTACTTAACAAAACAATTTTTATCAATTTTTTTTCTGATATTTCAGTTAGAGAATTGTTAAATTTCGACCATTTATCAAAATTGTATTTTAACCATGATAGACCATTCCACCATAATGAATTATTTGCAAGATTTATAGAACTTGAGCAACGAGATAAAAGATCCGCTGGGTTGTCTTTAGATGGAACATGATACCATTGATTTGGTTTAGTATATTTCTAAATTATCGATATACGATTAGAAACGAATAATTTTAATGAGTTTGCTGGTAATAAGATCCAAGATAAAACTATTGTGCTGTCAGTCCAAAAATAAGATTGATCAATAGTTAAATGTAATGATTCCAATATTTTTGAATGTAGTTTTACTCTAATAACAGCAGCACAAAGTTCTAACCTTGGTAATGTTATTGTTTTATCGGCGAAACTCGTGTTTTAGAGCAAAGAAGTGAAACTAATGTTTCATCTTCTGAATATGATTTAACGTAAATTGATGCTCCATAGGCCTTTAAAGATGCATCAGAAAGATGAGAATAATTTTTTGATGTTACGTGACGTGGTATAGAAATATTTGGTAAGAATTTCAGTTGATCGTTAAACTGCTCCCATCCGTTTATTAGTTTAGATGGAAGTTCTTCGTCCCAGTCGATGTGAAGTTGCCATAGACTTTGCATAAATATTTTTGATTGAATGATTATAGGAGATATGAGACCTAAAGAATCAAAAATTTTAGATATGACTGATAATAAATTTCGTTTTGTTAAAGTATTTATTGAAAAGTCTTCCTGATTAATAACAAAACTAAATTTATCCTTGGATGATTGCCAATGGACTCCTAAAGCCTTTTTTCCGTCATCTTTAACAATATTATATTGAACGTTTTTCTCCAGTTTATCTTCTAAAATACTATTATTATTACTTACCCATTTTCTAAGCTTAAAACCATATTTACTTAATATGGTGGAGAGCTCGTTTTTTAATTTTTGAACCTCAGTAATAGTATTTGCTTCACTAATTAAGTCATCAACGTAAAAATTCTTTAATATTATTTGAGATGATTCTGGATAAATATTTTGATGTTCAATTCCAGCTTGTTGCAAAGCTCGAATTGCCATGAAAGCAGATGATGATACGCCATAAGTAACAGTGTTTAATGTGTAATGCTGTATGGCTTGGTTTTCTTCATTTCGCCACACAATTCGCTGTAAGTTGCGTTGATCTTCAGCGATCCATACTTGCCGATACATTTTTTCGGCGTCTGCGATTATTACATAATTATGTTTACGAAAACCTAATAATATAGAAAATAGTTCGTCTTGAATAGTAGGACCAACAAGAAAAACATCGTTTAAGAATAGCCCGTTGCTAGATTTGCAAGAGCTATCGAACACTACACGAAGTTTTGTTGTGTCTCTAGATTCCTTATGTACTCCGTGGTGGGGAAGATAAAATAAATTTTCGTTATTGATTGATTTATTTACTTTAGTCATATGTGCCAAACTTTCGTATTCTAATAAAAATTCTTGATAAAGCTTTTTAAAATTCGAAAACTTTTTAAACCGACGTTCCATGGCATATTATAGTCATTTCAAAGCATTATTTATTGAATTTCCAAAACAAAATTTAGAATCGATCAATGGTATTCTTTGTTCAAATCTACCACAATCAGTGCGACGGGTCATTGTTTTGAATATTTCCTCACACTTTCGTTCTTCATCAGAAAGTTGTTTAAGATCTGCTATGTCTTCTTCTTTCCAAAATCGTTCCAAACTTTCTTCTTATGCTGAGTTGGTAATAATATTACATGAAATTGGTGATGATAAAGAAGGATTATATGGACCTGAAAGTAGCCAGCCTAATTGGGAATTTTGAATAATTGGTGAATTTTTCCCAAGATTGATAGATGTTTCTTGAAGGAGAGAATAGAAGATTTCCGCACCAATTAAAATATCAATATCGCGTGAGATATTAAATTTTGGATCCGCTAATGTTAAACCGTCAGGCAAAGAAATTGAATCTTTAGGAAAGGAAATTTTAGTAAATTTGTAGTTATTTTGTTAACTATTAAAAAGCTTAGCGTGGTAGCATAATTGGTATTTATAGATGATATTGATGTACAAACCCTTTTGTTTATGCTTATGGAAGAACCACCCACACCTGTAATGGGAACGTTTATTTTTAACTTCCCGCAAAAAAAATTAAATTTTTTTTTAAAATCGGGAAGTTATTGGTTTCACCCCGTTTTTCGAAAATCGAGTTTTCATCGGATCTCAACGTTTTGAGGTCTTAGGAACCTCCCCTGACTATTTTTACGAGGGTGTCTGTATGTCTGTATGTACGTGTGGATGTGTGTGTGTGTGTGTGGATGTATGTAAACCTCTTATAACTTTTGAACGGCTTGACCGATCGGAATGAAATAAGAAGCATTTCAAAGAGTTCCATCTAACTTAGATTCCCTGTAAGTTTGAACCGATTCGAGCCGGTAGATTTCGAGAAATTTTAAAATAACCGAAAAAAACAATTGGTAAAAATGATGTTTTTTGGGCATATCTTTTTGGCTATTGCATCGATCAATTTCATAACCTAATCAGCTCTCAAGCTTAAAAAGCCACGTCGAATGCCGTTTTGAAAATTAAAATCGGTTGATTCGTTCGTGAGATATCGTTGTCGAAAAATTTTCAAAAATGTTTTTTTTTTTCAATAATTTAAGAGATTTTTTGACTAATCGATTTTGCACTCCCGGTAACGTTTTAAGGTCTCAAAAACTGCGTCGAATGCCATCTTGAACATCAAAATCGAATAACGCGTTAAAGTTATGGCTTTTTAAACATTTCAAAAAAAGTCAAAAACGTCAAAATACGTCACGTTACTATAGCTTTGCGGTTAAAACTAGCGGGAAGTTGCAAGGATGGCCTTTAAGGTCAACCTCTTTTCGAATTTTTTTTGATGGTAAACTTAATTTTTTTAAAATATTTTGATTCATAAAATTAGATTGTGCACCACTATCTAATAGAGCCCGGCAACGTGTCCAGCTTCCATTGGCATCCTTGATTAATACTTAAGCTGTGGATAACACAATTTGTTTTGATTGCTCGGAGAAACACATCAAATTATTTTCGTTATTAGTTGATGAATCGATATGTAAAAGAGTATTATGACGCTTTGAACATACTTTACAACCTTGTGCTTTGCAATCTGATTCTACGTGATTTGTTCGCAAACAGTTAATGCATATGTTTTTTGACTTCATTTAATCGCGTTGGCACCGGTAAGCCTTTGAAGTTCGTGCATTGATAGATTAAATGAGCATCTTTACAGTAAGGACATTTTATTCCGTTGATGTAAATGCCTTAACCTTAAAATCTTTTTTATCGTGTCGATTGAACTGGTTTTTGTTTTTATGATTATCATACGTTTTGGAATTATAATCTAAATTATGTTTTGTCGTTTCTTTTTCAAATGTTTCCGCTACACAGCACCTGTCCTCTAAGAAGTCCAAAAATTCGTTTAATTTGGGTCTTTTGATTTTATTTGTTATCAAATATTCTTCCCAGCGTTCGTCTGTGTGCGCGTCTATTTTTGATGTTAATAAATAAATTAATAAAGCGTCCCATGTCTCCACCGGTTCGTTAAGAGACTTGATAGCTCGATATCGAAAATGAAACTCATCTTTCAATTACGCAAATTGTAATTTTCTGATACTTTTGGCAATTTGAATAATGTCTTGATATGATTTTTTAATGTCATCGCTTCGTTTTGGTACCTGTCCATGAGGAGGTTCCAAGCGATGTCATAGTTTTCGTTAGTGATTGGTATCCCCAAAAGAATTTTTTCTGCTGACCCCTTTAGACTTCCTATTAAATAATAAAATTTTCTGACCTTTGTTAATTTGAGATCATCATGAATGAGCGTGAAATATAAGTCGCGAAATTGGGGCCACTTGTCATAATTTCCATAGAATTTTATTAATTCGATTGTAGAAAATTTATAAGTGGTCCCTATTTCTTTCGTTATTTGAGTACTTTGTTTGTTAGATTCATTTGTTTTTACTAAATTTAGAGCTTGTTGCATTATTTCATAGTATCTATTTTCAAACGTTTCTATTTCTACAGAATCTATTTCATTTTCATATAACGTTTCGAGTCTCAATTGATTAACTACGAATTCGTTCAATAATGAATTCATATTTTCAATTCTTTTCTTTAACTCAATTAATTTGTCATTAGAAAATTTTTCTAGAATAAACGTTTGAAATCTTGTTAAAATCGCTTTTTGATTTTTACGAGTATTTTTTAAGAAATCCATTTCTTCTTCGATAGTAGACATTGTAACGTTTGATCAATTAAAAGGAAATCTAATTTTAGTTTTATTGGTAAAATTTTTAAATACTAATACCTGATATTTGATTTACTGTGTTTCGTCAGTGTAAGTAAAGTGAATGTAGGTAAAGAAAAAGAAACAGACTCACCAATTTTTACCAATTTGATGATTTTCAATTGATTGATCACCTTTCGGCTCGTAGGACCATGTATTGGGTTACGTCTTGGTCAGGATGCCGTATACCGGACTATGTTTTAAGGTGCGGGGCTTAACTTAGCTCCACCTACAACCTAACCTAACCTAAAAAAAAAACCAAAAACCAACCCTCCACTCCGGTGTAACCTAACCTAACCTAACCTTTTTTTTTGGGTAGAGAGGAAAATGCTTTATGCACACTACGTAAGTATATTTCCGTAGTAGTGAGGGACTGCAAAATCTGCTTACCCTCTAAAAACCTCTCTTTTTTCTATGAGGCAACTTCTGGAAAACTATTTGCCACGTATTTTAATGAATTTAAAACAAAATCGAATTTTGAAAACCAAATAAATTAATTAAAGGAAATACAACTCCAGCTGAGTTCGGTAGTGGTCTCTCTACTGGCAAATTAGTGCCCAGCTCAGCCGTAGAGGTAAGTAAACAAATATTAGTGAGTCGCGCCACCGATTTGCCACCGATTTAGACGGTCAAAAATCGGAAACCCCTGTTGTTCCAGGCACTACTTTACCCACTGGAGATAATTAAATAAATTTTGAATATTTATCAGTTCCAACTGAACTACACAATTACAGAAAACAACGATAAGTGAGCTAAATAAAACCAAAATATCAACTAGACCCTTTGTTACGGGCTAATTTCTCGTTAACGTTGAGATATCTTTTTGTAAACAAAATGTTGTTCTTACCTTATAATTCGTAATTATTGTAGGATTTATCGAGGCAAAACCGGTTGATTTAAGTTCGATTATAGTTAATCGCCAACTGTTGTTTATTATTTTCGACCATAAATTATTTCTAGTTGTTGCTAATATTGGTTTTGTAAGTTAAGTTATTATTCTGGTAGGGTATTGTTTGAAATCACTGACAGTAGTTCATCTGATCTACCCTCTCGTCGATAACTTGGATATTGTGGTTTTGCAGCCAGCGTTCCGTTATATTTATAACTTTATTATTAAAATCGAAAATAAATGGGGAAATTAGGTAATGTTGGGATTTTTGTTGTCGTCTATATAAATAATAAGATTAGTCATATCAAATGACCTCTGTTTGTTCGTAAGTTGTTGGCTGAATAAGCTATGGGTATTGTCCATATAGTAATAGAGGCCATCTATTTCTTTCTGAAGTGTGTCAAATCGAGTGAAGGATCATATGCGGAGAGATTCTGCCTTTTTCACCTAAGAGCTTTCGACGTGAACACGTGTTAACCAGAAGATTTTTGAGGGTTTAATTTGTATCCCTGTTCATCGGGGACAACTTAGGTTGGATTTACGAAATAAAGCTTCATTTGTTTCCATCGAATATTGTGGAAGAGATTTTTCTGAATTTTGGTGAATTCGGTGGAAAATACGGCATTGTGTCCGGATATTTAGTGAAATCTTCTGTTGACAGTAGGGAAGACTGGTATTTTAAAACCACTTAGACAGCAATCGTGGTAGGAATTTGCCCCATTATTGCAGTTAGCGACGAGGAAATTGTTTTTACCCGACTACCAGCTAGGGTATCACGAGTTTAACGAAGTAGAATAACCCTATCTTAATAGGGTCCTAGATACAGGCGTAAATCCTAGATACAGGCGTAAATCCTAGATACAGGGTTTAAGTCCTAGTTACTGGTTAAAAATTTGATGCTGACCTGATACTTAGCCGAGCTTGAGTTTTTTTTGAGATTGGTGTAAGCTATTGGTTCTGGGAACAGGCTTGAATTGGACGCCGGCCTTAGTGTTGGAGCAGACAAGAACGACGAGGGACTGTATCTAGCATTTAACAGATAAGCTAAATTAGATTAAGTCGTTAGTTAAGAGTTATTTTTCTTATATTTTTTTTTTATATTGCGTGTGATCACACATACTTTGGGATAAAGTCTCTATTAATATAATTCATATATCCTTTTTTTTGTATTTATATAAATATCAATAGCGTTGCCAAGCACGAGGCTTGACAGTTTTGTAATTCTTTACTTTTATTAAAGAAGGGTCTAGTTGATATTTTGGTTTTATTTAGCTCACTTATCGTTGTTTTCTGTAATTGTGTGGTTAAGTTGGAACTGATAAATATTCAAAATGTATTTAATTATCTCCAGTGGGTAAAGTAGTGCCTGGAACAACAGGAGTTTCCGATTTTGACCGTCTAAATCGGTGGCGCGACTCACTAATATTTGTTTACTTACCTCTACGGCTGAGCTGGGCACTAATTTGCCAGTAGAGATACCACTACCGAACTCAGCTGGAGTTGTATTTCCTTTAATTAATTTACTTGGTTTTCAAAATTCGATTTTGTTTTAAATTCATTAAAATACGTGGCAAATTTTTGGCGCCCAACGTGGGGCAGATTTTGTTAATTGTGGCCGTTTTCTTAATTGGGGCCATTTTGTTAATTGGGACCATGTTGTTAATTGGGGCCATGTTGTTTATTGGGGCTAATTTTTGTAATTGTGCCAATTTTGTATTTTGGGTGGATTTAAATCCCGGTAGTTGTAATTTTTGTAAATGCTACATATAAAGTGAGCTAAGTAGTAACTGTGTTTTTAATATTTTTAATCATTGGCGTTATTGACTTTTGATCACACCAATCGCGAAATAATTTTTATAGATTATGGATTTTAATATCTTTAATAAGTTTGTTTATTATTATTCATCGTTGCTAATTTGTATTGAACCTCAAGTTTGTTGTCTGTTTGTTGGAAGGCTTGGTAGTAGTCCCATTCGTTTATTGTTGAATTCGTTACGTTGTGTGAGATTTATGATGAATTTTGTTTGGAGTGATTTATCGTATCTTTTAGCTTATCGTAATTTACCTTATATCGACTGTGATATTTTATATAGTTATCTTTGCTGGGACATAACTCACACGTTGCGAGTTCAGTACCTGTTTGGCTTGGAATGTTGTTGTTCGTTCTTTTACGTTTTTATTGTTGTATCTTCTTGATTTTGTTTTCTTTTTCTTTCACGCCTTGTGGCTGGAGGCGTAAGAATTTCACCACCCGAGGATACTCCAGGCGGGGTGGGTAAGAGTCCCCCAACCTAACCACTATCTGGGTTCAAGTTTCGTCCTACCTTAGTAAACTTATCTTTACCTTATCTATATTTTGTTACATCGTTTTCCTGCTCCGTTGGCTTTGAATTACCCTCATGGTTTGTGGATTTTGGATTTTGTGGATTTTGAATATTTATCAGTTCCAACCGAACCACACAATTACAGAAAACAACGATAAGTGAGCTAAATAAAACCAAAATATCAACTAGACCCTTCTTTAATAAAAGTAAAGAATTACAAAACTGTCAAGCCTCGTGCTTGGCAACGCTATTGATATTTATATAAATACAAAAAAAAAAAAGAATATATGAATTATATTAATAGAGAATTTATCCCAAAGTATGTGTGATCACACGCAATATGAAAAAAAATATAAGAAAAATAACTCTTAACTAACGACTTAATCTAATTTAGCTTATCTGTTAAATGCTAGATACAGTTCCTCGTCGTTCTTGTCTGCTCCAACACTTAGGCCGGCGTCCAATTCAAGCCTGTTCCCAGAACCAATAGCTTACACCAATCTCAAAAAAACTCAAGCTCGGCTAAGTATCAGGTCAGCATCAAATTTTTAACCAGTAACTAGGACTTAAACCCTGTATCTAGGATTTATGCCTGTATCTAGGACCCTAAAATCGTAATATAAAATCAACGATAGCTTAAACAGATTTTAATGACTCCTTGAATTAGTTTGACTTAATAACTTTAATACAACTTGAACACATTAACTTGAATTTATACTACAATGAAAGAACAAAGTGAATTTAAATGAATAATACAACATTTAGCAATTGACTTCTCTGAATTTACATTTAATGAGCAAAACTAATGATTGAAATGTACTCAACGAACCTAAATTTGACTTGCTGGCCACAACAAAATTATAACAATTAAATTAAATCAAAATTAACACAAAATTAATTAATAATAGTAGAAAAAAATAAGCAAAAAGGAGTCTAGTTTCACATTAATAAAACCTACATACAATACATAAAGAGATTCACATGTAAAATCAAGATATTAACTAAAATTGCGATTAAATGACGTTATTAATCTTTTAAAAATATAATTTCGTAACTCACCTATTAAGATAGGGTTGTTTCTTTCATTAACTAGTGACACCCTAGCTGGTAGACGGGTAAATCAATCTCCTCGTTGCCAATTGCGGGTAACCTACCACAACTCACCGTTTGAACGGTTTTAAATCTCCAAAACTACCTACTGTCTGCTTTATGGGTTCCTACCCTTCATAAGGCACAAAAGGACCATAAGAATCGAATAATTACATGAATAAAGAAACGTGTACTCACCAACAGAAGATTTTACTGAATATCCGGACACAGTGCCGTATTTTCCACCGAATTCACCAAAATTCAGAAAAATCTCTTCCACAATATTCGATAGAAACAAATGAAGCTTAATTTCGTAAATCCAACCTAAGTTGTCCCCGATGAACAGGGATACAAATTAAACCCTCAAAAATCTTCTGGTTAACACGTGTTCACGTCGAAAGCTCTTAGATGAAAAAGGCAGAATCTCTCCGCATATGATCCTTCACTCGATTTGACACACTTCAGAAAGAAATAGATGGCCTCTACTACTATAGGGACAATACCCATAGCTTATTCAGCCAACAACTTACGAACAAACAGAGGTCATTTGATATGACTAATCTTATTATTTATATAGACGACAACAAAAATCCCAACATTACCTAATTTCCCCATTTAATTTCGATTTTAATAATAAAGTTATAAATATGACGAAACACTGGCTACAGAACCGCTATATCCAAGTTATCAACGACAGGAAGAGAATGAATCAGATGAACTACTTGGTAATGATTTCAAAACAATAACACAAGAATAATAAATTACTTACAAAACCAATATTAGCAACAACTAAAAATAATTTATGGCCGAAAATAATAAACAGCAGTTGGCGATTAACTATAATCGAACTTAAATCAACCGGTTTTGCCTCGATAAATCCTACAATAATCACGAATTATAAGGTAAGAATTTAGCTGTTACTATGGTAAATTTTAACCCGTGACAACATCCCCTCCCCTAAGAAAGGAGAAAATCTACCGAAGATTTTCGACGATAACTCAATAAGTATGAAATTGCCAACAATCACAATGAAAGAGACAACAAGCCCACAATAGCTACGAACAACTTGCTGCAATATCCAAATATATAAAACGCCATATTCGCATAATCATTTCGTAAAGAATACAAACCAACAGCACAACACAACCAAAAGAAAGAAAAGCAACAAACAAACAAACAAAAGAAAAACACAGAAAGGTATCAACGATGGAGTTGATGAATTGGCTGGATTCAAGTAACGTAGCAAAAGGTAAAGAGGGTAACGAACACATGTTTCCCACTAAGTCGACCAAAATTCCTCGACAAATCCCAACAGGTGGTAGGAGAGATAAGATAGGATGGTCGTAGGATTCTCTGAACCGCTTCAGAGAATCTCTCTCAACTACCACTAAGGCTTTTTCCCACCAGACACCCAAAACCAATGGTCCAGTCGGGAAAACAAAAAGGTTTGGCCTCCAAAATCCACAAAACGTGAAACAGCACCACGGCCACATAAAATGAAGACCCAAACCATGAGGGTAATTAAAGTCGATGAAGCAAGCAACAACAAAGGTAAGATAAGGTAAGATAAAGGTAAGGGAAGTCAAGGCAAAGATAAGGAAATTACTTGAATCCAGAAGTGTTAAGGTTGGAGGACTCTACCTCCCCGCCTGGAATATCCTCGGGTGGTGAAATTCTTAGGCCTCCAGCCACAAGGCACAAAAGAGTCAACGATGGTTATGTTGAACAAAGGTCTGAATCCAAGCAACGAAAGATACCATAAGTAAACAATACCTAAGTTCCTACTAAATAGACTCCGAAAAATTCCTCTACAAATCCCACCATGTGGTTTTTCCACCGGAAACTCAACAACCAATGGCCCGGTCGGAAAATCAAAGGTTTGGCCTCGAAATGCACACAAAACGTGAAAAATAGCACCACGGCCAAAAAAAAAAGGCCCAAACCATGAGGGTAATTCACAGCCAACGGAGCAGGAAAACGATGTAACAAAATATAGATAAGGTAAAGATAAGTTTACTAAGGTAGGACGAAACTTGAACCCAGATAGTGGTTAGGTTGGGGGACTCTTACCCACCCCGCCTGGAGTATCCTCGGGTGGTGAAATTCTTACGCCTCCAGCCACAAGGCGTGAAAGAAAAAGAAAACAAAATCAAGAAGATACAACAATAAAAACGTAAAAGAACGAACAACAACATTCCAAGCCAAACAGGTACTGAACTCGCAACCTGTGAGTTATGTCCCAGCAAAGATAACTATATAAAATATCACAGTCGAGATAAGGTAAATTACGATAAGCTAAAAGATACGATAAATCACTCCAAACAAAATTCATCATAAATCTCACACAACGTAACGAATTCAACAATAAACGAATGGGACTACTACCAAGCCTTCCAACAAACAGACAACAAACTTGAGGTTCAATACAAATTAGCAACGATGAATAATAATAAACAAACTTATTAAAGATATTAAAATCCATAATCTATAAAAATTATTTCGCGATTGGTGTGATCAAAAGTCAATAACGCCAATGATTAAAAATATTAAAAACACAGTTACTACTTAGCTCACTTTATATGTAGCATTTACAAAAATTACAACTACCGGGATTTAAATCCACCCAAAATACAAAATTGGCACAATTACAAAAATTAGCCCCAATAAACAACATGGCCCCAATTAACAAAATGGCCCCAATTAACAAAATGGCCCTAATTAACAAAATGGCCCCAATTAACAAAATGGCCCCAATTAAAAAACGGCCACAATTAACAAAATCTGCCCCACGTTGGGCGCCAAAAATTTGCCACGTATTTTAATGAATTTAAAACAAAATCGAATTTTGAAAACCAAATAAATTAATTAAAAGAAATACAACTCCAGCTGAGTTCGGTAGTGGTCTCTCTTCTGGCAAATTAGTGCCCAACTCAGCCGTAGAGGTAAGTAAACAAATATTAGTGAGTCGCGCCACCGATTTAGACGGTCAAAAATCGGAAACCCCTGTTGTTCCAGGCACTACTTTACCCACTGGTGATCACACGCAATATGAAAAAAAATATAAGAAAAATAACTCTTAACTAACGACTTAATCTAATTTAGCTTATCTGTTAAATGCTAGATACAGTTCCTCGTCGTTCTTGTCTGCTCCAACACTTAGGCCGGCGTCCAATTCAAGTCTGTTCCCAGAACCAATAGCTTACACCAATCTCAAAAAAAACTCAAGCTCGGCTAAGTATCAGGTCAGCATCAAATTTTTAACCAGTAACTAGGACTTAAAGTTTAAACCCTGTATCTAGGATTTATGCCTGTATCTAGGACCGTAAAATCGTAATATAAAATCAACGATAGCTTAAACAGATTTTAATGACTCCTTGAATTAGTTTGACTTAATAACTTAAATACAACTTGAACACATTAACTTGAATTTATACTACAATGAAAGAACAAAGTGAATTTAAATGAATAATACAACATTTAGCAATTGACTTCTCTGAATTTACATTTAATGAGCAAAACTAATGATTGAAATGTACTCAACGAACCTAAATTTGACTTGCTAGCCACACCAAACTTATAACAATTAAATTAAATTAAAATTAACACAAAATTAATTAATAATAGTAAAAAAAAATAAGCAAAAAGGAGTCTAGTTTCACATTAATAAAACCTACATACAATACATAAAGAGATTCACATGTAAAATCAAGATATTAACTAAAATTGCGATTAAATGGCGTTATTAATCTTATAAAAATAAAATTTCGTAACTCACCTATTAAGATAGGGTTGTTTCTTTCATTAACTAGTGACACCCTAGCTGGTAGACGGGTAAATCAATCTCCTCGTTGCCAATTGCGGGTAACCTACCACAACTCACCGTCTGAACGGTTTTAAATCTCCAAAACTACCTACTGCCTGCTTTATGGTTTCCTACCCTTCATAAGGAACAAAAGGACCATAAGAATCGAATAATTACATGAATAAAGAAACGTGTACTCACCAACAGAAGATTTTACTGAATATCCGGACACAGTGCCGTATTTTCCACCGAATTCACCAAAATTCAGAAAAATTTTTTCCACAATATTCGATAGAAACAAATGAAGCTTAATTTCGTAAATCCAACCTAAGTTGTCCCCGATGAACAGGGATACAAATTAAACCCTCAAAAATCTTCTGGTTAACACGTGTTCACGTCGAAAGCTCTTAGATGAAAAAGGCAGAATCTCTCCGCATATGATCCTTCACTCGATTTGACATACTTCAGAAAGAAATAGATGGCCTCTACTACTATAGGGACAATACCCATAGCTTATTCAGCCAACAACTTACGAACAAACAGAGGTCATTTGATATGACTAATCTTATTATTTATATAGACGACAACAAAAATCCCAACATTACCTAATTTCCCCATTTAATTTCGATTTTAATAATAAAGTTATAAATATGACGGAACACTGGCTACAGAACCGCTATATCCAAGTTATCAACGACAGAAAGAGAATGAATCAGATGAACTACTTGGTAATGAATTCAAAACAATAACACAAGAATAATAAATTACTTACAAAACCAATATTAGCAACAACTAAAAATAATTTATGGCCGAAAATAATAAACAACAGTTGGCGATTAACTATAATCGAACTTAAATCAACCGGTTTTGCCTCGATAAATCCTACAATAATTACGAATTACAAGGTAAGAATTTAGCTGTTACTATGGTAAATTTTAACCCGTGACACATTTAATTGGTATACATCCTCTTTATTTTTTAGTATTGTTATTAAAAATTTTTCTATTACTGACCATTTCTCTTTATTTTCGATCATTAAAGAGATAATATTGTAACGGGATAACCGTGAAGGGACCTTAATTTGAAAGATTGTTATTGACAGTTGATTTTTAGAAACTTCTAAAAACACTGACTAGATTAAATAATGTTTCTAGAAAATTCTAGAAAGATCTAAACACACTGACTAGATTAAATAAAGTTGTATATAAGGGGATGTATGGGCAGTTAACGTCAGTTCAAGTTCAAGTATTCACAAGAGTTCATTGTATTGTCAAGTAATTAGACGTTATCCAGCAGAGTTTAGTGTATCTTAACCATTTTGTAAATAAATTGTGAAAAAGTCCCCATAAGTGTTTCAAATTGGTGTCAGGTGTGGGGTGAAGATACAAGAATGCCTGGAAAGAAAATAAATGAGCTATTGGTGGCTGAGCTCAGAAAAGAGCTCGAAGAATTGGAGTTGGAAACTACTGGGACCAAATCCGTATTGTTGAGTAGCCTCCTAGAATACTACCTAGCTAATAATTTAGACCCTGACGCTGTGGAGTTTGAAGACCCAAATCAAAAAGTGAATTCTGAACTAGCCCAACAACTGGCCCAATTATCCAGTCAGATGAAGAGCCAGCAAGAGCAGCTTTCCAGTCAGATGAAGAGCCAGCGCGAAGATATGTCCCAGCTGTCGCAACGAATGACGAGCCAGCAAGAGGAGCTTTCCAGTCAGATGAAGAGCCAGCGCGAAGATATGTCCCAGCTGTCGCAACGAATGACGAGCCAGCAAGAGGAGCTTTCCAGTCAGATAAAGAGCCAGCGCGAAGATATGTCCCAGCTATCACAACGGATGTCTACCCTACCAGAAGAGTTATCCAGTTCCTTCTCCCAGCAAATATCGCATTTGCGCACCGAAATGTACACTCTTCGTGGCGAACAAAATCAGCAAGTGTCCAGCTTGCGAGACGAGCAAAACCAGATCAACCAGCAAATGCAGTCCGAAATAAGGAAGCTTCAACAAGAACTGGAAGCTTGTCGCCGAAACCAAATCATCCACCACGGCGACGGAAATGCAGAAAGAAGGGAAACTGGCCACATAGACGTCGAACGACGAGGAAACGGAGAGGCGGCCAAGGTACGAATGACGATAAAACCCCCGACCTTCGACGGGATGACTTCCTGGTCAAATTACCTAAAACAATTTGACGCAGTGGCCAGAGCGAATGGATGGTCACCCCAGGAAAAGGCATTGTTCCTAACCATGGCTCTGCGAGGCGAGGCTTTAGACGTCCTGCATGTATTGACACCGGATAAGGTTGACAATTTTGAGCTATGGGTGAATCGTCTAGAGATGCGTTATGGTCAAAGTCATCTAGAACCGGTATACCGAGTGCAGTTGAAAAGCAGGAAGCAGAAAAATGGAGAAACTATCCAGGAGTTCAAAGCTGAAGTGGAAAAAATGGTATGGTTTGCGTATCCAAATGCAGCGGAAGATTTTCTGGAGTGCCTGGCGATCCAAACCTTTACCGATGGTCTTCAAGACGCCGAATTGCAACGGGCTGTACGGTTGGCGAGGCCGAGATCTCTTGTAAACGCCTTGATCATTGCCCTGGAGTTCGATACGGTGACGGAGGCCTCACATGCAGCTGCTCGACTAATGGAAGATACTGGTAACTTCGACCATTCCGTTTATGCCGTTTTTCCTCGTTCTGCTCCACTCGGGTACAATGGGGGCAAGTATTTCTTATGTGGCCTAGTTCTCCGCAGTTCCAGCACCTCACTGGGCGCCTTCTTTTTGAAGAAAACTTCAAGGGCACAAAAACAAGGAAACAAATAGTGGTCCCAAGAAATGCTGTACCAGAAATTTTAAAACAGATGCATAATGATAGTTCTAGAGGACATCTGGGTATCACGAAAACGCTGCAAAAGATCCGAGATAGATTTTACTGGGTAAATTGCACTAATGATGTTAAAGATTGGTGTCGTAAATGCACTACATGTGCTGCCAGTAACGGTCCGCACCGAAAACCGAAGGCGGAAATGCAGCAATATCTGGTCGGAAGTCCTTTTGAAAGAATCGCAGTAGATGTATTAGGACCACTTCCACAGACCGATGAAGGAAACAAATACATCTTTGTTGTAATGGACTACTTCACTAAATGGGTTGAAGCCTATGCAGTTCCCAATCAGGAAGCCACCACTTTAGCAGATATATTAGTTGAAGAATTCGTAAGCCGATTTGTTCGTGGGTCCATTTATGTTAGGCATTAGGCGAGATAGTTTTGAAAGTCTATCCTCAGCTTTGGCGCATACTCTTTTAATGTGTTTACCAAATGATCCCTTGTCTGAAATGGTAATGCCCAGATAAACTGTTGATTCTTTTGGTTTAATCTCTACTTCATCAACAATAAATTTGATTTCAGCGCGTACCTTTCTCCATCCGTGGCCTCTTAGTATGACTGCTTCAGTTTTCTCTGGAGCGAGTTCCAGTCGATGATGTTTTATCCACCTGCTAATTTTATTAAATGCATAACTGGCGTTATTTTCAAGAGATAATGAATCGTTTGCATTTATTAAAATTGCTAAGTCATCAGCGTAAGCAACTGTTCGTACTTCATGTCCAAGGTCTAGTCGTAACAAGTCGTCGTATAGTACATTCCACAGAGTTGGTCCAAGTACTGAACCCTGTGGAACTCCCATTGTCATTTCATTTGTTATAGCTTTATCAATAATAATAACCCTGTCTTCGAAGTAGCTCATGATAATGATAATAAGGTACTGTGATATTTTTTTATTTTTTAGTTTGTTTATGATTATATCCCAGGCAGCTGTATTAAATGCGTTTTTAATATCCAATGTTATAAGAGCAAGCCATTTGAATTCTTTATTTGCAATTGCTTTAAGTACAATGTTTACTGCGTCAATGGTTGACCGATCTCTTATAAACCCGTATTGATTTGGTGCGAAGCCATTACTTTTTTCAATTTCAACCAATAGGCGTTCTTAAATTAAGTATTCTAATAATTTTGCCATAACATCTAGTAAGCATAAGGGTCTATAAGATCTCGGGTCATCGGCAGGTTTGTCTTTTTTTGGTATCAGTGTTAATCTTGCTTTTTTCCAATATGTTGGGAATGTTTGTATATTAAGTACCTTATTCATGAGCCACCTCACCAAGACAGGGTTCTGTCTGCCTAATTCTTTAATAATTTCAGGCGGGATTCTATCAGGTCCAAAAGCCTTACCTGTTTTAATTTGATTTATCGCATCATTAATTTCTTTATCAGTAAATAATTCATGTTCGGAAAGATTTACTATATTTCTTATCCAAGTGATTTTATTAATTGTCGGAAAAAGATATTTTGTTATTTCTGTTTTTTTATCATTAGTTATTTTATAAGGGGTGCTTACAGCTAGTCGTCCTATTGCTATTTTATAACCTGTTCCCCAAATATCTCGATCAAGGTCATTTATTAATTCTAGCCAATGTTTTCTTTTAGATTTTTCAATTTCTATACGAAGAGTTTTCTTTTTAGTTTTCATATCTTGGTATATTTCATTTCTTTCTATGTCAGTATTACATCTTGTGTACCTTCTCCTAGACGTTATGTATTCATCCCTTGTTCTTTTTATATCTTCATTCCACCAATATTGATGGATTCTTGGTTGTTTATCAATTAATAATCTATTGGATTGGTATGCTTTACTAATTTTTGTAATAATGTCATGTATTGCAATATTTCGATCGTTTATGTCAATGTTATCGATATCTCTTCTAAAATTATTAAGGTTTACGCCATTATAGTTTTTATTTTGAATTATATTTATTCCTTTTTCTTTTATTTCGAAGTATATATATTTATGATCTGTGAAGATATTTTCATTATCAATCACAGACCAGTTACATATTTTCTTAGTAGCCCTTTTATTTGCCCTGGTGACATCAATCCATGATTTGCTTTCTCCTCTGACAAAAGTTGGTTCTTTACAGTCATTTATTATAATCCAATCTAGGGAGGCTATCCATTCTCCAACGAGTGTTTCTCTTATATCTGTTATTGGGGAGCCCCAGAGCGGTGATTTTGCATTGATATCTCCGATGAGTATTATATCACCTTTTAGGGCGGAGATATATAGCATGAGGTCCTCTAATTGATCTGTAAATTGTTCAATGCTAATGTTTGGCGAAAAGTAGGTTGCCACAAGATGTGTGTGAACCAAATCCACATGAATGTATCCATTTCTAGAAGTTGTTCCTGTCACTGGGATTCTTTTGTTGAGAATTCCTCGCGATTATCACAAATCCATTTTTTGCTTTCTGCTTTTTTATTATTTGGTTCACTTACAATGATTATATCAATGTTATTATTTATTGTATACTCGTCCAATATGTCATGTGCGTGTCTAGTTCTACCTAGGTTAACTATTAATAATTTAATAACCATTATATAGATAAAAGATTAAAAGCTATTTAGTATAGATAAAAGATTAAAAGCTGTTTAGTATAGATTAAAGATTAAAAACTATTTAGTATGTATAGATAAAAGATTAAAAGCTTTTTAGTATAGATAAAAGATTAAAAACTATTTAGTATATATAGATAAAAGGTTATTTAGTATCACAGATAATAATTGATATAAATAAAATTTAAAGTTAATTGTATCACAGATAATTAATATAGTTATGTAATATAGGTATAAAAATTACAGATATGTATAGATAAAAGTTAAAAGACAAGTGTAATATCACCGATACTGTTATATGTATAGATAAAAGATAAAAGACAAGTGTAATATCACAGATACTGTTATAACAATTACCTCGCAACACAATTCCTTACAGGTTTGGCCGTGATGAACCTGCTTTTCTAATTTCATCACGTAAAGCAGTTCCATATCTTGGACACACTTTAGTTCCATTTCGGTGACCTGTTATTTCGCAGGTCCAACAGTATGTTTTTTTCAGACTGACAATCAATAGATTTATGGTTTTCTTCACCACATTTCCTACATCGATTACCTTTAGATCTATCTAACCTAACCTAACCTAACCTAACCTAACCTAACCTAACCTAACCTAACCTAACCTAACCTAACCTAACCTAACCTAACCTAACCTAACCTAACCTAACCTAACCTAACCTTTTTTTTTTTTTTTTTTTTTTTTTTTTTTTTTTTTTTTTTTTTTTTTTTTTTTTTTTTTTGAGGGTTGGAAATCTTCCAAAGACTGCACCGGGAAGATAGCCCGGTAGTGTCGGATTCACCCACCAAAGTAGGCGCCTACCGACTAAAACCAACCCTCATCTCCGGTGTGCGAGCAGGAAACCGCCCTGGTGTAGGCATAGTCATCTACCCGCTCACCTGTCCTTTCTCCCACCTGTGTCCCCTTCTGCAGCTTCTGGTTGCGGCGTCGCCCCTTTACCTCCTTTCCTCTTCTTCTTTCTTTTTTATTATTTCGCGTATAAACTCGTGTACGCGTCTCCACGTCTCGGCATTTTCAATCATCAGGTCCAGCAACTCTTTTATCGAATTGCCGGCCCAGACAATCTCTGCCAACACGCCCCTTTCAACCGCCCATTTCTCGCACTCCAGGATAGTGTGCTGCACAGTGTCCAAAGCCCCACAGTACGGGCAATTGGGTGTTAATACCCGTTTGAACCTATAAAGGTACGTCCGGAAACAGCCGTGTCCAGTCAGGACCTGCGTCAGGGCATAGTCCGTATAACGGTGCCCACACCCCAACCAGGTCCCTATGTCCGGTATGAGGGACTTCGTCCACTGAGCAACCTCCACCGTCCTTTCCCACTCTGTTTGCCACAGCTCAAGGGATGTAGCCCTCTCTTCCTTCCTAGCCCTTTCTCCCGTCACCCCTCCCTCCCTGGAGCGACGGCGGTACAGCCTCGTACGCTCGCCTGCGAGGATGTGTGTTGGCACACATCCCGCCACTACCCAGAGCGCCTCCGCGGATATAGTCCTGTAGCCGCACGTCACTCGCAATAGACTTGTTCTGTCCACTCTGATTATCGATTTTCTATATGCAGGTATATCCACCGCGGAAGACCAGACCGGAGCCGCGTAGAGAACGATGGACTGTACCGTCGAATGAAGCGCCCTCCTCCTTTCAGATTTGGGCCCTCCAATCCTTGGCATTATTCCACCGAGCTCCCCGCTCCGGCCTGCTGCTTTCGCGGTTACCCTTCTCAGATGTTCTGCCCATCTACCATTTTGGTGCAGAGTCACCCCTAGATACTCTACATATCGTTTGGGTGTGATCTGCACCCCGTCCACCTCGAAAACCACCCCTTCCCTCCTTCTCGGCCCCTTCAATACCACCGCTTCCGTTTTTTCTGCCGCCAGATTCAAGCCGTTCTCTCGCATCCAGTCCGCTACCAGACCGCATGCGAAATTAGCCCTGAACATGAGTTCGTGCTGGTCCTTCGCCGACGCTAGCACCGCGAGGTCATCCGCGAATGCGACCAGGGTAATACCCTCACCGCATTGCACTCGCATGACCCCGTCGTATGCCAGGTTCCAAAGCGTCGGACCCAGCACGGACCCCTGTGGGACCCCGGCCGTCGCGTCAACTATTACTCCCTTTTCGATGCATATCTGGCGTTCAGATAAATAGTCCCCCACGATGTTTGTGAGGTACCCCGGGCATTGCCTCTCTGCTAAGGCCCTCATAATTACATTCCATTGGACCGTATTGAAGGCGTTTCGAACATCTAGGAGGATCAGCGCCGACCACTTGTCCCGCTGCCCCCCCTTCGACAGACGAACCACCTCCAACACTGCGTCCGCCGTACTCCTATTTTTTGTAAATCCGTACTGTCTGGGGGAGAAGCCCCCAGACCTTTCAATCACTTCTTCAAGACGTCCTCTTAGCAACCCCTCGTAGAGTTTGCTAATGCACGAAAGAAGACTTATTGGTCTAAACTTTTTTTCCCCTTTAGGTATGAACAACACCTTTGCCATTTTCCACGAGGTTGGAAAGACCTGCGCGTCAAGGAGACCGTTCAGGGCTCCCACGGTCCAAGCTGGCTCCGTCCGACCCAGGCGTTTTAAAGCCTCTGCTGGTACCCCATCCAATCCCGGTGCCCTCCCGCTTTTGAGGCGCCCTAATGCAGTCAGGAGCTCCTCCACACTAAAGTGATCTCCCCCCACCGCTTGTACACGATGCACCCCGTGCCATCTGCCTGCAGGAAAAAGCTCTCGCGTTAGCTCAAGCTTCCTCGTTAACGGCATCTGGAACGGGGGGCACGTGCCCAACCTTTTTGTCACAATCTTGTAGGCCTGGCCCCATATGTCATTTTCTAACTCGGCGCACAGGTCCCTCCAACATTTTTTCTTCTGCCTTCGGATTAGCCTGTCTAAAATCTTCTTTCGTGCATTATACTCCGCGCTCAATCTTTCTATTTCGTCCTGGTTGGTACCTCTACTTTTTGCTCTGGTGGCCAGACGTCTCATGGAAAGGCATCTGGCCCTCTCGTCGGCCACTTCCTGGCTCCACCAGTACGGGAAGTTGCGTCTGGTGGCGCTCGCTCTGCCCCGGCTTTCTTTTGTACACTCTTTCAGTATGTTTTCGAAATTGTCCATTGTGGGTGGAAGGTCCCGCAAAGAGTTCATCTTCCATTTTACAAGCTCATCGAACACATCCCACCTCAACGTGGCACTAGCTCCGCAGTTCTTTCCCCTGTCCGTGGCTCCCTTTTCGGTTAAGGCAAATGCGATGTATTGGTGGTCGGTGCCCGTGTATTCCGATAGCACCTCCCACCTTTCAACTAAACACGCGATATTTTGCGTCGCTAGCGTGACGTCGATGTACGACTTACTCCGGCCTCTTATGAAAGTGGGTGTAGTACCCGTGTTAAGAACGACAAGGTCCGCCGTGCCCACCCATTCCATAAGGATTTGTCCACGGGCGTCCACCACCGGAGAACCCCACTCCGCCGCTTTGGCGTTGAAGTCCCCCAGCAACAGACACCCGTCTCCCGCCGTACGGACTTCGTCCATGATCTCCGTCAGTTTGGACTCGTACTCCTCCGCTGCTATGTTCGGTGAAACATAGCAGCAGATTATGCACAAGCCCTCCATTTTTATCGATAAGAAGCCCTGATGAGCTTCTATTCCAAACACCCGGAGGCTTCTATTTATAAGTCGTACCCCGACGTCTCCCCGCGCATCCTGATACCACAAGCGACTTCTGACCATCGTGGGGTTGGGTTCGGCTGCAACTAAAATGTCAAAATCACCCTTGACAGCGGTGGCCTCCGCTAAGTTGTGAGCCAGCCTCGCCCTACCCACGTTGGTCTGCAGTATCTTTAACCTCTGGGTAGCCATTTCAGGTGGAAATCTCCGCGCGTTTGCCTCAATTCTTTAGCCTGGCCGCCTTGACCAGGCTTCTGAATTTCGGACACTCCATGCTAGTGCTGCGATGCCCAACTGTACCGCAGTTCGCACACCATGCCGCCTTTTCTTGGCAATCGCGTACATTATGGTCTTCTTTCCCACATCTCCTGCAGCCCTTTCTTTCATCGTTCGTGCAGCTAGCGCGCAGGTGCCCAAATGCGTGGCACTTGTAGCATCTATCTAGCCATACCCTGTCGCGGATCGTGCAGGTGACGATTCCCACCTTGATTGAACCGGCTCTTACCATTCTGTGGTACAGTTCCTCGTCTACCTCTATGGTGGTGCTCCTCCTGCCGCTCTGTTGGGGTTTCATTTGCCCTATCGCACACACTCCTTTTTTCCCTGCGAATTTTTCCACGGCAGATGTAACCTCGTCTTCCGTGGTCAACTCATCCAGTCCATTTAGGTTTATTCTTTTCCTGGCGACGCCGCCTCTGGCAACCGCCTTTGTTGCGTAGCCGCCCGAGGAAACAATCTCCCTGACCTTCTCGGCCATGCTTCGGTCCCCTCCGAGCTCCAGGTAGGCACCTCCTTCTTTTGTAGCCCTCACGTTTTTGATAGTTACGTCCTCTCTCCCTGAAAGGCTCTCCCGCAACCCCCTCAGCAGCTCGGCATACGTTTTCCCCACTGCGCCAGTTACCAATACGGCGCCGTTTCTTTCTTTGGGCTTTTTCGTGTGCACTAATTTGCCGTGTAGCCTGACTTCGCGTAGGCCCACACTCCGGGCTGCCAGCTCCAGTAGTTTTCTGGACCTGACTGTCCCCAGTTGCCCCGGGGCTGCCAGCCCCACACTCTCTCTCCCAAGCTCCACTGCTCTACCGCACAACGCCATGAACGCCTGGAGGAAGCACCCTTCTTCGGACGTGCCTTCTTTTGGAGGGTGTACCTTGTGCACGTACCTCTCGGTTCTTCTTTGCTCGCCTTCGTCACCAATTGCCCCCACGCAGTTGACCATAGTCCCCACTTTGCTGCCGCCACGTTCGACTTCCGGGATCGTCGGGAGCTCCGGAAACCTGGTCCGAAACGCCCCAACGATTTCCGAGTCGATTGCTTTCTGCGTGATGCAGATCGCTACGTCGCCAGCCGCATCGAGGGGACTACCCTCGCACACCTTCGTCCTTTCGTAGACTTCGTCAGGCCACTCCTCACCGACAAGCTCGGTGACTTCTTCTGGGCTCTGCCATCCGGAGATGCGCAATAGAATCTCTGCGCATCTCCTCTCATGTTCCAGCGTGTCCTCCTTCTCAATGGTTTGCACCCCTACTTCCTTCTTCTTAGATTTTGCTAGGAGCGCGTCTTCTGTCTGCGTTCCTATGGAGTGGACGCTAGCCTTGTTTGCTCCGCTAGGCCCTGCTTTCGTCACAGTGGATGCCGCTCTCTCGATTTGTCTGGAGAAAGACTGTTTCGCCGAGAGCACCATTTTTTTGAGGTCCAGGAGACCCCGTTTGATCTCGACCTTCGTGTTAACGAAGTCGACGGACATCTTCTGCACCTCAAAAACCCTGTCGCACAATTTACTGAGCCGGGACCTCATTTCGTCGAGGTCCGGCCCCGCAAGGAGCGCGTCCGGGCTGCTGCTCTTCCCGGAGCACCTCCTCCTTCTCTTCTTTCTTCCTACTGACCAGACGGCTTCATCATCCGCCTGGTCCGATGAGGAAGACATAATAATTGTCGGCGGTTCCACAGCCGTCACCCTTGTGTCCTCATTGGGCTCGACCGAATCTTCAGTGACAGCGCTTACCGACCTGTACTTTTTGGTCGGAGTTCTCATTGTTTTCTGGGATCGCTTTGCAATGTCGATCCCCGTCTCATTCTCGCTGGGCGTCCCTTTACAATCAGAGTATATTGACGTCCGACTCTCAGGTTCGCTACTAACCTGTCTACTCAGAGTCACCTTTAAATTTCCGTATCCTTCATTCCTGTCCTTTTTATTGCCATTGTCATTTCCGTGTATCCTATCCATAGTTTTATTTAAATCTTTTTCCATTAATTCCCACGAGTGGGGCCGAAATATTCAGGAGCCGACAGCAGTGCGCCCGTACCGCCGGCCCAGCTACATTACAATGGGGGGGCGCCAGGTCCCCCAAGGGCATCGTTCTCGGTCAACTCCGTATGACCATGCATACCTCGGCACGATTGCTTACACCTTATCTTACGGATTTTTTGCCGCAGGTTTACTCCGCCGATTTTTAAACTATCTCAGGTTTACTCCTGTGGGGTTTGGGTGAGGGGTATTCGGGGTAATCTGGGGAAAGGGGGTGGGAGGGGGGAAAGGCGATGGAGAAATGTCAACGTCTTGTCATAGTCGTGTGGTAGTCATGTCTCGGGATTTTCTGCCGACGGTTGGGATTACCGTGCAAAAGCAGAGTTTTTTAACTTTCTCAGGTATGCTCCTGCGGTCAGGGAACAGGGACGAGGGATAGGGTGACTGTCTGGTATCTGGGTCTGATGTCCAAACAGGTTTTTTAAACTTTCTCAGGTATGCTCCTGTTGTCCAGAGAAAAGAAAGGATGGGGGATAAGGTTCTGCGTGGTATCTGGGGCTGATGTCCATGCAGGTTTTTTTCTCGAGGTTAGCTCCTCTGAGTTACAGTGGGGGCACAAAGTCCCCCAAGGGCATCGTTCGCGGTCAACTCCGTATGACCATTCAGACCTAAGCACGATAGCTTACACCTTATCTTACGGTTTTTTGCTGCAGGTTTGCTCCGCAGATTTTTCAACTATCTCAGGTTTACTCCTGGGGGATTTGGGTAAGGGGTATACAGGGAAAAAGGGGTGGGAGGGAAGAATGGTGGCAGGGTTTTTTTTTTTTTTTTTTTTTTTTTTTTTTTTTTTTTTTTTTTTTTTATAGCCCGCAGGGAAAGCCTTAGGCACGGCGCGGTGAAGCAATCATTGCGATACTCTGCTCATGCTAGACCGTCCGACCCTATAGCATTCCCCACCCCCAGAGTCGCTCTCGCTAAATCATATTGTAGTATTAGTTACTCAGATAGAGCAAGAGCCGTCCCAGGGGGTCCTCGGCTGCCGTAGGAATTACCCTACGAGGATGCGGTGTGGTGCTTCTTGGCCCGGGAGCGGTGTCCAAGCGAGCAAAAATGCTCGCGAGGGCACCGCGCCCGAGGGCCCCCCAACTTCGTCAAAGTCTATCACCACCCATGGGGGGGACCTAACCTAACCTAACCTAACCTAACCTAACCTAACCTAACCTAACCTAACCTAACCTAACCTAACCTAACCTAACCTAACCTAACCTAACCTAACCTAACCTAACCTAACCTAACCTAACCTAACCTAACCTAACCCAACCTAACCTAACCTAACCTAACCTAACCTAACTTAACCTAACCTAACCTTTTTTTTTGTGTTCGCCGATTTATGTGTGTCCCTGTCTGGTACCGTCTGTTCAACCTACTTCAGACAGGGCGGCAGGAGGGGAAAAAATACTTTATGTACACCTGGCCTTTGGTTGGTCAGGCCAGGTAGTGTGGGACTTCCGAGGATACTGTTCTCGGGTACCCACTAAAAAACCCTCCTCTTAGTCTTTTCACTTATCTTGTTCTGTCTTTATCAGACATTTGCAGCTCTATCTGCTTCTTCTTTCAATTTCACTATCTTTTTGACTGCTGCAAAACCCTTTTCCCAATTTTCGGCCGTGTCCAGCATCCAGTCCAGCAGTTCAGCAGACGACTGGACTCTAGGGAACACCTCTTGCCTAATATTTTCCCACTTTTCGCAATGTAGCACCATATGATCCGGACAATCGAGATCGGCACCGCAATCTGTGCAGCCCGCCTCCTCCCTTTTACCTATACGGTGCAGGTATTCACCAAAACATTCGTGCCCACTCAACCATTGCGTGACATGATAATCGGTTTTTCGGTGTGGACAGCTCAGCCAGGCCATTAGGTCCCGGATGATTGACCTGGTCCATCCTGCCGCTTCTGTGTTATTCCATACTGTCACCCACTTTCTCTCTGTTGTCACCTTTTCCCTTCTCCTATCCTCTGCTGTGGATTTTCTTGCCAGCGCGTGAAGTCTCTTTCGTTTATCTATCATCAGATCGATAGGGGGCGTCCCGCTGAGTACACAGGCTCCTTCCGCGGACACCGTCTTGTACCCACTAATAACCCTTATAAGGATTCTCCTTTGAGCACTTCGCAGCAAGTTCTTATATTTTTCAAACCTTGTGACGCTGCCCCATACCGGCGCTGCGTACAGGATGGTAGAATGCACCACCCCGGACAGAAGCCTTCTCTTGGAGCAGCCAGGTCCACCTACATTCGGCAGCAAACGTTGTAGTGCTGCGGTATGCCTGCTTGCTTTCATAATTACTTGCCGCACGTGCTCAGTAAACGATTGTCTTTGATCCAGCCACACACCTAAATATTTGACGTGTGGCCTTGGCTGGATCTCGGTGTCCGCCCATCTGAAACAGATCCCTCTTCTCTCTCTCGGTCCCTTTGCTATGAGGCACTCCGTCTTCTGGGTTGCCACCTCCAGGCCCGTCCGGCGAAGCCAAAGGCCGATCAGGCTCAAAGCAATCTCGGCCTTTCGCTTCACCGCGTCCAAGTCTGGGGCCCGCACTACCAGAGCCAGGTCGTCCGCATAAGCCACTGTGTCGCAGCCATGCGGAAGACCTAGCCCCAGCACCCCATCATACAGAAGATTCCACAGCAGAGGGGACCTAACCTAACCTAACCTAACCTAACCTTTTTTTTTTCTTTTTTTTTTTTTTTTTTGGATTTTATGAGGGTTGTAAATCTTCAAAAGACTCTGGGAAGGGAATCCCAGTAGTGTCGGATTCACCCACTGAAAGTAAGTGGGCGCCTACCGACTAAAACCATTCCTCCGCTCCAGGTAATCGAGTAGGAAACCGCCCTGGTATAGCCATAACGTCTACTCAATTACCCTGCCTTTCACACCCTAACTAACGTTGGCCTTATTTAATTTCAGGCTCTATCTTCCTCCTCTTTTTTACTAATCACTCTTCTTACAAACCCATGTACACATTTCCATACACTCTCGTTGCCTACCATTCGAGATACCAACTCCTGAATGGAGCCGCCATCCCATCCACATTCACTCAGCGTCTCTCTCTCCTCCATCCATCTATCACATTCCAACATCGTATGTTGAACAGTATCCAAGGCCCCACAATACGGACACTCGGGCGTTTCCGCCCTATGGAACCTGTTCAGGTATGACCGAAAACACCCATGTCCAGTCAATACCTGGGTCAGAGCGTAATCTATAGAACGGTGTTTACACTCCAACCAGGTTCTTATGTCCGGAATGAGTGACTTCGTATACTGTGCCACATCTTCTGTCTCATTCCATTCTGTTTGCCATATCTCAATAGATATGGCTCTCTCTTCACGCCTCCCATTTTCGCCGATGTCTGCCACATTACGTCGACGGTACATTCTCGCTCGTTCGTCTGCCAGGATATGTGTTGGCACGCAGCCCGTTACAACCCATAGGGCCGCAGCGGACACTGTGCGGTAAGCACACGATACCCTTAGCAGACTTGACCCGTCAACCCTGGTGAGAAGCCTCTTATAAAAAGGAACTCTGAATGTTCCGTACCACACGGGAGCTGCATACAATACAATGGACTGTATGCAGGAGTGAAGAGCCCTCCTCCTTTCGGGTTTGGGCCCTCCAATTCTTGGCATGATGCCCCCGAGTGTTTTTGCACGTTCACGTGCCTTTGAAGTTACTCTTTTAAGGTGCTCCCCCCATCCTCCATTCTCGTGCAGAGTCACTCCTAGATATTTTACATATCGTTTCGGTGTGATCTGCACCCCATCTACGTCAAAATTCACTCCTTCTTTCTTTCTAGGACCTCTGAGAATCACTGCCTCGGTCTTGTCTGCCGCCAAATTCAAATCGTTCTCTTTCATCCAGTCTACTATTAGACCACTTGCATAACAAGCCCTATACATGAGTTCGTATTTGTCCTCAGCTACTACTAGCACAGCAAGGTCATCAGCGAATGCGATAAGGGTTACACCTTCACCGCATTCTAACCGCAAGACCCCGTCGTATGCCAGGTTCCATAGCGTAGGACCTAATACGGACCCTTGTGGAACCCCAGCCGTAACATCCACAACCACACCTTTCTCGACAGAGATCTTTCGCTCCGACAGATAGTCCGCGACAATGTTCCTCAGATAACCTGGGCAATCCCTCGCTACTAATGCTCTCATCACAACTCCCCACTGGACCGTGTTGAAGGCATTTCGAACGTCTAGGAGAAGCAATGCAGACCATTTATCCTGTTGTTCCCCCCGTGACAGTCTCAACACCTCCAAAACCGCATCCACTGTGGACATTCTCTCTCTAAATCCATACTGCCGAGGGGATAACCCCCCGGACCTTTCAATCACTTCATTTATCCTCATGAAGGCATGAAAGAAGGCAAATGGGTCTATACTTTTCTGCCGTTTTAGGTATAAATACCACTTTGGCAGTTTTCCATGATTCTGGAAAAACCTGTGCGTCGAGCAGGCGATTTAGTGCCCCCGTGACCCAGGTGGGCTCCAGTTGTCCCAGACATTTTACCGCCTCCGGCGGAATACCGTCTAGTCCTGCAGCCCTCCCGTTACTCAGTTTTGACAGTGTACTTGACAGTTCGTTTTCAGTGAAGGGATCTCCCGCTACTTCTAAACTACGATGTACCCCATGCCATCTTCCTGCCGGGAAAAGCTCTTGCGTGAGCTCAAGCTTTTTCCCTATCGGCAATTGAAAAGGGGGGCTCGCGTGGAGTCTTCTGCTGACTATCTTGTACGCCTGTCCCCAGACATCCTCGTCCAACTCGGCGCACAGCTCTCTCCAGCATCTTTTTTTCGAAACACGAATAAGCCGTTCAAGTGCCTTCTTTCGTGCCTTATATTCCTCATTTAGTCCTTTTTGCGCTCGTTCACTTTCACCTCTTTTCCTTGCTCTCAGTACTAAGCGCCTTGCTTCAAGACACCTAGCCCTTTCATTCGATATCTCATCATTCCACCAGTACGGTACTTTGCGATTAACGCTCGTACCGGCCCGGCTATCATTCACACAAACTTTCAATACTCGTTCGAGAACCTCCACTGAAGGTGGAAGATCCCGAACTGCTTCCATTTCAAACCTAGCACGCTCTTCATACACATCAAGACTGAGTTTTGCACCGCTATATCCGCTCCGCCCTCCATCCACAATCCCCGTTCCAGTCAACGTAACAGCTATGTATTGGTGTTCGGTGCCCGTGTAATCCGGTAACACCTCCCATCCTGCTGTTCTGCGCGCGGTTTTAGTTGTCGACATCGTGACATCGATATACGACTCGCTAAGCCCTCTTACAAACGTTGGTGATGAACCTTTGTTGAGAACAACAAGATCCAAAGCCCCGATACACTCTGTCAACATTTGTCCACGAGTGTCAGTGACAGGAGAGCCCCATTCCACCGCTTTGGCGTTGAAGTCTCCCAGCACCAAACACTCATTTCCAGCTATTCTGACCTCGTACATAATCTCGTCTAACTTTTGCTCGTATTCATCTATTGTTATATTTGGTGAAATATAACAACAGATTACATTCAAACCTTCCATTCGTACAGATAAAAAACCCTGGTGGGTATCTATCCCATACACTCGGACACGTTTGTTAGAGAGTCGCACTCCGACGTCGCATCGCGCATCGTGATACCACCCCCGATTTCTGACCAGCGTAGGGTTTGGTTCGGCTGCAACCAATATGTCAAAGTTTTTTTCAACCGCGGTTGCCTCCGCCAGGTTGTGGGCCAGCCTAGCCATTCCTACGTTGGTCTGTAGTATCCTTAATTTTTTAATACCCTGGACCGCCATGAGGATGAAAAGCAGATTCGCTTACCCCTTGTTCTTTCGTCTGGTCTCTTCGACCAGCTTCGAGAATTTGGGGCATTTCAAGCTAGATCCGCGGTGCCCATCCACACCACAGTTCACACACCATACATCCGTCTCTTTGCAAACTGAGGAAATGTGGCCTTCTTTGCCACATTTTCTACATACTTTCAACTCAGCATTTTTGCATTCAGCTTTGCGGTGTCCATAAGCATGGCACTTGTGGCACCTGCTTATTTTCACCCTCTCTTTCACTATGCATGTGACTATACCAATCTTCAACCATCCATTCCTGATGAGCCTTATAGCAACATCCTCATCCACCTCTACGACACTACTTTGTTTGCTGTGCCGTGACGGCATCAGCTTTTTCACCGCGCAGACATCCTTCCTTAGAGCAAAGGTTTCCACAGTAGACTTAATATCGTCTGCTGTGGTTACCGCATCCATTCCTATCAAGAAGATCTCCCTCCTGACGACGCCGCCCTTGGCTACAGCGCTCAAGGCGTAGTCACCGGAGGCGACTATCTTCTTGACCCTTTCAGCCGTTTGCCGGTCACCCTCGAGTTCGAGAAGGGCGCCCCCTTCTCTCGTCTCCCTTACACTTTTCACATTTATATCCTTAGCGTCTTTCAAACTACTACGCAGCCCATTAAGTAGCTCGGCGTAAGTTTTGCCCTCAGCTCCCTTTACCAGAACCGTACCCTTTTTCTCTTTAGGCTTTCTTGCTATCGCGCTCCAGCTTTTCTTACCATACACTCTGACCTCATTTATTCCAGAGTGTAGGGCTGCCAGCTCCAGGAGTTTCCTAGATGTCTCCAAACCAAGATGTCCTGGAGCTGCCAGCCCCACGCTATCTCTACCAACTTCTTTCACTCTCTTACACAAGGTCGTGAAACCTTGCAGGTACCTCAGCTCCTCGCATGCTTCTTTGCTCGAGGGAATGAGTTTGTGAACGTATCTTTCGTTACGTTCAAGTTTTCCCTCGATATCAAACATACCTACGCTGCTCACCATAGTACCCACGGCGCAGCCGTCAATGTTTGTGACTGGGACTCTAGGGAGTTCAGGGTATTTAGCCCGAAAAGCCCCTACAATCTCTGCACCAGCGGCCTGCTGGGTGATGCAGACCGCCACATCACCTTCTGCGCTGAGAGGACTTCCCTCACAAACCTTGGTGTTTTTAAACACCCCATCCATCCATTCTTCCCCGATTAAGGCAAGTGCCTCCTCGGGCTACCACATTCAACAATTCTTTTCCTTAAATCATTCTCTTTCTCAGCCAATGTTTTAGGGTCCTCATCTGTAGAGGCTTGGACTCCTACATTCTTATGCCTGACCCCCACGTGCGATATCTCTGTTTGGGTGCCAGTGGTTGTCAGGCATTTTCTTACATCATTAGCTGAGGTAGCCTTACTTTCATTCTCTCTGAGTCGGGAGAGCTCCTGATCAAAACTTAAAGCCAACGTTTTTATTTCATTTGCAATCACTTTAATTTCTAATTTTGTATTAACATTTTTCTTTGTAAGTTTATATAAACTTTCAATTTTAGAATGTAGCATTTTAAATTTACTTTTTAAAGCTACTTCCTTTTCGGTTTTGTCTTTGGTCGCTTCCTTATCCTCGGTCCCTGGTCCAGTGCCTTGCATAGCTACCGGGGTCGAGGATACAAAGTCGCGCAACCATTCATCTGCATCTATCTCAAGATCCTTGTTTATATCATTGTCGTTATCCAAATCCTTATCCATTTCCTTGCCAGTCAGTTTACCATTATTTCCGTCCGTTTTTTTTGTTTCTTTATACATATAAATCCCACGAATATGGGACGAAATAAATAGAGTCGACAGAAGTGCGCCCGTAATGTCGACCCAGCTAAATTACAATGGGGAGTCGCCTGGTTCCCCAAGGGCATCGTTCGCGATCAACTTACGTATGACCATTCAGGACCTAGGCACGATTGCTTACACCGTACCTTACGGATTTTTTGCAGCAGGTTGTCTCCGCTGATTTTTTAGCTAGATCAGGTTGTCTCCTGGGGATAAGAAAAGGTATAGGAAAGGTGTTTAGGAATTTGAGAGTTAAGTAAAAGTATAGGAATGGTGTTTGGAAATAAGGAAAAAAAATATAGAAAAGTTTTTTGGGAAGAAATGATGTTTGGAAATAACGAAAAAATATAGAAAAGTTATTTAGAAAGGATTTTTGACGCCGCAAGGGAAGCCTTAGGCACGGCGCAGTGAAGCAATCATTGCTATACGTCGCTCACACAAGACTGTCCGACCCTGTAGCATTCCCCACCCCCAGAGTCGCACCTGCTAAACCATATTGTAATATTAGTTACTCAAGTAGAGCAAGGGCCGTCCCAGGGGGTCCTCGGCTGCCGTAGGAATTACCCTACGAGGATGCGGTGTGGTGCTTCTTCGCCCGGGAGCGGTGTCCAAGTGAGCAAAAATGCTCACAAAGGCACCGAGCCCGAGAGCCCCCAACTCCGTCAAAGTCTATCACCACCTATGGGGGGAACCTAACCTAACCTAACCTAACCTAACCTTTTTTTTTTTTTTAGTGTTTGCCCTTTCGTTGAGTGTCGCGGCCCTGTCTGGAACCATCTTTACGACATTACGTCAGACAGGGCTGGGCAGGAGGGAGAAAAAATACTTTATGTACACCTGGTCTCTTGATGTTCAAGACCAGGTAGTGTGGGACTTCTGGAGGCTACACCCAGGTACCCACTAAAAAAACCCTCCTCTGTGGCTATGTTAGACTAATTAAACCGGATCCTATCCTGCTCCTCCTTATCCTTAATTATTTCCTTAACAATGTTGTGCCCCACGCTCCAATTTTCGGGGCACTCCATCATCCAGTTCAACAGTTGAGTCGAGGACTGGACTTTAGGAGTAAGCCCCCTTCTTTTCCCTACCCATCTGCTGCAGGCAAACACAGTGTGTTCCGGATCATCCATCCCGTCTCCGCAGTCGCTGCATGCTGGCGTATCTCTCTTTCCAATGCGATGCAGATACGCGCTGAAACACCCGTGCCCGCTTAGCCACTGAGTGATGTGGTAGTCCATCACTCTGTGTTTGCAGCTCAACCACTTTTTTACATCATTAATTACCAGTTTAGTCCATCCCGCCACCTCGACTCTATCCCACCTGTGTGCCCATTTCCTTATAGTTGTCTCTCTTTCTCTTATTCTGTCTGCGGCACTAGGTTTCCTATCTAGGTCATAGAGCCTTCCCCTTTCATCTACTAGTAGATCGATAGGGGGGACCCCGCTGAGCATGCATACTGCCTCCGCGGACACCGTCCTGTAAGCGCAGGTGACCCTCAGAACCATTTTTCTCTGAGCACTGAGAAGCATATCTTTGTATTTCTTAAACCTGGTTACCTCCCTCCAAACCGGGGCTGCATAGAGGATAGTGGATTCCACCACCCCTGAGAGCAGCCTTCTTTTAACGTAACCAGGACCACCTATGTTCGGCAGCAGTCGCATAAGGGCTGCTGCTTGTTTGCTGGCCTTGGCTGTCGATTGTCTCACGTGCTCAGCGAAGGTCAGCTTGTCATCCAGCCATACGCCCAGGTATTTCACTTTTCTACTTGGCAGTATTTCGGTGTCCGCCCAGTTGAAGGCTACCCCATCTCTCCGTCTTGGGCCGTTTAATACTATACACTCTGTTTTCTGGGATGCCACCTCCAGGCCCGCCCGCTGCAGCCATTCTCCTATTAGTGCAAGTGCCACCTCAGCTTTGCGCTTGGTGGCCTCTACATCCTGGGCCCGGACAATTAGGGCCAGATCGTCTGCATATGCCACCGTCCCGCATCCATGCGGGAGATCCAGCCCCAGCACCCCGTCATACAAAAGGTTCCATAACAGAGGCCCAAGTATTGATCCCTGGGGAACTCCCTGCGTCATGTTTAAAGTGTTTTCTTCCCCTACCTGGAGCCTTCTGTCACTAAAATATTCAGTTATGAGGTTTTGTATGTACATGCTCACCCCCCTATCCTCCAGGGTCTTCATTATCCCACTTCACTTTGCTGTATTAAACGCATTTTTAACATCAATAAAAAAAGACCACACCCCATCGCACTCGTCCTCTGGTGGCCAGACTAATGACCCTTTGGACCGCTTCCAGCGTGCTTCTTCCTTCTCTGAAACCGTATTGGTTATCAGAGAGGCCTCCTTTTTCTTCCAGTTCGTCCAGCAATCTGCCTCGAATAAGGGTCTCGAAGAGCTTTCCCAGAACATCCAAGAGACACAGTGGCCTGTATCTATTTTGGGTTGCACCTTCTCCTTTTGGGATTAGTACAACCCTTGCCAGTTTCCATGTTTCCGGGAAGCTCTGTCGTTCTAGGAGCTCATTCATTATTCGGAGTATAGCCTGTGGGGCATGCTTCACTGCCGCCTTGACGCATTCCGGGGTAATCCTGTCGGGACCCGGTGCCTTCTTTCCTCGAAGGCGACTTGTCGCCTCCGTGAGTTCTGCGCTCGTAAAAGGAGGAGGCACCCCGCACCTGACCTTGCCTTGAATAGGTCTGTCATGGGTAGTAGGGAAGAGCTCCCTTACTACCCTTAGCCTCTCGGCCTGTGGCATCTCGTAAGGTGACAGCAGGTGCCTTAACCTGTGCGTCGCTATCTTGTATCCCCGTCCCCAGGGGTCCTCCTCCAGCTCCTCGCATACCTTAGTCCAGGCGGCGGCTTTGGCTTTTTTAATACTTTTCCTTAACAGGCTTCTTGCTGTCTTATACTCCGCCTCCAGTACTTCAATGAGCTCTTCATCCCGGTTCATGTCAGCCCTTGCTCTTGTAAGCTGTCTCTTCTTTGTTAAGCACGCCCTTCTGCAGTCCCTGATCGCATCAGTCCACCAGTAGGGTTGTCCCCTCCCGCGGTCACCGACCATCGTAGCTGCTTTCTGTGCACTGCGGAGGCAGCGCACTATCTCCTCCATCGAGCTACCGACTCTAAGGGTCAAGGCTATCGCATTGGCCAGCGTACCCTCATCCAGGAACCTTTGCTTCCATACCCCCTTAGGTCTTTTAATTCCATCGTTTAGCTCACAGACAATGTAGCGATGGAGGCTGAGAGACTCTTTGTCCTCTAGAACACTCCAACCTTTAATTATTCGAGCGGTCCCTTGCGTGACGGCTGTGATATCAATGAAGGACCTCTGAGGCCCCCTGCAGAAGGTTGGTTCTTTTCCGTCATTGGCTACAACCATATTAAGTGATTGTAGCCAGCCATTTAGGTACTCGCCCCTTGAGTCCTCCAGTGTGCCACCCCACAAGGGGGACTTTGCATTTAAGTCTCCCAGGATAATGGCTTCTCCTCTTTCTTTTCGTATGTCCGCCATTACATTGTCTATGTAAGCTTCGAAGATGGCTCTACTTACATTGGGGGATATGTAGCAATTATATATGGCTATCCCTTCGAGGGAGAGTTTAACCACCCCGTTCCATACTTTATGATCTACTACACCACATCTTCTATTTACACACAGGGTGGCCACTCTCTCCTCCGGGTCCCTTAGCCATCTCTGGTCCTTTCGGATGTGGGTTAAATTTGGCTTCTGTATAATGATCAGGTCGGCGCTCATTTCTGCTGCAGTTGCTAGTGCTAGGTCGTGTGCCGCTTTCCTCCTGTCCACATTTATTTGTAGTATTTTAAGGGTCATGTGGTCTTTTTTTTGCAATTATTACCGAACAATACATCACTACTGTAACAAATAATAAATAACATGTTAAAAGTCATTCACAAGTTGTAAAGATAAAACTTATAAATAGGATAAAAGACTAATACTTATACAAATAAAATATTTAAAAGCTGTGTATAAATAAAAACTCTGTAAAAATAAAACTCTATATAAATAAAACTATGTAAAATAAAGAAATAAAAAACTATGTATAAATAAACTCTGTATCAATAAAAACCCTATATAAATAAAAACTCTGTGTAGATAAACTCTGAATAAATAAAACTTTGTATAAATAAAAACTTTCTATAAATAAAGCTTTGTGTAAGTAAAGCTCTGCTAGTGCTCATCCTCCGGTCCTGGTTTGTCTTCGGGGCCCATAGGCTCAGCTTCCATGTCCTGAGCATCTCCTCCAGGGACGTGGTATTCTGTCCCCTCCTCAGTCGACTCAGCCTGATCCTTCTTCTTCACTGTCTCGGGCAGTAACCCTCCCTTTCTTGCTCGTTGCAGCGCCTCCTTGAAGCTGGTGCATTCCTTCGCACCCGTCCTGTGTTCATGAGCAAGGCCCTTATCCTCGCAAACCCCACAGGAAGGCTTGCTCCCGCATTCCTGTGCCAAATGTTTCCCTTTCCCGCAGATATAGCAGTTGAGGGACCTGTCTGGGCCGGAACAGTTATTGGTCTTGTGCTCGTAAGACCAGCACTTTTGGCACTGTTCGACCCTTACTCTCTTTTCAATGAGGCCCTTGGCCAGGCCCACCCTCAGGTATCCTACCCCCAGAAGCTTCCCTGCTATATCTCGGTCCGTCATGAGGGTTACCGCCACAGTGCTGTTCTTCATTGGGCGTGTATCCCCGAGTCGATAATTATCTTTGGTTCCCAATTCTTTTTCTAGGGGTTTTTCCACCTGTTGTTTTGTGGTGCCCTCCTCTAGGCCCCTTATGTAGAGGGTTTCCGCGTATTCTTTCCCCGTCCTCTGGGTCTTTAGCTGCGGGGCATACTGAGTTAAGGCCTTTCCTAAACTTGTGAAGGCCTCCTTATCCCTATCCATAATCATCAGGAGCTTTCCCTCCTTGGTGCTACGCACTGCCCTGATGGCCTCCCGATCGGCGTTGTTATCTAGCGCTTTTTTGACAGTGCTTAGCACCTCGGCATACGGTTTGTTTCCATCGCTGATGATCATGCTGTAGGTGGTTGGGGCAGCCTTTCTTTTATTGCCCCCCTCAATTTTATTTTCTTCCTTGTACCTATCTGTCGTGTAGACATTTATTTTGTTTCCTGCTTTTTTAAAGATTGCTGCCACTAACTTCTGCAAAGTGCTCAGAGGCAGTGACAGAACATGGTGCATGGCGATCATCTCACCACCCTCCGTTGCATCTCTAAGCTTTTCCAGCTTGTTCCACAAGTCTCCTATGGAACCGTCATGACTTATCCTTACTATCTTTCTTTTTATGACCTCTCTTTTGGAGCCAATCTTCGTTGATTGTTCAAGGATCTCGAGGTCCTCGGTCACGCTCACTAAGTCTGGGAATTTGTCCCTGAACATTTTCTGAATGCTACTGTTCATTTTTGGGTCTGTTGGCTCCACTAATACTACCTTGGTGGTCGAGTCTGGTGTTTCGATTGGATTCCCCACAAGGACAGTGACGTCTTCCAGCAGCCTTTCTTCCCACTCCTTCTCCTTGACTTGTAGGAAGTCTTCCACCGTCTCTATGGCCTCCAGGGTCCAGATTTTGTCCATGCATTTACACGGCAGCGTTTGACTTACTGAATCCTGCTTTCCCCTGCCAGCAGGAGTTCTGGATATCGTCTCTTTTATCCTCTCCATGTACCCTCTTACCATCCCTCTTATGTCATATATCTCTATAATATTGTTTTTGATCTCAGTTTAAGTATTGGGGTTCTCTTCTACGAGTCTCATTAACCTCTCCGCCTTGTCCAGCATTCCTCCCAATACTTGTTCTAATCCCCGCATCACTTTCTCGTTATCCCCTGTGTTTTCCCCTTCTATTGGGGGCAGGTTCCTCTTCTCCTGTATCGTTTCCTCGTATTCCGATCTTGGCCTCTTATTATTAGCATTTACTGGGCTCGGCCATACTGGAGTTGGGTCTTTTGCTTCGTCGGCCGTTGCAGGCGACGCCTGACAGGATGTAAAGACTTCCCCTGTCCTGTCCAGACTTACCTTGAGCTGTTTGGTTGGCGTTCGCCCGACCGTAGTTCGGTTTTGGCTCCACGCTCTTATGATTTCTTCCTCGTCCTTTTCCTTGTTTTTTTTCTGCCCTTCTGTCTTCTCTCTGTCCTCCTCACATTCTGTTAAATGATCCTTTTCCTCACTTTCCCTCACAGGGAATTCCCCCTTCCACTCCGCTGAAATCATATGCCTCAGCTCTGAGTCAGGAGTCATTTCCCTAGTCCCTCTGTCCATCTTCCTTGTCTGTTTGATCTCAGCACCTTTGTCTTTTTCCGTTGCCTTTCCCATTTGTTTCAATTTTGTTTTTGTTTTGTTTGCTTCCATGTGATTCCCACGAGTATGGGTGAAATAACGGTCCAGCGAGGCAGAGCACCCCGTGCCCCGCTAAGGCCTAAATACTACTGGGTTCGACCAGGTGCCCAGTAGGCATCGTTCACGACCACGTACGTGTGGCCACTCATCCATCGGCACGATGGCTCCCACCTTAGATTACGGATTTTTTCCGGCAGGTTTACTCCGCCGATTTTTGTAGCTTTCTCAGGTTGTCTCCTGGGGATTTGGTCACGTCGAGGTCATGTCGCAGTCGTGTCACAGTCATGTCACAGTCGTGTCACAGTCTTGTCCTGGGGTTATCTACCAGCGCTGGGATTGCCGCTCAGCAGAGTTTTTTACTTTCTCAGGTATGCTCCTGCGGTCAAGAAAAAAGGATGAAAGGTAAGGTAGCTGCCTGGTATCTGGGCCTGATGTCCAGGCAGGTTTTTTTTACTTTCTCAGGTATGCTCCTGCGGTCAAGAAAGAAGGGAGGGGGATAAGGTGTTGCCTGGTATCTGGGATTGATGCCCAAGCAGGTTTTTTTTTTCCCTTCGCCCCGCAAGGCAAGCCTTAGGCACGGCGCGGTGAAGCAATCATTGCGATACGGAGCGGCGTCCAGGCGAGCAAAATGCTCACGAAAGCGCCGCGCCCGAGAGCCCCCCAACTCCGTCAAAGTCTATCACCACCCATGGGGGGAACCTAACCTAACCTAACCTAACCTTTTTTTTTGTGTGTTTGCCCTTTCGTTTCTTGAGTGTCGCGGCCCTGTCTGGAACCATCTTTACGACATTACGTCAGACAGGGCTGGGCAGGAGGGAGAAAAAATACTTTATGTACACCTGGTCTCTTGATGTTTAAGACCAGGTAGTGTGGGACTTCTGAAGGCTACCCCCAGGTACCCACTAAAAAAAACCCTCCTCTGTGGCTATATTCGACTAATTAAACAGGATCCTATCCTGCTCCTCCTTGTCCTTAATTATGCCCTTGACAATATTGTGCTCCACGCTCCAATTTCCGGGACACTCCATCATCCAGTCCAGCAGTTGAAACAAGGACTGGACTTCAGGAGTAAGTCCCCTTCTTTTTTTTACCCATTTGCTGCAAGCGAGCACAGTGTGTTCCGGATCATCCATCCCGTCTTCGCAATCGCTACATGCTGGCGTATCTCTCTTTCCAATGCGATGCAGATACGCGCCAAACCACCCATGCCCGCTTAGCCACTGAGTGATGTGGTAGTTCATCACTCTGTGTTTGCAGCTCAGCCACTTTTTTAGGTCAGTAATTACCACTCTAGTCCATCCCGCCACCTCAATTCTATTCCACCTGTGTGCCCATTTTCTTATAGTTGTTTCTCTTTCTCTTATTCTATCTGCGGCACTTGGTTTCCTATCTAAGTCATAGAGTCTGCCCCTTTCACCTACTAGTAGATCGATAGGGGGGACCCCGCTGAGCATGCATACCGCCTCCGCGGACACCGTCCTGTAAGCGCAGGTGACCCTCAGAAGCATTTTTCTCTGAGCACTGAGAAGCATATCTTTATATTTTTTGAACCTGGTTACCTCTCTCCAAACTGGGGCTGCATAGAGGATAGTGGATTCCACCACCCCTGAGAGCAGCCTCCTTTTAAGGTAACCAGGACCACCTATTTGACTTTTCTACTTGGTAATATTTCGGTGTCCGCCCAGTTGAAGGCTACCCCATCTCTCCGTCTTGGGCCGTTTAATACTATGCACTCTGTTTTTTGGGATGCCACCTCCAGGCCCGCTCGCTGTAGCCATTCTCCTATTAATGCAAGTGCCACCTCAGCTTTGCGCTTAGTGGCCTCTGCATCCTGGGCCCGAACAATTGGTGCCAGATCATTTGCATATGCCACCGTCCCGCATCCATGCGGGAGATCCAGCCCCAGCACCCCATCATACAAGAGGTTCCACAACAGAGGCCCAAGTATTGATCCCTGGGGAACTGCCTGCGTCATGTTAAGAGTTGTTTCTTTCCCTACCTGGAGCCTTCTGTCACTAAAATATTCCGTTATGAGGTTTTGTATATACATGCTTACCCAACTATCCTCCAGGGTCTTCATTATTCCACTCCACTTTGCTGTATTGAAAGCATTTTTTACAGCAATAAAAAAGACCACACCCCATCGCACTCTTCCACTGGTGGCCAGACTGATGACCGTCCGGACTGCTTCCAGCGTGCTTCTTCCTTCTCTGAAACCGTATTGGTTATCAGAGAGGCCTCCTTTCTCTTCCAGTTCATTCAGCAATCTGCCTCGAATAAGGGTCTCGAAGAGCTTTCCCAGAACATCCAGGAGACACAGTGGCCTGTATCTATTTTGGGTTGCACCTTCTTCTTTTGGGATCAGTACAACCCTTGCCAGTTTCCATGTTTCTGGAAAGCTCTGTCGTTCCAGGAGCTCATTCATTATGCGGAGTATAGCCTGTGCAGCATGCTTCACTGCCGCCTTGACGCATTTTCTTTTTTTTTCCAATAAGAACTTAGTTCAAGTTTTAAAGGAGCGGATTTTGATCTACCAAGGGTGTAAAAATTGTCAACGTCAGATTCGTTTAAATCAACTTCGACTCTATTTTTGATCTCTTTAGTAATGTCCGCTATCCCTATTTCTTGAGGAGATCTATTTAGACCAAAAATAATGAGATTCTTCTTTCTTTGCTGTCTATCTAGGTACTCTACTGTTTCTTTTAGTTCTATATTTTTTTTTTCCAGAGCTCTTATCTTATCCTACTTTCTTTCTCTTCAATTTTTAATAATAATCTTGTTTCTGACGAATCTATGGCACTTTTTAACTCTTTTCTATTTTTCTGAATTTCTTCCAAAACTTTTTTCAAACATTCATCTATAACTTTCCTGACTGTAGTCTCATTCATATTCAAGTTACAGCAATCTCAAATATAACGTGTAGTTGAAGGAAATACCAATTTTAACCCAATATTTACTTTGGCGAAATAGTGTTCGGTGAATATGGTAAAAACTTTGTGTATTACTTTTTTAAATGACAAGTTGATTTGATGAAAATATACTAAATTGTCTTTAATTCTTCCTTCCTACTACAAATTTTTACTCACTAACATTTGCTGATGGAAAAGAGTGTTTACTGTAGACACTAGTTATGTTTTGATAATTTAAACTGGGATAAAACACTTCACTTTCACAAGACTAGTGATAAGCAACAAAATACACGTCTACACAATGAAACAACAAAAACTATTAATGTAGTATGTAGAATCGACCAGGTTCTTAATTCTATGAAAGGTTATTTTATAGCATTTTTCAGAATTTAAGTTTAAAAGATTTTCTGAACACCAAACCGATAGAGCATTCAAGTCTGCCTGTATTAACTCAACATCCAGCACAGAATAAACTTGTCTAAATAGTTTAAGATCGTCTGCAAACATCAAAGCATCTGTGTATTTTAATTTCTCTTTAAGATCATTGATAAACAAACAGAACAGCAAAGGAAAGCAGTGAGCTCCCTGTGGCACCCCAGACGTAACTTCAATAGCATTGGAACAATAATTCCCAATTTTTACTTTTTGAGTACGTCCGCATAAAAAGTCACCAAACCACTTAACCATTAAGGGCGCAAATCCCAAAGCATCAAGTTTATTTAATAATATGGAGTGGTTCACTCTATCAAATGCTTTAGAGAAATCGGTGTAGATGGCATCTATCTGACAACGATCTTCAAATGCTTTAACAATCTTACTGTGGTATATTAACAAATTAGTCAGAGTCGATTTTCCTTGCTGAAAACCATGCTGCTTATCAGCGATTATCTCCCTACATTGCCAATTTAGATGAGAACTTACCAAACTATCTAAAACCTTAGCAATAGAGGATTGTAGACAAACTCCTCTGTAATTTTTTATATCCTTTTTCTCGCCAGATTTAAAAATCGGCATAATAAAACTTTCTTTCCACATATCTGGAAAGACACCCATAGACAATGATCTATTAAAGATTTCCAGCAATGGCCTTGCTAATGAGCAAACACACTGTTTCAACAATACATTATGGATATTATCTGGACCTAAAGTATGTTTGACTGGAAGAGAAAAAAGTTTATCATATACTTCTGATAAAGTTAATTTAGGACACATTATCAGATTACCATTTTTTAGTAAAGTAAACGCTGGGTTTGCTTGCTCATTCGAATATACTGTTGAAAAGAATTTTCCAAAGAGATCCACGGTCTCACTGCCATTACAGGAAGTTTCATTTTCATAACACATGTCATTTGGCAAATAGGCAGATGCTCTTTTGCTGTTCACATACCTCCAAAAATTTCTGGGGTTAGATTGCAGATTTCTATTGACAAATGCAATATAGATTCTAAGTATCTTTTATGCTGAATCTTTTTTTGAATCACTAAATTCCTTAACTCTGAGGTAAAATAACTAGGAAAGTTGGAAGATTTATATTTCTTATAAAGAACAAATTTGTTAATTCCGTCATACAAAATTTCATAAAATTTGGATACTAATAAATTTAAATTATCTGTATTCATAATGCCGCTCCAATCAACGGAAGCAAAATAATAATTCAGGCTAATGAAATCTGCATCTTATAATCAAAATAATATTCTTCCAACTTAAAATTATCAACCTTCTCAGCATTGACATTTTTACTACAGCTAAAAGGAACATGATGAAAATTCTCATTAAAAAGGGGGTCATTTGATTTAGTGACCAGAATGTTGTCATCATTAGTAAACAAAAGATCTAAAAACACATTCCTATTGTTAGGTATCAAACACATCTGTAAAAAATTAAAATAAGCAAAGCATTGGGCAAGACTCACAGCACTACTGTTAACTGGACAAGACACCTTTATTGTATTATCTTCAATGGACCACATAGCCTCGGGTAAATTGAAGTCACCTACTATATACATTTTGGTCTTGTGATATATATTACAAACTTCTTCAAATGATGAACAAAAATCTTCATATAAGGCAGCAGAAGAACTAGGAGGAATATATACACCTGCTACAATAAATTGTTGTGAACCATGTTTACAAATACGAAATAACTGCTCTAAATGAGATAATGATGTTTTTACGACACTGGCTTGGATGTGGGATCTTATAGCAATCAAAACTCTTCCGCCCCTAGTTTTAACACTGGTTAATATGTTTCTATCTGCCCTGAAAACATTAAACTGTGGGATACATATTTCTTCATTGTATATATCGGATGAGAGCCAGCTTTCAGCAAGTACAACTATATCATAAACGGAACAGGCAATCACACTATTAAGTTCTCTTAGTTTAGTTCTCAACCCCCCAACATTCTGATAATATAACTGTAATGAGGTCAATTGATGTTTTTTTTATCTGAGCGTTTGACAACCTTAGGACATCCATTAATATAACGAATAGTGTATGTATTGTCTTGATCCTACTCTATTTTTTGCCGAAGATCGTCACGTGCTTTATTGTACTGATTTTGTTGCATTTTAGTTTGGTCTTGGCTTATTTCATACTTCTTGTTAGTTAGCTTATTCCTAGATTTTATTGCATATTGTACTGTTCTCTTGTCCCAACATATTATCTTCAACGGACGTGATTTATTTGGATCGGATCTTCCAACTCTAACTACTTTTGAAATTTTTTCAGACGCCTTATCTATTCCAATTGACTCCAAAATTTCAACTGATACTTTCATATCATCCTCTATTCTTATTTTCAGCTCATCAGATTTAGATTCCTTCACATTGTAAAGCATTAAATTTGATGCTCTTATACTTCTTTCATGCACTTCGTTCAAAATAATTTCCGTATTGTCTCCAAAATTATTATCTTTTTTCAGGCAATTTACCTCTTCTCTTAAAGATTCAATCTCATTGGACATTGACTCAATCTTTCTCAGCAACACTGGAATACTTTTAAATGCAAGGCGGCATCCATTGCAGAAGAAAACCAGAGATCGATTTTAAATCACCACTGCTCTAAACTAAGAAGGTCCTAACCCCGTGCATTTCTCATTACTATGAAATGCCGCAAGAAATAATTATATCCTTTTCCTTAAAAACAGTCTTGCATGATTCACATAAATCATTATTAACCATAACCATATCGTCGGTAATGGGAACAAAGACCCAAGAAACTCCGGAGCTGATGTTTGTCGATAGGGATTGGCCATTCCTGAACGGCTTGTATCTTAGCGGGGTCAACAGCAACGCCATCCTTGCTTACGTTATGTCCTAAATAGTTGACCTTTCTCTGGAACAAGTGGCATTTCTTAACATTCAATGTTAGATTAGCGTTCAGTAATCTTTTAAAGACTTCTTCCAGGTTAGATAAATGTTCCTTAAAGGTCTTGCTCATTATGATGATGTCGTCTAGATAAACTAGACAAGTTTCCCATGACAAACCCCGCAGGATGTTCTCCATTAGCCGTTCAAACGTCGCAGGAGCATTACAGAGGCCAAACGGAAGGAGCGTGAATTGCCACAACCCTGATCCACTGGTAAAGGCAGTCTTTTCTTGTCTGCAGGATTCATTTTAACTTGGCAGTATCCGCTTTTAAGGTCCAAGGTAGAAAACAAAGTAGAACCCGCCAAAGCGTCGAGGGCATTATCAATCCTTGGCAGAGGATAACTGTCCTTCTTAGTGACATCATTTAGCTTTCGATAGTCGACACAAAACCGCATTGATCCGTCTTTCTTTCTCACTAATACCACAGGAGAAGCCCACGGACTACTGGATGGTTTGACTATGCCATTTTGAATCATTTCTGTAAGGGCTCTGTCTGCCTCTTCCTTCTTAACTTGAGGCATCCTTCGGGGTACCTGTCGAATCGGACGTGCATCACCAGTGTCAATTCTATGTTGTACAACATCAGTTCTTCCCAGTTTACTTTTAGAACCAAATACAGGTTTATAACGGTAAAGTAGATCTCTTACTTGTTTTTTTTTCTAATTTTGACAAAGAGGGATCTAATTTTGCCATTAATTGTTCAATTCCGTTGGTCTCATCTGTTTCCGTAACGTTTACCTTGTGAATTATGGCCGTTACTGGTTCTAAACTTCCCATTTCCGTGTCCTTTCGGAGAAGAACTGGATGATCGTTCAAGTTGATAACTCGGATGGGTACCTCTTTGGCGGATCTAACAAGAGTCTTACCCACAAGGAGCCTACTTAACAATACGGATTTGGTCCCAGTAGTTTCCAACTCCAATTCTTCGAGCTCTTTTCTGAGCTCAGCCACCAATAGTTCATTTATTTTCTTTCCAGGCATTCTTGTATCTTCACCCCACACCTGACATCAATTTGAAACACTTATGGGGACTTTTACACAATTTATTTACAAAATTGTTAAGATACACTGAACTCTGCTGGATAACGTCTAAACTGCTTGACAATACAATGAACTCTTGTGAATATTTGAACTTGAACTGACGTTAACTGCCCATACATCCCCTTATATACAACTTTATTTAATCTAGTCAGTGTGTTTAGATCTTTCTAGAATCTTCTAGAAACATTATTTAATCTAGTCAGTGTGTTTAGAAGTTTCTAAAAAATCAACTGTCAATAACAATCTTTCAAATTAAGGTCCCTTCACGGTTATCCCGTTACAATATGTGATATTGTTGCTAGTTGGCCTGGTTCAGTGCATGGTACAACAATATTTAATGATTCAAATATTAGGGGTAGATTCGAAGTAAATGAATTTGCTCCTTACTGCTTGGTTGGTGATGGTGGATATCCCTGTCGACCATATCTTTTAACTTCAATAAATGCTCAAACACCAACTCAACAGAAATACAACACAGCTCAAATAGCCACTCGAACTCCATTAGAACGGTTATTTGGAGTTTGGAAACTTAGATTTCCCTGTTTATATCTAGGAATGAATCTAAAGCCTAAAAAAGTTTGTCAGGTGATAGTAGCTACAACAGTTCTGTATAATATATACATTGAAGCCAATGACACTGTCGATGACTTTGAAAACATTCCAGAAGAAGTTATGAAGCTGTGGGAGTTGTGCAGTATAATATAGCACAAGATCAAAACACAGCTACAAGAGATGCTCTTATTGCAACAGTTTTTGTGTAACTATAATAAATTTTCTTGTATCCAATCACTTTTATCATTTTTATTATAATAATTATTTCCAACTGTTAAATTTTAGTTTGTCTTAAAAATGAGTGTCTTACAAATCTTTAATTCAACAATAAACATCAAATTACCAAATTAAAAACTTTTTTTATTTTAAATACAGTAACAAAACAGGTAACAAGTAATATTGCATAAATCTATTTATCTTATACAATGCAACAGTAATAAATAATAATGATTTTAAAAAAATAATTTTTGGATCCTTATTCCTTATACAGTTTCTCATACTCCTTATATTTAATTTTTAGCTCAAGCTTTTTTCTCTCCTTTACATTTTCTTTAATGTCATTGTCGATTTTTTTGGCTTTTAAGTTTTCTGTTTCCACATCTTTAATAATATCTAGTGTGCAACTTTTTTCCCAATAATTCCATTTTTTTATTAATTAAATATTTTTTTCTTTTAACATAGATTTTAATTTTCTCTTTTTCCCTTCATTGCTTGGGGAGTAGAAAATAGTTTTTCAACAGATTCACTTAATATTTTTGGGGTTATACCAATTGATGCTTGGCAGGATTCAATATCCTTATCTAGATCTTTATATACTCTATTATTTTGATATTTCAAAAAACTATATGACTTTCCAGCAACAATTTTATTACTACTCATATCATGTTCCACATCTGGAAAAGGTGATTGAATTACATCTGTATTAGCTGTAGTATCATTTCTTTCATCTGGTTCATAAATGAAGATAATATTTTCCGAGTCTTCACAATAAATAATGTTTTGCTCAGTGTGTACCTCAGTTTGGTCTGTTAGTTTTGATGTTTGGTCTGTTAATTTGTTAAATGTTTTGGTTATTTGTTTGTCCTGTTCTTTAGAAATGATGATTGGGTTTGTACTACTACTTGCATTTTCATTGCTATCAAAAGTAATTTTAATACTGAAAAAATTGGTATTTAATAACATGTTTCATCTAAATGTGTGAGTTTAGTGACAAAGGTCCCTAATTATAAAGATTTTTGTTAAAAATCCTTTTTTAAAAATTATTTTATTTTATTTTCAAAAAACTACAACAACTGACTTGATTAAAAGATTTAATTGAAGTTCTATGAGTTTTACAATTTGCTTCTACATATAAGTTTAAAATGATTACAATGCAAAAATGATTCATATAGAGTGATGCAACTTTTCAATATATAACTCCTCCCTCCTTAAGCTGAGAGAATCAGGGGTTGATTCTTCGAAGTGTCTTCTTCATTCTTCGAAGTGTCTTTTTCTTTCTTCAAAGTATCTTCTTCTTTCTTCGAAGTGATTTCTTCTTCATGGTTTGTACTATCTTTGAAAATATTTTACTAATTTCTTCTTTGGTTGGTATATATAAAATTTCGTCTGTAGTAATTCTTTTTATAATTGATTCTTGTAAGTCAACATTTAGGATTTGACAAATTTTTGGCTTATTACCATTTAATAGTTGTAAGGAGCAGTCGTCTTTGATTTTAAAATTTTCTTGACAATAGAATGTTTTTTCAATTACAGGACATTCTTCTTTCTCAAACTGGGCAGTATTATTCTTTCGTACCAAAAAGGTAGTTAGGAATAAACATTTTGTTTTTTTGGATAACAGGATATAAGTGGTATAATTTAAAGGTTTAAGGTTTATAAATAGGAAAGTGTATTGCAAATATTAATTTTGAATTTGTGAAAGTAACTTGAGTATCCAGAAATTGGTAATATGATAATATAATTTGAAAATTACAAATTTCTTCTTCTTTATAAATATATATTTTAATTATTTTAGTACTTAAGACAATTATAGTTTGTCAATCTAAATAAATCTAATTAATATGAGACAAAGTTCCTTTAAAGTTTTGTATGTATTTTTGATTGTACTAATAACTGAAATTTTTCTAAACATAAGCAAAATTTCTTGATTCTTTCTTATAATATTTATTAATTAATTTTTTATACAGTGGTATTTGTAAATTACTAAGTGATCGTTTAAATCAAAAGGGTCGTCATTATTTATGTGTCCTTTTATTATTTGAAATGGAGTAAATTTGGTTACAGTGTGTATTGAATTATTATATGCTAGTATTGAATGTTTTATTAATTGGTCAGGGGTTAAATCAGAGTTTTTGTCTTTAAGACATCTAAAATGTTCGATCAAACTGGAATGAAAGCGTTCGATAGGAGAATTTGAGTTACTGTTTTTGGCTGTAGTATAATGTAATTCAATTTTATGTAATTTGCAAAAGTCTTCTAAGTCAAAATTTTTAAATTCACTACCTTGGTCTGTAGTAATTTTTTGAGGTAATCCATGATGTGTTACATAATTTAATAAATTGTCAACTACATTTAAGCCTGTAATACTTTTTAAGGGGTAAGCTTGTCCATATCTAGAAAATGAATCGATAATTGTTAAATATGATTGATTTGCAATTTTAAATACATCTATATGTATATGTTCGAATGGTTTTGAAGCTGTAGGGGTAAGGTTAAATTTTATTACTGGTGGATTTCTGTCATATTTATTTTTTTGACATGTTTCGCAATTATTTATAAAATTTGTAATATCTTCTAGCATATTTGGCCAGTAATATCTATTATTCAGGGCTAAATTTACTTCATTTATTCCTCTGTGTCCAGATTTATAAATGTGATAATATTCTATTTTAGATTTCTGATCATTAGTCGTTAAAACATCGGTTAATAATTTTGTACAATGAGTAAATTTAAATGATGAATTTTTAAAAACATTTTGCAAGGTACTAATAAATGTTTCTGGTAAATTTCTATTCTTAAAATAAAGAGCATACATTTGTTTTGGGTCAATATATTCTTTTACAAAGTTTATTATTTGTTGTTGTAAGTTTATTTTAGATAATGTTACGTAAATTCTTTTATTTGTAAATAATTCTCCTCGTTTAATCAGATTTTTGGGTACATCGCCTATTGTAAAAATTATTTGATTTTTATAAGTATTAAGACATCTATTAGATATTGGAATTGATAAAATAGGATTTTCTTGTGAAGTATGAACTGTCTCTAAATCCGTTTCTCTTTCTAAATTAGGGGGTTTAATTTGAATATCTGAAATTATATTTATTTTTGGTTCTAATTCTTGCAAGTCTAATTCGTCTAATTCAGGTAATTCGTCTCGTAAATTAATATATCTTTCTAATATTTCGTCGATGTCTACATTTACATCTGTACTATCGGTTTCTAAAGCATTAAGGTATTCTTGTTTAGGGGGATAACGAGATAAACAATCTGCTGCTTGGTTTTGTTTTCCTTTTTTAATTTTTACTGTATAATCAAATTCTTCAAGTTTTAAACGCCATCTAACAAGTTTAGAGTTTGGTTCTTTTAAGGAAAATAACCATTGAAGTGGTTGGTGGTCAGTAAATATGGTAAACTTTCTACCAAATAAATACGGTCGAAATTGTTTGCAAGCCCATACACAGGCTAATAATTCTTTTTCAATTGTTGAATAATTTGTTTCAGCGGTATTTAATGTTCTAGAGGCATAACATACAGGGTGGTTATTTTGAGATAAAATTGCTCCAATAGCATAATTTGATGCATCGGTAGTGACTTCAAAAGGTTTATTAAAATCGGGGTAAATTAATACAGGTTCTGAAGTTAATATATTTTGACATATCTTAAAAGATTCTATAAATTCATTTGTGTGTTCGACTTTTTGATTTTTCTTGAGACAATTTGTTAAAGGTTTTGTAATTTTTGCAAAATTCTTAATAAATTTTCTGTAATATCCCATGAGTCCTAAAAAAGATTTTATTTCTTTTTGTGTTCGCGGTATAGGAAATTTTTTTATTGATTCTATTTTTTTCGGATTAGGTTTAATACCATTAGGGGTTACTATATGTCCTAAAAATTCGGCTTCTTTTTTCAAAAATTCACTTTTATCTAATTGGATTTTTAATTTTGCTTCTCGTAATCTAGAAAATATTTTTTTGAGGTTTTGTATGTGTTCTTGTAGACTTGTACTATAAATTATTATATCATCCATGTATACCATTGCAACTTTATTTAGTAAATCTTTTAAAACAAGATCCATTGTTCTTTGAAAGGTACTTGGGGCGTTTCTTAAACCAAAGGGCATTCTTAAAAATTCGTAATGTGCGTTATTTACACTAAAAGCGGTTTTTTCGATTGAGCATTTGCTCATTTCAATTTGATAAAATCCGTTTGCAAGATCTAAAGTAGTAAAATACTGAGCTCGTCCAAGTTTGTCTAAAATGTCATTTATGTTAGGTAAAGGATATCTGTCTTCGATAGTTTTTTCATTTAATTTTCTAAAGTCAATTACTAAGCGCCATTTTTGTTTATTTGAAGCATCTAATTTTTTCTTAACAATCCAAAGTGGAGAATTATAGGGACTATAAGAGGGTCTAATTATATTTCTGTCTAACATTTCTTGAATTTGTTTTTGAATTTCGTTTTCGTGAATATATGGTAATCTATAGGATTTTGTATGTATTGGGATTTCATCAGTAGTTTTAATTTTATGTTTTACTTTGGATGTAAAAGTAAATTTATCACCTGGTTTGAAAAATATATCGGAATAGTCTCTACAAAGTTTTATAATAGCATCTTTTTCTTCAATATTCATGTGATCAGTTCTGATTAGTTTTGAAATGTCTGGTTTATTTTTAGGGTTATTATTTTCGTTAAATTCATTTGTAAAACATTCAAATTTATATAATTCGTATTCGTCCGTTTGTAAGGGTTTAGCAATAATTGGTTTATGTAATGTAATTGAAATGTATTTGTCTGTTGGATTTTGGACTTCTAATAATGCGTATCCGTCTTTTGCGGTAGTGATTGAATAAGGAATTTCTATTTTTCCAAAATTTATTGGTTCAATTATAATGTCTCCGGTTTTAATATTAACTGGTAGCATTTTTGTTAAACTTTCTCTGGGGTTAACTGAGAATGAAAAACTTATGTCGTTTGGTTGTCTAAATTTAATGGGAATTTGTGTAAAATTGTTTATTAGACATTTATTTTGAAAATCAATGTTAAGTTGCATATTCATTAAGTCTGAGAGTCCAATGACTCCATCAAAATAGTCATGAAAGTCGTAAAGAATAAAGTTGATAATATGATTACTGTTAAATTCTGGGAATGCAGGGACATCTGCTTGATAACGAATATTTTTGCTGCCTATGGCGGTTTTTAATGTTATATTGTTTTGATAAATTGTTTCAGGATAAAAAGTTTCAATTACAGATGGTTTTATTATTGACTTGGAACAACCAGTGTCTATTAATAATTTTATCTTGGGTTGTGATATCTCGATGTATGGTAAAGGATTATTTGCTGCATATGAATTAATTTCTATCAAGGCATTGTTTCTGAGAGGCTCGTTGTTTGAAAATTTATGCTTTCGTTGTATTCTTCGCTATTATCTTCATGGGTTTCACTTTCATTTGAAAATACAAGGTGATCCTGGCAATTAGCGGAATCATCGTCATTCTGATAATTATCATAAAATTCATTTTCATTTATTGGGTAATCGGGTAAAATTTCATTTTCATGATGTGTATTATGTAATTCTTCAAAAGTATAATTAGGATTTAAGTCTGGATTTTGTTGAAAATAATTTTGTCTTTGATTAAAATTTGTTGGATTTTTATTAAAAGTTTGTCTTGAGGTTGTAGACATGGGTTCAGGTTTTGGAAGATTATTTGGATGAATTTGTCTTGGTTTGAATACATTTGTGGGTGTGCCAAATACTTGTTTATTTGTAAAATACTTTTTATTTGTTTGAGGTATGGGTCGAATGTTTATTGGTTGACAAGGAAAATTTGGTTTATTGAAAGATTGTTGTTGATAATTATTATTTAATAAATGTTTTGGTATTTGATGTTGAGGTGTATATTGAAATTTGTTATTTGGAGGTTGAGTATTTTGACTAAAATTATAAGAAATAGGAGACCTACTTTGATAAGTGTCGTATCTAGGTTGTTGAAAATAAGTTTGTTGTTGTCTTGTGTTGGATGTATTATTTTTAGTTTGTATAGTATTATATGTCTGAGGTCTAGACATTTGTCCGTACATTTTTTCAAAATTTTCATATTCTTTTACATATGCCATTGCATCTTCTAAACTAGCGGGTTTCTTTAAATGTAAATTATTTTTTAAAATTGGGGAACAACCTGCTATGAATGTATTTAATGCTGTCTTTTTATGATGATTTGTTTGACAAATTTTCTCATTTACATTTATAAGGGGATCGTTACTAATTCTCTGTATAACTGTACTCATTAATAATTGAATTCTATTTCCAAAATTTTGTAAATTTTCGTTTTTAAAAGGTCTACTTCTCGTTAATTCTTGAATAAGACAATCAAGATCTCTTCTATCTGAAAAGCTTTGAATTAACGCGTTTTTTAAATCGGGCCATGTAGATATTTCTACTCTATTTCCTACCATTAATTCGGCTCAATCTACTAATTTTCCTATTAAGCAATCAAAAATATGCGTATTTAATTCGTTATTATTTAATGATGCGTAACTTTGGATAAAGTTTTCACAACTTCTTAAAAATTTATTTAATGTGTTACTATCACCGTCGTAAGGTTTAATATTATTTAGCTTAGATTTAAATAAATTCCAGTTTAATTTGGCTAAATCTTGGTTTGCCATAGTTTCTCTATTATTTTCACGTTCTACATAAGTATTATTTAATAAATTTGTTATTTCGTCAACTTCTGACATAAAAATTTAATTTTCAAAATATCTTAAAATTTACTATCTTATACTATCTTTCCTATTCACAAAATGGAGGGAAAGGCAAAAAGGATTTTTTGGTACTTACAGATTCACAGAAGGAGGCTGTAATACACTGGTCCTTTTCCGGAACTTCTAGTCGAATTGTCGTCCACTGAAGGGCTCCTAGCTTTGAAAATGGTTTTTCCACAGAAGGGAAGGAAGCGTTGAACAGTTTTTTCACAGAAGGAAAAATGTTCGTTAATTCGCACTTAAATCGGCAAAACGATAAAGTTTGTCAAAATTTCACTACGCGCTCGATGCGGTATATGTGATTTTTTCGAAACTTGCACGAATCCTCGACTGACTGCGCCAATTATAAAGATTTTTGTTAAAAATCCTTTTTTAAAAATTATTTTATTTTATTTTCAAAAAACTACAACAACTGACTTGATTAAAAGATTTAATTGAAGTTCTATGAGTTTTACAATTTGCTTCTATATATAAGTTTAAAATGATAACAATGCAAAAATGATTCATATAGAGTGATGCAACTTTTCAATATATAACTCTCTCCTCCTTTTTTTAGTGTCTCTACCTGTAAACAAAATATAATTATTATACATATCAAATAATATCAAAGTTTTTCCTATTCAAAATGCTAAAACAGGCACATACCTTTTCTTCAGATGGTTTAGCTAGATGTTTCATTTTCTCATATGTAGCTCTCAATTGATCTCCTGTTCTAAGACCTGTGTGGTCAGGGTAGAATTGACCTTTTTTGCAATTTTCTCCCAACATTCGGCCTTCTGCTTGTTGAATACAGCATTGGGTTTTTTTTTCAATAATTTTGAAATACTTTTCTATTAAGCAGACTAATATCTCTTTTTCATGCTGTGTATAATTACCTGATCTTTTTCTCTCCATTTTTCAATAAACAACACATCAACAAAAGTGATACAAGATAAACAATCAAAATAGACTAATTTTAAGGTTATGCTGTGTGATATGAAGTTAGGAGCGCAGCAAAAATGTTCTTAAAATGTAAGGTGTTTATATTTCTATCCTATTATTTCTGTTTCATGATAAAATTTGTTTATTTAGTTAATGTTTCGTAAATATGTGAAAACTATGAAAAAATGTTCAGCGTGACAACGCTGCCTTTTCCCTTTGTAACCGTTAATTTGTATGTAGTGAGTTAGTTGGGTATGAGAGAGCATTTAGTAAAGTTAAAAAAAGGAGTTTGTTTTAATTTACAGTTAATATACCTAATTCAACCAATTTATATTAAGAAAATACCCTAGAGTATTTTACATGGTCCTTCGTAGCCGGTTAATCCGATGTCACAAGTATTGAAGTAATAAGTTAAAAAATTAAGTGCATCACGTGCCTGTACAGTAGTAAGCCATGGCGCCATAATTATTGTGAGGTATTTGGTCAGCACCGGTTTTTACAAAAGTTACAGAAGAACAGAAGCTGAGTGTACCAGAGGCAAAATCCATTTAAAAAAGTGAGTAATCCTTTTTCCTTTTCTTATTTCATATAATTTCATACCTGTTGTGTATTTCATTGTTGCCTCATTTCGCAAATTATTAATAAATTAAAATGGACATATTAAAAAGACAAAGAGGTTCTGTTAAGGCTAGTTTAACTAATTTTTCCAAGTATATTGACGATAATTTTAAAAATAACACAAGTATATCTCATCAATTAATTTTAGAGTTAGAAACTCGTATTAATAATATAGATGTTAATTTGTTGCAAAAATTCGTCGAAATCCAAGACAAGATTGAGACATCATGTGAATTAACGGAGTTAGAAAAAGAGTATTCGGAACGAAATGAATTTGAAAATAGATACTATTCTGTAATTTCTTTAGCAAAGAAGTATTTGGACGACAACAAAAAAGAAAACGATTCTGGCGGTTTCTCGACAAGTTTGAACAAGTCTGTTATTATGAACCCTACACAATCTGTTAAGCTTCCGGATATAAATTTACCCATATTTGACGGGTCTTTACAAAATTGGCTTGAATTCAGAGATATTTTTAAGTCTCTTATTAACAAAAATGAATCACTATCAGATATTCAGCGTTTTCATTATTTGAGAGCTTCTGTACGCAACGAACCTATTCAGCTAATATCAAGTATAGAATTTTCTTCTAATAATTATAAAATTGCATGGGAGCTGTTAGAAAAACGATACAATAATAATAAGTTATTAATACATAATCATATTAAAAATATTTACAATATAGAAGTCATGAGTAAGAAGTCCGCCAAGGGCATGCGTGCGATTTTAAATAATGTTACAAAAAATATGCGTGCATTGGGTCAATTAGGTTTATCCACAGCATCCTGGGATGTACCCATTGTATATTTATTAAGCACAAAATTGGATAAGACCACTGCTAGGGATTGGGAATCATTTAAATCAAAAGCAAAAATGAATCCATCTCTAGATGATTTTAAATTATTCCTAACTTCCAAGGCGGAATTTCTCGATAATCTTGAACAAAATCGCATAGAAAAACAACACAGTAGTGGTAATTTTAGAGGCTTGATTGCGGCAGATGATAATTTACAATGTTCAAATTTGACTGATGTTAAATCTCAAAAGTGTGTATTTTGCAAAGGGAAACATTATATTCAATCATGTCCTTCCTTTCTGAAAATTCCGGTTGAAAAACGGGGTGAAAGAATTATTTCTTTAAAGTTATGTCTGAACTGTTTGAAACCCGGACATTTCAATAAGAGTTGTCGAAAGACAACTTGTAAAAAATGTAACAAGAAGCACAATATCTTATTACATGTTGACAAAATTAATTCGCAAGAATTTCGCGATAAAAACCCAGGTTCTAATATCAATAACGAAAGTTCATCTTCCTCATTGGTCAATTTAAAAGAAGTTGTAAATAACTCTGCTAATTGTGAGATAAGTGATGTTTTATTATCCACAGCTCACGTCTGTATTTTGGATCGATTTAATAATAAGCATACTATTCGTGTAATTTTAGACAGCGGCTCTCAATCGAGTTTTATCACTGAGAGCGCATGCGATAAACTTCAATTGTTTAAAGAAAAAATTAATGTATCGCTTAATGGGATAAATAATTCATTTTCAACTATAAATTATAAATGCAACACACGAATATTTTCAAAGACAAATGAATTTTCAATAAATGTTTCTTGCTTTGTTATTCCAAAAATAACTGGGCCTTTGCCAGTTTCGCCGGTAAATATTAGTAATCTAAAATTTCCCAGTAATTGTAAATTAGCTGATCCTGCATTTTTTGAACCACAGGAAATTGATATGTTAATTGGCTCGGATTTATTATGGGATTTGATATGTGAAGAAAAGATTTGTTTAGGTTCCAAACTGCCGATCTTACAAAGTACAAAGATTGGTTGGATCGTAACTGGTCCTGTCGGCAAAACAAATAAGCCGGCGGTTTTGAACTGTTGTTTTGTTAATACCGACGTCAATATAAATCAGCAAATTCATAACGATTTAAAATTGTTTTGAGAATTAGAAAATGTTAGTTCAGAAGAAAAAAAATCATCAGATGAAGAGTTAGCATGTGAAAGGCATTTTATAAAAAATACAAAGCGAAACAAAGATGGTTCATTTGAGGTTAGGTTACCATTAAAAGTTGAAATTTCAAAATTAGGTAGTTCGTTTGAGCAAGCTAAAAAACGATTTCTAAACTTGGAACGTAAAATGTATTTCAATGATAATTATAAAAAACTATATCATGAATTTATGCTGGAATATATTAATTTGGGACATATGACAAAAGTTCAGGATTTTGACGCCACTTTTTCTGGCAATTATTTTATGTGTCATCATGGAGTATATCGAGAAGATGCAATCACGACCAATCTTCGTGTCGTTTTTGATGCATCATTGCCAAGTTGTACAGGGTTCTCTTTAAATAACATTCAAATGGCTGGACCTACAATACAGCAAGACTTATTTTCAATTCTACTTCGATTTAGACAGCATAGGTTTGTTATATCTGCAGATTGTACAAAAATGTATAGGTCCGTGTGGGTTTCTCCAGATGATAGGAAGCTGCAACGTATTTTATGGCGGTTTAATCTTGAAGATCCTTTGAATTGTTACGAACTAAATACAGTGACATATGGCACAACCTCGGCATCTTTTCTAGCGATTCGGTGTTTGTATCAACTTGCGCTCAATGTAGAAAGTACTCATCCTGATATAGCAGAAATTATTAAAAGGGATTTTTATGTAGATGATCTGCTTACGGGAGCCGATACAATAGAAAGTGCAAAACGAATATTTGAGTTGGTTTATGAGACACTTAAACAAGGTTGTTTCCTTCTTCGTAAATTTTATTCTAATGATCCTAGTATTTTGGATGGTATACCTGATACTGATCCTTTATCTAAAATCGTGGAGTTCGGTGAAAATGATGAAAAAAAAACACTTGGCCTGATCTGGAGCCCTATTCATGATAATCTAATGTTCAAGGTAAATAACATAATTGATTCAAAAAAAATAACAAAACGATCAATATTATCCGAAAGCTCTAGAATTTTTGACCCTTTGGGACTTGTTAGTCCATGTGTGATTGTTGTTAAGATTCTTCTACAAGGTCTCTGGTTAGAAAAATTATCGTGGGATGATCCAGTTCCTTAAAATATTTCTGTGGTTTGGTCTTCTTTTACGTCTGAGTTAAAGTTTCTAAATGAGCTTAGAATAGAACGTCGTATAGTTTCTGAAAATGTTAAGTCTATCGAAATGCATTGTTTTTCCGATAGTTCCGAAAAGGCATATGGTGCCTGTATTTATTTAAAATCTATAAGTGAAAATGGGGAAACAAGCGTAAATCTGGTATCGTCAAAGTCAAAAATTGCACCTTTACAAACTGTGACGTTGCCGCGTTTAGAACTTTGTGGAGCTCTTGTAGCTTCAAGGCTTGCTAAAAAGGTCTCGTCTGCGCTTAGTTTAAATGTGGAAAAAACTGTTTTTTGGACAGATTCAACTGTTGTTTTGGGTTGGATAAAGACCGCTCCAAATAAGTTGAAAACTTTTGTGAGCAATAGAGTCTCCGAAATTCAGGAAATTACTAATCGTGATACATGGAGGCATGTTCCAAGTGAATTTAACCCAGCTGATTTATTTATCTCGAGGGGTAAAATGTTCTGAAATTAATGACTTAAATATGTGGTGGTACGGACCGAAATTTTTGCTTTTGCCTGAAATTGAGTGGCAAAAAATTCCTGGTCAAAGGGATAGTTTACCTGATTTGCGTAAAAATAAAGTTTATTGTGCAACTAATTCAGTGGTAGCTGAAAAAGATAATTATGTAATCGAGAGATTTTCAGATCTGGTAAAATTGAAAAGAATAACCGCGTTAATGCGTAGATTTATGCATAATTGTATTAAAAAATGTCCAACTGACTGTAAGTACGGTCCATTAACAAAGAGTGAAATCGATTAATCGTTTAAAACATTGATTATTCATGTACAAGAAAATTGTTTTTCCGAGGATTATGAACAAATAAGGGCTAATAAATTAAAACACTCCTCAAAAATACTTAGTTTAAAGCCATTCATTGACGACTCTGGGTTTTTAAGGGTTGGTGGAAGATTGTCAAATTCGAGATTTTGCTTCGAAAAGAAACATCCTCTAATTTTATCAGGGCGTCACCATCTTACTAAATTAATTTTTATTCATGAACATTTGAAATTATACCACTGTGGGCCACAACATTTATTGGCTTCAATACGAGAATCATATTGGCCATTAGCAGGTAGGTCGTTGTCCAAACAAATTGTGCATCAATGTTTGAAATGTTTTAGATATAATCCCAGAATGTTGAAACCTATTATGGGCGATTTACCCGAACAACGCCTGACTCCTACTCATCCCTTTGATATTGTCGGGGTTGATTATGCAGGTCCTTTTTTGCTAAAGAGTCGGTCTGGTCTTGGTACTAAAATTTCGAAGTCATATATTTGTCTTTTTATATGTTTTTTAACAAAAGCAGTTCACTTAGAGTTAGTGACTGATCTCAGTAGAGAAGCTTTTATATTGTCATTACGTAGATTTTCGGCATGACGGGGTAAACCTAGTGTAATGTTTTCTGATAATGGTAGCAATTTTGTGTCCGCATATTCTGAGTTAAAGGAATTAGGTCAATTTATTAAACAAAATAATATTGAATTAACCTCAAAAATATGTAAGGAAGATATAGAATGGCATTTTATACCGCCTCAATCGCCCCACTTTGGTGGCCTTTGGGAGGCAGGTGTTAAGAGCATGAAAGTACACTTAAAGCGAGTAGTTAGTAATACCCCTTTAACATTCGAACATTTTTATACATTGTTAACCGAAGTAGAGGCAATAATGAATTCACGTCCCATTTCCCCCTTATCCTCTGACCCTGAGGATCTCACACCATTAACACCTGGACATTTAATCATTGGGCGCCAATTAAATTCCTGGTTGAATGCAGATTTGAAAAATTTGCCCACCAATCGATTGTCTCTGTATCAACACTTACAGCAGCTGAAGCAGCATCTTTGGACTAGGTGGAGTAAGGAATATGTTGCGGAGCTCCAACAGCGTACCAAGTGGAAACAGAAATATGATAGTCTAAACATTGGTGCGTTAGTTTTAGTGAAAGATGACAATGCACCCCCTATGAGGTGAAAGTTGGGAAAAATTTTAGAAGTGTTTCGCGGAAAAGACAAAATAGCGCGAGTGGCTGTTATAAAAACACAATCCGGGTTAATAAAACGTTGCTTTTCTAAAATATGTCCTTTACCTATGGATTGAACTAAAAATGTATGTTACATTAAATGAAATTTTGTATTTGCTTATCTAATTTTATAATATGTATTTGTTTGAAAGCCAATGCCTTCCAAGGCGGGCGGCATGTTTATATTTCTATCCTATTATTTTTGTTTCTTGATAAAATTTGTTTATTTAGTTAATGTTTCGTAAATATGTGAAAACTATGAAAAAATGTTCAGCGTGACAACGCTGCCTTTTCCCTTTGTAACCGTTAATTTGTATGTAGTGAGTTAGTTGGGTATGAGAGAGCATTTAGTAAAGTTAACAAAAGGAGTTTGTTTTAATTCACAATTAATATACCTAATTCAACCAATTTATATTAAGAAAATACCCTAGAGTATTTTACATAAGGATTGTGTTTTTATCAGTCTCTTTGTTGTCAGCAGAACCAGAATTGATGGTGAATAACACTTGCTGTTATGAGACCGATAAAATTTAACAGACCGTTAGCTATCAGGCCGCCAAATCGATTTTGGTGAATAATCAACATGGCGATGATCTTGAATGATTTATTTGATTCTTCTGATGATGAAAAAAATGTTTCCATTTTAACCTATTGTGCATTACGATGACGATGGTATATATTTTATATGCAATATAAATAAATATAATAACAGATATTATAAAAATATTTAAAAAAAATTAAATTAATTTAACCTAATGTAAACTAACCTAGTAAGTATAATTTTTTATTTGTAGATTTTCATGTTACAATCAATTCTCGGATTAGTGCAAAGAATTGAACATGTGAAAGTAAACAATTATATCGAACGTATTGTTCATAATTATAATAATGTTGATTTTCTCATGCATTTTCGCTTGTCAAGAAGAGCAGCATATCAATTAATAGACCAATTTATAATGTCGGAAATATTTACTTCTATACAAGGTATGTATTTAACGAAATCAATTTAACTTTAAATATATACAGCAACAAAATAGTAAAAATAATACTTAAAAAATAAAAATATTTTATTATTTTGTATATTACTTTTCAGAACGTATACAAAACATTAAAATAAGCGCTGAAAAACATAGTACCTGGATGACCGAGCTTTGCTCGTGTAATGTCAGTCAACATTTGCAAGCATCTTACTTTAGCAGCACGTGTGGGACGAGCAGAAACCTGATTATTTTCATGACGGTATCCTTGAAATGAGTCTTCACTGTGAGAAATTTGAAAATTCTGATCAGTTTGATGACGATGCTCTTCTAGGTGTTCTTGAGACGAGTTGCGGCTTCGTGAAGTTAGATTGTTTATAAGCGTTTTTTTCCAAGATCGTTTAGGCATTTTTAAGTAAACACGTGCAGTAAGAAGACACAAATAATATAAATAAACAATTGATTTTCTTAGTCTAACCTCAAAGCAAACACTCATTGACTTCGTGTTACTTAACAACGCCATCTGCTGGAATAGCTTTAGCTGTTGTTGTGTCGTTAAAGCAATTAGTTGCTCACAATTTAAAAAAAATAGTATTATTAGTTGCCAATAGATGTCAGGAAGAGTCATATTTTTCAGTTTAAATTGGGACTACTCAAACGCCACCTTTTTGTTATTTTTCTTCCAATAAAAAAAAGTAAGTTTATGTTTAAGGTGATTATTGGTAAAAGACGAATAAAATGACATTTTCTTAAAATTATTCCTAGCTAAATCGATTTATCGCCCCCGAAACCCTCTATATACAAAATTTCATGAAAATCGTTGAAGGCGATTCCCAGATTCCAATGATATATATATATATATATATATATATATATATATATATATATATATATATATATAAAGCAAATGTTAGATTGTTTGGGTAGCGGCAGTGAAATAAAAGTGAACTCTTTATAATTATTCCAAGCTTTCGGAAACGTTTATTTCCATCTTCAGGGAAACTACAAACAATATTATGTGTCAAATCATCTTAATTAACAACAAACCACGTCGATTATCCTGTGTAAAGAGAAACACATCTTAACCTCTCTCACAAGTCATATGTGATGTGATAATTTTAATATGATCTTGTTAGATAGGAGGCCTCATCCATGGCATGAATGTGGAGCCCTATTACAGGATCTCACGTTTATTGGAAAACAAATGATAAAATTCATTAAACAAGATTTTATTTCTTAAAGTACTTACATTATCTCGAGGTTAGTTATTAATTAAGATGTTATCCACATGTAAAGTACATAAAACCATATTATTGGTACAAAATGTAATCAAAACGTTAAAATTGCACACATTAAAAATTATTTAAAATTACTATTTGTAGAAATAACGGTATTAATGACAATTGTCGTTTTGACGTTTTTTTAATGTAATAATCTTCAACAATGGTAGTTTTTTTGTGTATCACTCACTGATAAAGAACGCATCGAGCACACTCTGGCCAACAGGTATTAGGGTTTTTTTGTTTTTAAATTGTTTCTTAATCAATAAATTGAAATTTTTTTTTTTTTTTAATTGAAAATTTTTTTAGGTTGTGTAAAGTTCTTCTTTTTTAATAAAAACTGAATTTTGAAAATATTGAAATTTAGATCTTCTTCCTATTTTATCACGGTGGAAGTGGATAATTAATAAATTGAGAAATTAATTAAAATTATTATTATGTGTAATTGGTACATTATAAAGAGTTTTCAGTAATCACCGATAGATTGTGGGAGGAAACAGAACCATTCTTTTCTAAATTAAGTAAATAAGAGTAAATTTCACTAAGATGTCTGATATCTGATTTTTTATTCATGGTATTGGGTTCTTGAAATATAAAGGCCATTTCTAAAAATAACCTTTTTGGATAATTATTTTCAGTTGCCAAAATTTTAGTATCATTATAGTTAATAGAATGATCTTCAGATTTAAAATGGTTAGCTAAAGCACATCTTTCTGGATGCAACCTACAATCACTTTTGTGAGAAGTTAAACGGAAAGAAAGAATTCGTGAGGTTTGTCCAATGTATTTTAAGTCACAGTTCTCACATGGTATACTGTAAATTACATTTGATCTAGAAAGTGTGGGAGTTTTATCTTTTAGCTTGCTGTATACGGTTCTTAAAGTTAGTGCTGTACTATTGGCTATTTTTATATCTTCTATTTCTTTAAAAAATCTGCATAGTTTAGGTGTGATATCTTTTATGTAAGGAATTGATTTATAGACAAAAGAATCAGTCTTTGTTAACGTTTTAATTTGAATTAGGTTTGAATGTGTTGAGTTAATGGAATTGTCATTGTTATTATGTAACTGAATCATGTCTGCGATGCTAATGTATGGATCGTTGTGTAACAATTTTTTGACTAGTGCTGTAGGATATGAATTATTTATAAAAAGGTCTTGAAGGATTTTAAGGTTCTTATTATGGAAAGATTGATCTGAAATTTTTATTACCCTCTGTTTCATCTGTTTAAGTAAACAGCAAAGAGTATATAACAGTAAATTCCACAAAGTTAAAAGCAAAAATTTGATGAAATTTAACAAATTATATAACAATGAAGTCAATAAATTATTAAATGTAAAAAATCATTGGTTTAAAAATTTAACGAAAATTGAGATACCTAAAGACATATTAAAATTTCAATCTTTGGGTCCAAAATTTAGTATCGAACCAAGAGTTGGTAAAGATATCTCAATAAAAAGTTTATTAGCGTGTATAGACAACATAACTTCAACTATAACAGATGAATTAGCAAGGAATGTAATGATAGCTAGGTCTACGAATGTCATTACCAACCATGTGCAACACAATGGGGGGTACCATTATAGCGCTTCAATATTTTACAATAAAATTTTGTCAAAAACAAAAAAATTCTTAAAGGATCACCCATCATTAGTTATTACCAATTCAGACAAAGGCAATGTAACTGTTATTATCACAAAAGAACAATATAATGAATTATCATTAAAATTATTAAATAACCGTAACACATATGATATTTTACCTAGAGATCCAACATTAAGTATTCAAACAAAATGTAATAACCTCATAAAAATGTTATATGACACAGGCCAAATTGATAATAACGAAAGAAAAGTATTGACTTGCTATAATGGGGTCTCACCAAAATTTTACGCTTTACCTAAGATTCATAAACCTACGCTTTCAGTACGACCAATTGTAGCATGTATTAATGCTCCAATGCATCTTTTAGCTTCCTTTTTAACTAATATTTTAACTAAAGCTTACAATCCAAATAACGATTATTTTACGACAGATTCTTTTGAGATTTCAGAATTTTTTAATAATTACAAATTACCAGCTAATTATGTTATTGCAAGTTTAGATGTAGTGTCACTTTTCAGCAATGTTTACCTCGACGCAGCCCTAAGGGCAATTGAAAAAAGATGGAACGACATCAGCCTCTGTTGCAACGTTAACAAAGATACGTTTATGCAACTAATTAGTTTTTTATTTAATAATACGTATTTTTCTTTTAACAACACTTTTTACAAACAGAAATTTGGCACCCCAATGGGGGCCACAATTTCACCAATCATTGCCTGCTATGTTATGGATGATCTGTTGGACAATGTCATCCCAGTACTATCCTTTGACCTTGCTTTCATTAAAAAATATGTTGATGACATCATCCTAGCCCTACCTAACAATGGCCATGATGAACTTTTATTTACGTTTAATAGCTACGACCCATACATTCAATTCACAATAGAAAAGGAATGCGACAACAGATCAGTACCTTTCTTAGACACCTGGTTCATTCGTAATGCCAATACTGAGACTTTGGTCGTGGACTGGTACAGCAAATCAATGTGTTCAGGTCGCTATTTAAATTACTGGTCATACCACAAACATTCCATCAAAATCAATTTACTTAAACAGATGAAACAGAGGGTAATAAAAATTTCAGATAAATCTTTCCATAATAAGAACCTTAAAATCCTTCAAGACCTTTTTATAAATAATTCATATCCTACAGCACTAGTCAAAAAATTGTTATACAACGATCCATACATTGGCATCGCAGACATGATTCAGTTACATAATAACAATGACAATTCCATTAACTCAACACATTCAAACCTAATTCAAATTGAAACGTTAACAAAGACTGATTCTTTTGTCTATAAATCAATTCCTTACAAATAAGGTAATAACTGTCACAAACGCTCTGTTCGTTTTATGTTATTACCTTGCCGAAGGTACTTTTGAGACGCAAAGCGACTTCTTAGTTCCATTTTTGGAGTAAAGATGGGGCCACTTGCGAATCTATAAGGATTTGGTCGATTCATACAGTGGATGTCTCTTCATTAGTGACTGAAGAGATATAACCTATACTGCACTGATGAGCTCATAAAAAGAGCGAAACACGTGTCTGTAGTTGGTTTTGCCCTTGTATGGGCTGATTAAAATCCTTATACTCCTATTTCGCAGCGTCTACCGGTGTCTTGAGTTAGAAAATCTAACCAAACACCAATCCAGTTGAAAATTGGATTTATTATTGACAGCACGGCACTAGATACTTTTGTATCATCTCTTACATATTGTTATATAAGACTGTCACAAACGCTCTGTTCGTTTTATGTTATTACCTTGCCGAAGGTACTTTTAAGACGCAAAGCGACTTCTTAGTTTCATTTTTGGAGTAAAGATGGGGCCACTTGCGAATGGTTTCTACTTTCGCAAGCGTACATCTATAAGGATTTGGTCGATTCATACAGGGGATGTCTCTTCATTAGTGACTGAAGAGATATAACCTATACCTACTGCACTGATGAGCTCATAAAAAGAGCGAAACACGTGTCTGTAGTTGGTTTTGCCCCTGTATGGGCTGATTAAAATCCTTATACTCCTATTTCGCAGCGTCTACCGGTGTCTTGAGTTAGAAAATCTAACCAAACACCAATCCAGTTGAAAATTGCATTTATTATTGACAGCACGGCACTAGATACTTTTGTATCATCTCTTACATATTGTTATATAAGACTGTCACAAACGCTCTGTTCGTTTTATGTTATTACCTTGCCGAAGGTAATTTTAAGACGCAAAGCGACTTCTTAGTTCCATTTTTGGAGTAAAGATGGGGCCACTTGCGAATGGTTTCTACTTTCGCAAGCGTAAATCTATAAGGATTTGGTCGATTCATACAGGGGATGTCTTTTCACTAGTGACTGAAGAGATATAACCTATACTGCACTGATGAGCTCATAAAAAGAGCGAAACACGTGTCTGTAGTTGGTTTTGCCCCTGTATGGGCTGATTAAAATCCTTATACTCCTATTTCGCAGCGTCTACCGGTGTCTTGAGTTAGAAAATCTAACCAAACACCAATCCAGTTGAAAATTGGATTTATTATTGACAGCACGGCACTAGATACTTTTGTATCATCTCTTACATATTGTTATATAAGACTGTCACAAACGCTCTGTTCGTTTTATATACAAAAGGGGAAAATTATTAGGCATGTACGCAAAAAGGATTAATAAGGCCACGAGTACCCAACACTTTTGCTAGCCAAGTGCCCCAATACCCTACTTGGTTATGCCGCACTGATGACGGCTAATGAGCCAGAAACATGCATGTCTGCGGTTACCATTCCTACTTGTGGCCTTATTAATCCTTTTTGCGTACATGCCTAATAATTTTCCCCTTTTGTTTATATTAATACGCATTTTCTTGGCACTTTGTTTATTTCATATCCTGGGCTTAGAACGACTCAAACACAATGAGTCCGTTTCGCCAACGTTGCGACGCTGGTTGCTAGCCGAAAACCCATTGGCACAGCTGGCCGAAAGCACAAAATGGCGATAGGACTCCTGTGTGAGCGTTCGTTGTTTTTGTGTTTCTTGACACATGTTTCCCCAACATCCTTTGCTCCGAAGTACCCAACACTTTTGCTAGCCAAGTGCAATGCTTTACTTGGTTATGCCGCACTGATGACGGCTAATGAGCCAGAAACATGCATGTCTGCGGTTACCATTCCTACTCGTGGCCTTATTGATCCTTTTTGCGTACATGCCCAATAATTTTCCCCTTTTGTATATATATATTTATATAATTTTTTATAATTTTAAGATAACGATCGGAAAAGCGTCAATCGTAGGAGGGTCAGCAAATGATGTAAAATGCCAACATTAGGAAGAAACTTTATTCCAAAATGCGAAATTTTCGACGGGTTTTTCCGTCTTCATCAGCGCCTATAGGGATACAAACAATTAGAACTTGTTATCAAATACAAAAATATAACGTACACAGGAAAACGTTCTAGTGTCTCCTTAGATTATAGTTAAAAAGAATAAAATTGTATAAAACTGCATGAAAACCATCACAAACCATGTATAAAAGCATAAAATTAGATTCCTTACGTCTTTCCATAGGTTATGTTAAATAAATCAATAAATAAACAAATTTAAAGTCGAACGAATTAAAAGTTACAATATAGGTAGCACCTAATTGGTTCTTGTTAGATCTTGGCATAGTAAGTAACCAAAATTTATAGTTGTTTTAAAAACTTACAGTAAGCGAGATTATTCCTTAAGCAGATTCATTAAAGGAAACATTGCTAAAACCAAACCAAACAAATTTGTATTAATTTAAATATAATTGTTGTTTTAGGATAAAAATTATTAAAATTATTAAAACGTGTCAATTTCTTTACTTGTTCTGGCAATTACTGTCACCAACCGACAGGACAGAGAAGGACAAGCTTCTATTATTACTCGAGGGTGTCTGATAGGTTGGGTGTTCGAATACTTTTGGTGAAGTCAATTTCTAAGATGTTAGAGTAAATAATACTTAAATTTTTTATGTCAGACCTTTTGTTGATGCTTAGAGGTTCATTGTTAATATGGACCATTTCTAAGAAATTTCTTTTGAACAGATTGTTTTCACTAGTTAACACCTTAGCCTCGTTGAAATTGAAATTATGGCCAGTATCAAAATGAATTGCTTGTTTAAAGATATAAGAGTTTATGTTATTTATGGTTTGTGGGTCATCAAACAGGATTTTATCGAGATATAGCAGATAGATTCGGAATAACAATAAGTGCGTTACACACAGTAAGAACAAGAGTAACCGATTTTATTTTAGCTGTAGCGCATCATATTATTAAATATCCAACTGATCTCGAAAAAAGAACAAACCTCAAACTTTTATCTACAACGAAAAGGATTTCCTAATATAATTGGTAAATATATAATAGTATATTCTCACATTTTTAATGTAAAATATTTTGCTCATTAAAATCTTCTCATTATTGAAATCTTTTTCAGGTGCTATTGATGGTTCTCACATCAAAATAGACAAACCTCTGGAAGATCCTGATTCCTATATAAATCAGAAACAATATTTTTCCATTCATGTACAAGGGACGGTTAATCATGACATGAAATTTATTGGCGTATTTATTGGATATCCAGGTTCCGTTCACGATGCAAGAGTTTCAAAAAATTCCACACTATATAATGATGTACATAATCTTTGTGGAGGTAAATTTAAAAAAAAGAATAAAAAACTCTTTTTTTAGCAACTTCCACGTTTAATTAAAATTTTTTATATTTTTAATTATAATGACATATGTTTCGCTTTAATTAGCATCGTCAGATTGACATATTAAAGTTACATTTTGTTTGTTCGTAGCTAAGTATCTGATGTTGATTAGGTAGTATTAAGGTTAGATCAAGTATGGAAGTAATAAGATATATAATCCATTTCACCGATTTTGGCCGATGATAGAAATCATACCCGAAGTAAATTTAGAGATACATCTCTCTCAGATACAGGCAAGTTTGAAATTTAATTGAGGACGTATGTTTTTTAATACATCACTTACGTAACTGCATCTTGTTTCACCGGTAGATAAAAAGGATTCAATACGTCTTTAATTAATTCAGATTTCTAGTAACCGTCCTGTACGGCTCGTTGTTGAAGGGTTGAATTTAATAATTATTATCTCATATTTTTGTAGATGTCAAACCACACTGATAGTTTCAGAAACTTACGACTTATTTATAAAAAAAGATCTCTCCGCCATTGGTAACTTGGATGACAGTTTAATCTTATTTCAGTGATTTCTAATATCAAATCGGCCAAAAACGATGAAATGGACTATAACAATATTAAAGCCTAGATGTTATTAGCCCTAAGGGATTATCCCGGATGTACCTCCCTCTAAGATCAGTATAACTGTGCAATGATATAAAAAAATAGGAAACAACTATATCATGCTGATCTTTACAATAACTTAATATATTTGTTTTACAATTATGTCTTATCTATATATAAAATGAAGACTCAATCAAAGCAAACAGTTTAATAGTGGAGGATTTCCAAGATTTATTTGTTCATTAACAACTTTAAATTGTGGATCTGTTAGATGTCTTTTTATTTCAAGTTCTTTAAGGAAATCTAAATTTTGTTTTTTATTACAAATGTGTAGTATTTGGATGTCATTGGTGTGTAAGAGTAAGGTTGGATGTTCAAGTAGGTGTTTTGCATAATTTGACTTATCTGGTTGTTTTAATCTATATGCTCTTAATCGTTCATTAAACCTTATTTCAAATTTTCTTTGTGTTTGACCTATATATACAGCATTACATTTTGGACAATTAATTTTGTAAACACCAGTTTTTTTTCATTTGGGTAATTTTGTTTTTACATTTAATAATTTTGTACCAACATTATTTTGTGTTTTAAATGATATTAATGCTGATGTTGCCAAATATATTATTTTTCAAATTGTATTGGAAATACTTTCACAATATGTAATATTTTTATAACTTTTAATTTCTTTAGTTTGTTTAGGAAATATTAGTTGTAGTGACACTTTATGTTCTTTCTTATTAATTTATTTATTTATAAAATGCATTGGATAGCCATTAGATGTAGCTATTTGTTTTATAATATTAATTTCTTTATCAAAGTTAATTTTATCCATTGGAATTGAAAATGCCCTATGTATCATAAAATTATAAGCTGCTAATTTATGTGTTATAGGATGATTTGAATTATATGGTATGGTCGCATCTGTTTGTGTTGGTTTTCTGTATATTGAATAATTTAGTAAATTATTAGCTTTTTTAATTTTTAAATCTAGAAAATTAATTGAATTATTTTCTTCAACTTCTAAAGTAAAATTAATTTTAGGATGCAAAGTATTAATATAATTAAAAAATATATCTAACTGTCGTTCGCTACCTACAAATCCTGCTAACACATAATAATAATAATAATGACTTTATTAATACAAAATAATTTACACATTAGTAAGTAAAAGTAAAAAATATACAAAATACATTGCCCATGTATGGCGCAAGTCTAGCTTACAGCTACTCTACTGAACCAAACACAGGCAAAAAGAAATTAATTATATAATTTTTAAATCGAGAAAAAAATATTACATTTATTTATGCTTTATCATTGGTTTTTTTTTACGAAATGTTAATAAAAACTTTTCATTAACATAGACTTTAAGAAAATATTTAAATTGGTTGTTTAAGTTATTTGTTACCTTGGTTGGTAAGAGTTTTATTTATGTTTAAAGAAAATTTATTTTAAAGATTTAGTAAATATTTTTTATACTTTATTTTAAACGTTTGATGTGATAAATTAAGAAACTGGCTAGGGATTAAATTAAATTGTTTTACAGCATTGTATGAAAAGGACCGTTGAAAGATCGCAGTAGTGTGGTGTGGCATAGTTAATTTTTCCATGTGTCTCACATTTACATCATGAACAGCATGGCGAAAAACCAAGCGTTTTTTTAAGGAAACGGGTGAGCATGGAATATTTATAATCTTTAACAAAAAACTAGAAAAGTGAAGAGCCCGACGCTCAGTCATTCTAAGCCATTTAGTATCTTTATAGACATGAGAAATGTGTTCAAATCTACGCAAACCATAGACAAACCTAATACACGCATTCTGCACTTTTTGAATACGATTTTTGCTTTCTTGAGTTTAACAGAAGCCGTAAATAAAATCAAAATAATTAAAATTCGATAAAACAAGGCACTCGCATAAATTTATTTTAAGTGATCTATTCAGTATGTGCCTATTGTTATATAAGATTTTCAAAGAACAAAATGATTTTTGCATCAATTTTTTTAGGTGATCTTTAAACCTAAGCTGATTATCCAAAATTATGCGTAGATTTTTTACATTATCAACAAAATTCAGTTTTAGTTACCGATCATTAACTTTAAATTAGCTTTTAGAAACTCAGTTTTAGAATTGTTACCAAAAATCATTACGCAAGATTTTTCTGAATTAAGCTTTAAATTGTGACCTATGGAAAGCTCATTCAAAGTTTTTAGATCTTCATTATTACAATTTTCGAAATATTTGTAATCCTCAACATTGAAAAAACAATATATTTGGGTATCGTCAGCGAAAGCTTGGACTTTACGAAATTTTAGTGACTTTAAAATATCAGACGTATAAATTAAAAATAATAAAGGGCCCAAAATTGACCCCTGAGCAACACCGGAAAGGATCTCTGCTTTGTCTGAATATTCGTTATTTGAAAAAATTGACTGAAATCTTTCAGTAACATATGATTGTAAAAGCGTAGTTGCTTCTTCATCAAAGCCATAATACCGAAGTTTAGCTATTAACAAATCATGATTAATGGTATCAAATGCTTTTGAGAAATCTAAAAGTACTAAAGCTGAACTCATTTTTTTATCACATGCTCTAAAAATATCATCCAGTACATTAGTTAAAGCGACTGATGTACCAAACCCTTTACGAAAACCGCACTGAGTATTGGGAAGAATATTATTGTTTATACAATAGTCGTAAATTTGTTGATACATAACCTTTTCAAATATTTTTGACAAGGCAGGAAGTATATTTATCACCCCAAGTTCATTAAAATTTAAAGGATTAGCGGTCGTTGGTAAAGGCTTGCCTACAGAGATTTTCCATTGATCAGGGAAGTAACTTACTTCAATACAACAATTAATAATATGTGTTATATACTTATCTATGAAGGGACTACAATATTTTAACATTAGAGGTGATATTTCGTCTACTCCAGTTGCATTAGTTTTGATGTTGTTGAGAATTTTATTTATCGCTGATATTTCTGCTAATTTAAAATTAAATCTTAGATTTTTATTAAAAGTATTCTTTTTATAAAAGTTAATTTTTTCGGAGCAGTTAGATTTATTTTGTAGGAAAGTAGCAAAGAAAGTATTAATGTCATTAGCTTTTGACAAGGCCGGTGGTATTTCAATATTTTTGCTGAACAAATATTAAAGCTTTTTAAAGCTGACCAAATTTTTTTTGAATTGACATTAAAAGATTCCAAATAATTCTTTTTAGAAAGTTTTTTATATTTTCGCCGTGTTCTGTGTCTCTGTGTCATTCCGTGGAATTTGTAATCGAATTTAAACCTATTTCCCGACTACCTATAGCTCTGAAATTTTCAGGATAGCTAAGAACTGGATGACAATGCATGTTTTAAGTGTATTTAGGCATATACATAGATTTCGAAATTTATACCGAATTGATATTAAACATGATCTAAGTTGTGTATAGATAATTATTTTGAAAGTTATTAAATAAATCGTTCGTAGCGTAGTTGGTTAGGCGGTGGATCAGTCCACTTGTGACAGTTCTGTTATGTTATCATAATGGGATCGATTACGCGACAGAGAAGTTTTTTTTTTTTTTTTTTTTGTATTATTTTAACTGGTAATAAAATAAACTGTTTTAGAAAGTTTTTAGATACAACTACCCTTGATTTTGTTAACAAGGAAACAATCTTCTCTATGATCAATCACAGCGTTGTATGACTTAATATTTTTGCAAAATCAGGGATGCTGTGCATTGTTGAGATGACACAAAATATGACCTATAAATCAGTAAAAAACTTTCTATTATAAAAAGTTCTTTTTGTAAATTGTGCTTATTTTCTCTTCTTATTAAAGATAATGTATTATTTCTAAGGGTTTTATATTGTATCCAATCTGCTTGAAGCTTTGATTTTTTAAACTTTTGCAAAGCTGTATCCCTGTGTTTCATAAGCATTTTGATATTATCACTTAACCATGGAGCTTTGCGCTTGGTTATTAGAGATTCTTTTATGGGTGCATGTCTATTAAACAACGATAAAATTATATAATTTAATATATTTATTTTATTATTAATATTATTTTCATATAATATGTCATCCTGTAAATCAGTTAAAAAATTATTTAAGTTAAAATATTTAAAAGAACGATGCTTTATCATTTTAGGTGTTTTGCTTTCTTTTAAAAGATTAAGATCACAGTAAATTAATTTATGATCAGAGATAGTATCAGCTGATACCACCCCCAATCTTATTACCAAAGACACATCAGTAACAAAAATCGCATCAATTAATGTACTAACAGATCCAGAAATTCGTGTAGGTTCATCAATAATCTGTGAAAGGTTATAATTTTCAAATAGAGGCACTAGTGGGTTTTGCAGATTTAACAAATTAATATTAAAATCACCTAAACAAAAAATTTCATCCACTGTGGGACAAAGACAAGAGAAGATATTATCAAAATCAGAAATTAACAGATTAAAGTAACATATTGTAACGGTATTACCATATTTGGGGCAGAATAGAAATTACTTAATTAATATTAATTTGTAGTTTTGAAGACAACTTGGGCGCTTTTTTATATAGCCACCCTTTTACAACTTTTTGTTTATTTTTATTATGACTTCTTTTAGCTAGAAGAAAAACACTATTACCTTCAATTTTTCAAATTTTCTAATTCTCTCCAATGTATGGTTACAAATTGCGATGAGTGAAATTTCAAATCAAGTATTTCATCATCCAGGGTTTTGTAGTAAAACCCCTTATACAATGTGTCCCAGTGTTCAGGTAATTCGGAGAGCACAAGGCATGAGTTCGGAGTTTTCAAATGTGCTCTAATTATTTAATAACAGGCCCTTGAGGGCGCCACCCTATTTAAAGATTTAAAATGAAACAGGGAAATGTAGTGAAACTAAAATGACTTCAAGCAGATAAAATCTAATTACTAGTTTATGAAACCTAAGAAGCCTTGTAAGTTGATCTGAAAAGAAAGTTCTAAAAAAACACAGATTAAGTAATAAACTTTAACTTTACTTTATTTTTAAGAATATAACCAACAAGTAAAATAGTTAAATCCTTAACGCAGTATGAGTTGTTATATAAAAAAAAGAACTAAATGTCAACAATCTGCGCTATGGTAAAGCATAGCTACTACTAAAAACAAGGATTTTAATAATTAACATTTTTATTACTCAGTATAGTTTGAGATATTTTAAGTTAACTACAAGTATTAACATAAAAATGATTTTCAGTAATCTACACTGCTAAAAGGGGACACCCTTTATCTAGGTTCTGGTTGTGATCTTTTAACACAATTAAAATGATTTTAAAGTATATTTCAACTTAATTAACAGACATCAGATACCTAGTATACAAAATGTTACCTGCTGAGAAAACTATAACCCTCTAACCTTAAAAAAAACATAAAATGACAGATATTGCAAATTCAAAAATATTATCTTTCATGGGATCAAAGAGTTCGGTAATTGCATTGAAGCGAGCACTTGCGTTTCACCTGTAATGTGCTTTACAATAATATTGAAAAGAATAAAAGTTATGAAATGAAAAGCGATTGGACCAATAGGCACACACCACACACTCATATTAAGCCAAAGATAACATATCAGGCTTAATTTTAATTAATATGAAATGTTCAATATTTATAAATACCATATTTATAGAAAAAAGAATTTGATACCTACGCAACGTTAAATATTTATACGCAAAAAAATGTCATAAGAAAACTGATTAAAACACAGAAAATCTTTATTTGCACTTGAGAAACTATAAAATTGGTACCTGTAGATTTTAACCAATAAAATCACTGTGACTTCAGAAGGAGAATCCAACGTCTATTCGTGCCACTGAACTGCCAAAAGGACCTGTTGCCTTTCCATTATGCTGTCATCATTCACAGCTACCAGCAGGTGGACAGGAAGACAAAACAATTTTTTAGATTATCACGTATGGAGGCTTAGAACCACACGGCCAAAAAGTTGTACGTCATCATTGGTCGACGAACTGACCAAAAAATAACCATATCTTTGGGCTCCACGTAGGAGGCATTAAATCCTATATGATTTAATAATTTTTATAAAGCCTTGAGAATCATTTTTGACTTACCCCTTATAAGAGCGCCTTCTATCACTAACAAATTAACCGGTCCGACACCGCCATTTTCTCGAAACGTGGTATGAACACTCAAAAAAAAAAATATGAAGAATATCTGTTCTTTTAGAACATTAATAATTATCGTTCCGCCGACTTGCTATCAAATTACTGGCAATATAATTTGCAGAGTAAACCTTATTTCATTATTGAAATTTGGTGTAAAGAAAAATTCTTTGTCTGAACTGAGACCTTACATCTTCGACCCGTTCACAGAAAAAGACCGCCAGGAACCTGTTCAACCTTTGTCTTCAACCTTCGCCTCATCGTGAATAATCGTTATCTCTCGCACAAAAGTCTGATAAAAAGGACTTATTTTTCCTTAAAGTTATTAATACATTTTAAAGTACTCAACGTATTTTTTTATATTAAGCAGTCTCAATATGTTAAATATAAAGATCTAGGTATTTATTAGCTTTTAAAGAAATATGTATCGAGTGTTGCCTATAAGTAGGTTTAAATAAATTTTCCGACTCAACACAATGACCTTTAAATTGTAACTATTCCTGATAATTAAAATAAAATCACTGAGTTTTGCAAACTTACTCTAGCTGACCTAATACGCACAGATTAACGCAATCTAAGTTCTTTAGAACAGGGTATATTCCTAGATATATACTTATTCTAACTAATGTACATTTAGCCTATTCTATTCAACCTACTACGCTTAATAAATTACGCATAAATTTATGTTCTTTAAAACACAGCATGTTCCTATACCTAACTAATGTAAAATTAACTTATCTATCTGACCTACTACGCATAATAGATTACGCACAACTTTATGTTTTTTAGAACACTGTATGTTCCTAAATATCTACTTTAACATGTTACTTTTTAATGTACCTATTATATGCACAACTGTATGTACCTTTTTTGTATAAAACCTATATTATCTACAACCTCCGGAGGTACTCTTATATTAAATACTAATATCCTGACACTATTTACAAATGTTTACAAAATTTTACCCCCAAATGCCGTAGGTATTTGATAGTCTACGTACTTGTATCCGACAAGTCAGACATCGAACCATTGGTAGGTCTTAAATCCTGGATATGGTAAACTCCGGCTGAAGAGCCGTCTTCATAAGCTAATTCATAAACTAGCTTAGATTTCTTCTGGACCACTGTACACAGAATGTATTTTGGTGCCAGCTTTTGCGTAAAATTATAAAATTATCCGCAGCTTTCGAAAGGACATGGTTTCTTTTTCAGACCTTTTCTCCTATAAAAAATTCCTTGTGTTGACGTCTTAAATTGTAATATTCTGAATTTTTCTTAAAATTATTACTAATCTTCTTTTGCACATCATCAAAAATTGTCTTCAATTGACCTAGATTTTCTGCCCAATAGTCACGGCTTCCGAAATCTAGTCATTATTTCCAGATCCGTAATATTTTCCTGAAACTGGAATCTCACGACCAAAAGTGAGAAAAGCAGGACTGAAACCTGTGACTTCATGAACAGAAGTTCTGATAGCATATCCTATTTTTGGTAACTCTGCATCCCAATGTTTATGATACTTCTTAATGTAACTTCTGATAGCAGTTCCTATTACTTTATTATTATCTTTCTACATAATTAGCTTGAGCGTGGTAGTAAGGAGTAAAAACTAAATTTGTTTGATATTTTGCTGCTAGGTCTGCTAAATCTTTACCTGAAAAACTTTTAGCATTATCGCACAATAGCCTTTGTGGTACGCCGTATACCAAAAATATGTCATTTTCTAAAATCTTACAAATAGCTTTTGCTTTCGCTTGCCTGAGTGGAAAAAGTAGTGTATATTTAGTAAACCAATCGGTTACTACCAAAATCTGAGTATTACCTCCAGTGCTCCTAGGAAATGGTCCTATACAGTCAATAGCTATCACTTGAAATGGAAATCTGACTGCTCTTTCTAATTCCATTAACCCAAATTTTTTATAATTTGTGGCTTTTTGAGCTGCACAAATTTTGCAAGTTTTTACATAGTTAAGAACGTCTTTACGCATTTTGGGAATAATAAGTCAGATCTACTCTTGCCAATGTTTTATTGTATCCTAAATGAGCTGCTGTTGGTACATCATGGCAGTTGTTCTTCCTTTGTGTTTTTGGTACTTATAATTTCCAATCAGACCGATTACTGTTCAAAGTTTCTTTTGACAAAACTAGTTTATACACATAACCGTTTCTTACTGACCATTGAGGATATTTTCCAGGATTTTGTGATACATTATTTGTCGTTTTAATATAAAAGTTATCTAAATTATTAAGATCTATATCCAGAGAAATATTAGAATCTAAACTGTCAACAACATGTAGCTCTTGCAACCACTCCTCGGTTTCTTCTCTATTATCTTCAAGTGGTAGTGGAGCTCTTGACAACGCATCAGGAACTATGTTCAGTTTTCCTTTCCTATGTTCCAGTTCAAAGTCGAACTGACTCAATCGTACACTCCATCTAGCCAATCATCCTGTTGGGTTTTTTAACTTAGTGAACCATTTCAAAGAACTGTGGTCGCTAATCAGTTTAAATCTAATACCTTCTATGAATGGTCTGAATTTTTCACATGCAAAAATACAAGCTAAGCACTCTCTTTCTGTAACGCTATAGTTTCTCTCCGCTCTATTAAGTGTTCTAGATGCATATGCGATGACTTTTTCATCTCCATTTTGTTTCTGTAAAAGTACACATCCCAGTCCAACATCTGAAGCATCACATTGAACTATAAATGGTATCGAGAAATCTGCATTTGCTAAGAGTGGTGCTCACACCAGAGCCTGTTTTATGTCTTCAAACGCCTTGTTTGCTTCTTGGTTCCAAACAATCTTTTGACCTTTTTTTCTGTTTTTATATAGGTCATTTATCGGTGCCATCAGTGAAGCAAATTGAGGTACAAACCTGCGGTACCAGCTACACATTCCTGCAAAGCGTTTAACCTCTGTAGTATTTCTTGGCTGAGGGAAATTAACCATAGCCGAAACCTTTACTGGGTCGGTCCTTAATCCAAATTTGTCGATAACGTATCCCAAATACTTGAGCGACGACTTGAAAAATTTACACTTGTCAAAGTTGACTGTGAGATTGGCTTCTCTCAGACGTTTAGCAACTTTCTTTAATAGTTCAACATGTTCTTCAAAAGTACTACTTACTAGAATCAGATCTTCCAAATATACGAACACTCTTGGTTCCAACGATGATCCAAAAATTGCATCCATCAGACGTTGTTGGCACTGTGTTGCATTTGATAGTCCAAATGGCATCCCTTTAAACTGATATAGTCCTCTTCCTGGTACTGTAAATGCAGTCTTTTCCTAAGAAGACTCATCGAGTGGAATCTGCCAAAACGCGTGACGTAAATCTATAAAAGAAATAAATTTTGCAGAGTTTAATGAAGACAGAATTCTATCTACCACTATTAAAGGGTAATTATCCTTTTTAGTAATTGAATTTAATTTTCTTCCATCAAAACAAAATCTAAATCCGCCAATTGCCTTTTTAACTAACAGTACAGGTGAGTTATAGTTACTTTTAGACGGTTCCACAACATCTAGTTTGATCATAGAATCTAGTTCCTTGTTTAAGTGTTCTAGCATGTTAGGTGACATAAGATATTGACATTGGCGCATCTTGAACGGTGTCGAATTTTCTACTTCTATATGATATTTAATTTTATTTGTTCTCCCAAGTTTATATTTGGGACTAAGCGACTGAAAATTTTGTACTACTGTATCAACTAAGTCTTTTTGAACCTCATCTAAATCATCAAATGCACAAACTTGGGTATTAAAGCAGTCAGGAACTTCATCTAATCCATTTACTGTAATGTCTTCTTCGTCTGTTCCCTTAACTTCCCAAGAGTTGTTTTTGAAATCACATTTCATCTGAAATTTTCTACAAAAGTCAGCCCCTAAAATAATGGAATAACATTTTACATGTGTCTCCTATTTTAACAGGAACATCAACATATCCTGTGATGGGTTGTCTGACTCCGTCTGCAGTTAATACATTTTTTCCTTTTACATTCTTTATTTTTAAGTTTAATGATTTTATAAATTCTATACCTTTACCTCCAATTGTACTGATATTTGCTCCTGAATCTATTAATGAAACTATTAATTTGCCTAAAATATATATTTCCATGTAAGGTCTATTGTCATGTCTTTTCTCTATAAAAACTGGGCTAGTCACATCCAATCGTTTATTTTTCTTTGATTACTAAGAGAATTTTTATTAATTATAGTATTTTCAAAATTTGCACTATCAGTGGGCCTTATATGATGATAGTGTAGGTGAAGTGTTGAATGAAGTATAATTTGTATTTACAAAAAGTTTGCTCATATATTTTGTTTTTGAGGTCGATGGCTTTTGAGATAGATGGTGACCTCTTGTACTTTGACCTACCCCTGTTTCCGTTTTTTGAGCAAGTTCCACAGTTTGATATAGATACTTCCGGTTTGCCGCAAATTATATAATGCAACATGCTGACCAAGACTATTTTCCTGGAATCTAATTCTAGTCAGCAAAGACGTGACAATAGATTTCTTTTTACATTTATTACGTTTCATTATTCAGTCTGATTTTATTGTACAAAGCATTCGGTCTTATATTTTTGTATATTTATTAAAATAATTTTTTTTAAAAACTAAGTTTTCGAACCGAGTTATATTATTGGCGCAGTCAGTAGGATAGTCACGAAGTATCCATCGTGGACAAGTTTAACTATTTCTATACTGAAGTGACTATATTTGAACATTTCGAATTAATTTTTGAATTTTCGAACTTTATCGTGTTTTATTGACAATTCCTTTGACCATAGTGGTACCAGTTATTCCAGACCGATACCGAATTATTGCAGTTGGACTTCAATGCAGATGAAAACCGTACTGTAAGTTGATTTATTTTTGTACATGTCAGGCTCCTCTATTTGTTCCGATTCCATCTGTGACAGCGAGAACGATCTAGAGTTAGATTCAGTACTAAAAAGTTTTAATTCAATAAATATCAGTGATAGTCTTTTAGAAAGAAACTACACTAAAATGTCTCTTCCAATTTTTTCAAAAGTTCACGCCAGTTATATGTTAACAAACTGTTAATGTGTGATAAATAATGTAAAGTCAGCGAATCCGCATTCTTTGTTACTTTTCTGTATTTTACAATAATTTTTTCATTCTCTGTTTGCATTTCTAATCGTTCACTTCGTTCAATTGTAAAAATAAAGTTTTTAAAAAATTAGTTTACGGATTAATTTTCTTAACTGGCGCAGTCAGTAGGATTAACGACGTATTGAAAAGCCGCCGTATCGATAACCGATTTTCAAGTTACGGCGAGTTTTAACTCTTCACGTTAATCCGAACCATTTTTGGAGCGAGTGCTTGGAAGCTGCAGGGAATCACAAGGGTGGTAAGTACCGAGTTCCTTTTCACCCCTTCTTCGCTTGTGAAATTTAGAATAGGTAATTAGCAATTAAGCAACTGATTTTTAATTTAAAAGAATTTAAAGTTTATTTAATAAATAAATACATATAAAACTTTAATAAAAAAAAAATATTCTATGAACGATACTGATATCGAAACACTAGTTTCTAATTTTGATAAATCATTAAAAGTTAGAGAAACCATGCCCAACGAAATTAACGTAAGCATGTTGAAATTATATGTGGATATTATTCCATGTTACGATGGAAATCCATTAATGCTAACTAAATTCGTGTCTCAGTGCGATTTTTTAGTTAATACGTATAAGCAATCGAATGATATCATTTTGCAACAATATTATCCAATCAAAATTAATCGACAGAGCTCATTTGTTAGTTGGTTCTCGAACGAAACTTAATTCCTGGGACCAAATTAAAAGTGCATTAAATGTTTGCTTTGGAGATAAACGAAGTTTAGAATGTTTAGAACAAGATTTGCTAATGGCACGGCCATATAAAAATGAACAACCATTACAATTTGCAAAACGCTTGCAAGTTCTAAGGAGCCATTTATTCGAAAAAATTAATAGTTTTAAAAATACCGAAATGAATGAAGCCGGTAAAGAAATTCATAGACGACAATACGAACAAATGACTCTAAGAACGTTACTAAGAAGTTTAACTGGTCAGCTACAAACTATAATAAGACTTAAGAACCCCAACAATCTTGAAATTGCGATAAATTACTTAATTGACGAAGACAACTTCTTTTACTCTCAAAATAATTTAAGGACCCAACCAAGTTTACCCCATAAAATCAATCTAAATAATTCAAATAAACAAAATCAAATACCATCTCACAGACCTTTGCAGAGATTTAACACACCCCATCAATACGCAAACGAAACTTTCCAACAACCCTCTACTTCGAACCCTCAACCCGTTAACAATTTCTAACAGAATTTTACACCTAAATATCAGGCATATCCTAATTTGCATAATCGATATAATAACAACCAAAATAACTTTCCTTGTCAACCAATTCCAACACAATCCATACCGGTTAAACGTAACTACTCCACCAATAGACAGGTTTTAGGTCCCCCGAAAAACGTTTTCGCCCCTACGGACAAACCATCCGATTTTGACCCTCAACCAATGTCAACTACGTCTCGAAATACTTTTAGGTCTAATAACAACGCTAACAGAAATTTCACTTCTGAAGAACTGTTTCAGATTAATTATTCAGAACCCGAAGAACTTTATCAAGACGAATTTAATATTAATAGCCAATTCGATGATGATTATCCGAACGATAAAATCATAGGTCCAATACAGTACGAAAGTGAAGAACCAACTCTAGCCCAACCGCAGGACAAAACTGACTTTGGACAAAATAACTATAACAAATTTTTGGGACACGGGCCTACAGAACCAAATAACATAAATGAAATATTTTCTGACTTCTTTTCTCGCGATCTACCCTATCTCGAAATTAAATATCCTCCAATTAAACTGCTCATAGACACTGGCTCTATGAATTCTCTTCTGAATCCAGCAATAGCCGAAAAGTACTTTAAAATCACGAATTTTATACAATCGAAAATATTCTTCCAATACCCAATAATAAAATGAATTATAACAATAAAAACGAGATTAATGTGACTGAGAACAGTGACAATGAGTCAATGATAGTTAACACGGGAAACATAAATTACGATATCGATAACTACATACAGAACTTGACTGAAGAAATAGAAACTGAAAATGACCTACAGAACACAATAACTGACGAAGACAAACAATCTTTTTTAGAATTTATTGACAACATTGACAATCAAAATCCCAACACTGTAGAAAATGTTACCGAAATTCCTAACAAAAACACCGAACACCTACCATTTAGTGAACACATAGAAAATCAAGATGACGACGACGAGACAGTACACTCCGCTGCCGAAAACGCTATTCTTGAAATTCCCTTCACCGATCAATGTACCAACTCATATAATAATCAAATAATCATTAAACAAGGAAAAGCTAATTCTTTTCATGCAAGTATCAACCAACATTTTGGTAGTAAAACACGATTTACTGCACATTTGACAAATAGTAAAGACAAATTAACTTCCGAAATAATTAACCTATTTAAAGACTACGTAGATCCCAACAAATTGTACTGCATTCATATTAAAGAATCGACTTTAGATCTAGTTCCTATAGTAATTACAACCCTTCAAAATACAGTCAAAAACCACGCCTACAAATTAATAATTTCCCGAAAATTAGTAGTCGACGTAGAAGATCCAGACCAAGAACGTATATAAGAAGGATGCTCCACTTGCTTGGTGGGGGTATGCTTGCTAGATGGAAGCAATGTGGGCAAGGCGAGAGAAGCGACTTGCGCAAACGGCTACTGCGCATTAGCGCTGTCTCTGTTCTTCTCACTGCTCGTTCAAGAGTGAGAAAGTCAGTAGCGTGCTGGTGTTTGGTTTTTTTTTTTGGTGAACTGTCAAGACAGATCGAAATGTCAAAGCGTTGTGGATAGAAAATGAGCTGAAATAAAACTTTTTCGATCAGTATATAACAATTACGGGTAAATTTAATACTGAATGAACAGAGAATTAAACAAAGGTAAAAGTGATTTGCCTTGTCGTGATATGTGGAGTGGTGATTTAAAAGATTTAAAAAGGATTGAGGACAATTTGAAAGCTTCATTGCTAGTTTCTTTTGATTCCAAGGTGTATTACTGCGGTGAATTGTTATCATGGATCACTTGGAATACCTCGGAAACTTTCAGGAATGTTGAGGAAATTCTCGAAACTTTGGATCGAATCTTTAACTAAGATACCTCAATTTATAAATAATGACACCGGTGAGAATTGTAAACTCAATTGATTGTGGTAGAAATATATGTAAATGGGGAATCATGCATTTATTTGACTGATATACGGGTTAATAACGTTGGCAAGGTAACATAAAGTACGGGCCTAAAATTGCTCCACAAAAACCATAGTTAAAAGTGCATAATAAGTTAGTGAAAACTTTATATCAATAATAAACCTTACACTGCTGAAGAGATTTCTGAAATAGAGGCGGAAATTGGAGATTTAGGAGCTGATTCGGAGGAAGAAGAAAGCGAGCCAGAAAAAAAGAAAGAAGAAATATTAACAAGAACAAGAAAACCATCTGCATCAACTGATAAACAACAAAAAAAAGGTGGAACGATTTAAAAAAAAGTAAACTATTAGTGTCTATTTTATCTTTATATTTCAATCAATTTTATTTAATTTCATTTCTTAGTTATTAGCTTAGAGTTCGCACTTCCCGTTCTACTTTGATAATTTTTCGCATTTTTTATAATATTATACTACATTTTATCTGTTTTAACTTTATTATATCTTTTTTAACTTTATTCATTGTGATTAATTTTATTTAATAAAGGTTTATTAGAAACTTTTTGTTCAAGTAAGTATAAAAGCATTGAAATTTTATAATAAATACAATTTTTTATGAGATTCCACTTCTGTCAACATTCAAAGTAATTAAAAGATTTTTTAATGGATCCTTATATAAGGGATTTTCAACTAGAAAAAATAACATACCCCTTGCAATCAGCAACAGAAACATCTGAAGTTTTAAAAATAAATAAAGAAAATAAGAATTTCAAAATATTACATCAAAATATATCCAGTGTTGGCAAACATTTCGACGAATTTCAAATTTTTTTAGAAACTCTTGATATTTCGTTAGATTGTATTGTACTCTCAGAGACCTGGCAAATTAGGGACTCCCTTATTTTTAATATGCCAGGCTTTAAGACCCTATATAATTCAGGCAAATATAATCAGAATGATGGTGTCCTTGTATTTATAAAAACTGATATTTATAATTATCATGAAATAATTGATCTAAATGGTTCAAAGTTATTAAAATTGAAGGTAAATTTTAAAAATAAAGTATGTTTTTTATACTCATTTTACAGATCTCCTTCTAGTGATATTCAGAGTTTCTTAGATCAACTGAATGAAGTTTTACAAAATGAAAATGAAAACTCCGATTACAATTTCTTTGTAGGTGACATAAATATTGACTTATTAGTTGATACTGTAAATAAGAACACGTACCGAAGCATTATGAATGAACACGGTTTTTTCTCAACAATTAATACACCTACTAGGGTACAAAACAACTCAAAAACTTGCTTAGACCACATCTTTATTAAATCAAAAAACAATAATTTTGATACACTTATTCCTATAACAATATCAACTTCAATAACAGTTTATCATACCATCTTATTACAATTAGTCCTAATTGAAAAAATAAGTAAGAATTATGGTAAATCTCGGTATTACCAAATTATTAATAATAAAAAACTTGTCCAAGAAATACAAAAAATTTCATGGGATAATGTCTTAAATAAAACAAGTTTAGAAAATGAAACAAAGGAATTTTTTAGTTCCCTGCAGATGTGTATACAAAACTCCTCAAAAAATATTAGAATTAAAAGTAAAGAGAAAAAAGGAAAAAATGGATGACAAGATCTCTAATTAACTCAATAAATGAAAAAAAAATCATTATACAACAAATACAGAAAAAATCAAAATAACGTAGATTTAAGACAAAATTATTTAAATTAAAAAAAACAATTATAAAAAATAATTAAACAAGCAAAAATTAATTATTACAAAAAACAAATAAATAAAGTTTTAAAGGCAATAAACTTATTATTATTATTATTAAAAAAAAAAAAATAAAGATCAAGGCAATCAAAAAATATATGGAAAAATGTAAATGAAAAACACCAGCACGCTACGCTACTGACTTTCTCACTCTTGAACGAGCAGTGAGAAGAACAGAGACAGCACTAATGCGCAGTAGCCGTTTGCGCCAGTCGCTTCTCTCGCCTTGCCCACATTGCTTCCGTTTTCATTGCACACGGCAGCTCATAGTACAACATAGGGAGTGGAGCATCCTTCTTATATACGTTCTTGATCCAGACGAACAATACAATATTCTAAAATATCACCATGAGACTAAAACTTGCCACCGAGGTATAAATGAGACAACTGAAGCTCTAAAAAATAAGTATTATTGGCCGAACGCTAAATCTGATATCACAAAATACATAAACGCTTGTCATATTTGCCAGGAAGCCAAATACGATAGGCATCCTCCTAGAATAAAATTTGCTCTTACGATTACACCTTCGAAACCATTTGAGGTAATACATATTGACGTATTTCAAGTTTGCAAAACAAAAATTATGACAATACTCGACTCCTTTTCGAAATACGGACAAGCCTACCTAATAGAACCAAATTCAAGTGCGATAAATGTCCTAGAAGGATTAAGTAATTTTATTTCCCTCTTTGGTATTCCTCAATCTATCACCTGCGACAGAGGTACTAAATTCAAATGCGAATTAGTCAAAGAATTTTGTAAGTTACATAAAATTCGATTGCATTTCACAACACCAAGAAATTCTACAAGTAACAGCCCGGTAGAAAGATTTCATCTCTCTTTTAGAAAACATAAGAGTCCTAAAATTACAATATCCCCAAACGACGATAAGATAACTTATTCATTTTGGTGTGATAAGCTATAATTCATCAATTCATAGTGTTACGAAATGCAAACCCTACGACATTATCCTTGGAGACACCAAAGCTTTAGATCCTTTTGATTTGACAGAGGAACAAATTATAAATGACTACATATCCGACAGGAAAATTAGGCTTGAAACTATATACAATGACATTAAAAATCGAACTCAAGTGCAAAAAGAAAAAATAGTAGAATCCCGAAACGAATCACGCGAAGAACCTCCGGCTTACGAAGAAGGACAAGACATATTCATTAAAAATAGGGACGCTGGACGTAATAAATCGAAACCCCGACATATTAGAGCATCTCTTAGTAAAGACTTAGGAAATAAAGTAGTAACTATTAAAAAACTAGTTTTGCATAAATCCAAAGTAAAGCGACCAATATCTACTAATAAAACTTCTTTGCAGGAGAAAAATGGAAACTCAAAGGACAGTGACATATCTAATATTAATCCTTCCACTTCTTAATCCCATAAGTAGTGACGTAGAAATTATAAACTTAAGTACTCCCCTTTTACCCTTAGATTTAGGAGCAACGAAGTTGATTGAAACTAAGCATACTTTTATGCACTGTACTGAAACCAATCTATTAGTCGCGCAAGTTAACAACACCAAATCATTTTATCAAATAATAGTCATTATCGCAAATCATAAAAAGCTCTTACACGAATCTCAAGAAATACATTATTTACTATCACATACCGAATATCTTATTAATATGGCAACCACTAAGTTAAATAATCTTTTACCTACAAATAAATTTAAGAGAGGCCTTATAGATGGCATTGGAACCGCAAGTAAATGGTTATTTGGCACTTTAGATCATGACGATGAAATTCGATATGGTGAACAAATTCGACAACTGACTCAAAATCAAAAATCTCTCTATCAAGAGCTAAACCTCCAAACTTCCTTAAGTAAACATTTAATTCAACATTATAATAAAACTATAACTGATCTTCGAGACAATCAATTGTTAATCAATGGTAAACTGAATCAATTAACTGAAAAAATCAATAATTTCACAGACGATATCTACATATACATATCACTTCAAAATGCTTTAGATCAAGTAATACTAAATTGTCAGAATTTAATTAACTTTTTAGATAACTTGGAAAATGCGATTATATTTGGAAAATTAGGAAAATTGCATACAGCTATTTTAAACATTGACCAGCTACATACTTTAGTAAAATACGCAGAAAAGATTTATAAAAATAGAATTCATAAATTTAATAACTTATATAACTATTATCAATTAATAGGTGTTCAGATATCCGTAAGTCAATCTAAAATAATTTTCGTTTTGCATTTACCTATTTTAAACGAAAATATCTACCATATGTTTCAAATCATTGGCCTTCCTTACCAAAATTCCATAATTATCCCAAAAAACCCTTACCTTATACTCTGTACGCAAGACTACCAGTACGAGCTAGAACCCTGCCCAGCAGTGGAGCGAAATTATTTCTGTACACAAAAAGATAAAATTACAACAGATGACTGCATCATACCATTGATACAAGCGAATAAACCAAACTGCAGAGCCGAAGAAGCAATGTTGGACCACCCACTTGTTAAACAATTAAATGATAGATTCATATTATTATTACCAGCTGATAAAACCATTAAAACGGAGTCACACTGCGAAAAATTCAGAGTTTTCGAGACTAGAAGTAACACCCTGCTCAAGTTACCCAAAAACTGCACGGTCATTGTAAACAATATTTTTTTCACCAACTTAGAGGACAACATCCGGGGCAACCCACTAATTTTGCCTGAACTGAAAATCGACGAAGAATACAAGATATACATCATTCAAAGCTTATTTATATTAAAGTAGGCCTTGTTAGGGTGATGAATTTCGCCCTGTATATTTAATCTTATTCTCAGTTGTAAATGCGCTGTTGTCATGTCCTCAATAAAATCATAATGTTAGTGACAATAAATAAAATAACAATTGTGTACTCCATTTCAGCGCCATCAAATCATTAAAACTTAGTTTTTTCACAAAAAAAGGAAATCGTCAATTTAAAAATATATATTTAAAAATAATGAATGCATTTACAAAATAATAGTAATTAAATGAAAGCAAACAATAAAAACATTTACAAAAAAGTCTTCATTTGCAATTTAGAACAAATTTTCTATGTCTATATAACGGTATTATAAAATAAGTTTTACAACAAACATTTAAATTGGACCAGCTATAAATGAGAAAATACAAAATATTTCATTTTGTCGATAAGTATTACAGCAGCTATATATTGAAGAATTTTTCGTGGAGCTTTCCAGGTAGTGTGGCATTACGACATACCAATTGGTTTCAGCTATTTTGATAAGTAAAACAAAGACAAAAATTTCCAGAAAATGTTATGCTTCAAATAATGGAAATCCGTTTAATATGTGTTCAACAATAGTTACAGTGCAATAATTCAGCAAAATAGCAGATACACTAATGGTAAAATAAGCAAAGTAAAAAAAATGAAACATACATTAAAACAACATATAAACAACAAAAATTGAAGTAACAGATTTGGTTTAAACTATTGTCACGTTAATCTATTAGTTATGTATTTTCAATCCACCTCTATAATCAAAGATAAAATGTTGTCAAGTGAACAGTTTTTCATGTAAGAAGTTCAATCCGTCAAAATAATTTCTTCTGTATGTCTACAAATTTTTTATACATGTCTGGTATATATTGTCTTAACGCTTCTGTCAAAGTTTTGTCCGAATATAAAATGCAAAATGGAGGTAATCGAAGTAAATCATGTCCATATTGGTTTAATATTTCATCTACAACATAGGTCTTATCGTTGCTTCTGTATTGTATAGGCATAATTGTCTTTTTTTTTCATTTTTTTATCAAATTTGATGTTATTGCTGCTTAACCATTCCTGCATATCTGTTTTGTTACTGAAAATGCAGGTGGTCTGTTTAGTTGTATAGAATGAATTGAAGCATTCTCCATGTTCACTACACATTTCTCTGAAAATTGTATAAAGCAGAAATCAGTTGATTAACAATCCAGTTTTTGAAAATATCACCATTTATAGTTTTGTGATAGTCAATGTCAGTATTTGAAGAGTTTAATAACAAATCACATCCCTCTATTGACCCACAATTTGCTCGTGCGAGTAAAGTTGTAAATCGCTTTTCTTCGGATTACACATGCAATGGATTACTTTTTAAATCAGGTTACTGTACTCATCGACGCGTTAGAGTACCATTTTTTTATATCCACGTCTATGTACATGAATCTGATGATTTCATTGCGCTTTTTATATTCCATAAATTTCTGAAGGAAGAATTTTGCTATGTCTTCGTTCACTTAAAATTTGTCGTCAGTTCACGTTTTTAAGTTTATATATCATTAATTTTGTATAAATTAGTTCGTTCACCGTTTAAATCTCAGTTTTGTTTTGCGTCAATCAAAAGTTTATCTAAAGTAAAATATTCGTTTTTGTAATTGTACGTCCAAATCTGCCGCTGTTTTTTTTAATGAAGTTCTTAAATGTATCTGCTTTATTTTTCTTCCTTTTATTTGCCGCTTTTTTACCATTAACTTAATCTTTTTTTAAGATTTTTCGTTTACATTTAACACTAACCTAAAAAAAACACGAAATATTTAAAAAAAGTATTAAATAAAAATTTAAATGATATTTGATTGGTCATAGATTAATGAATGAAACATCGATTAATCTATTACATTTTAATTATCATTATGGATCATTGTTAGTAAAGAAATTAATGAAAATATTTTATTCTTTAACATTTTTAACTTTTACTATAGTGTGGAATCTGGCAACATTGTAAAATAATGACTGACAGGAGAAATGTGAGGTTAGGTATGTTTAATAAATTATACGTAATTTGAATGTATAAGAATGTAAAAGTGTATTTAATGTAACAAATAACTTCATATACAACTATTAATGAAATTAAAAATGTTTGGACCTATTTGCTGATAAAAACATTGGAATAATCTTGTGTAGAAACAGAATTAGTACTTACATTAACAACCTAAGAGATCTTATATAAATCCATCTTCTGAAATGTTTTGGTCTTTTCTAAACATGTAATATCATCTTTGTATTCATTTTTTTGTCTCTACACAATTTTTTTTCGGCATATTATTTTTTTTAATGCATTTAACCATTATATTTATGATATTTGTTGTCAAGCTTGTCAGTTTGTGACTTGCAATGACTTGGTAACTTTTAAACACCAACATAACAAAAACCAATACCAACGTGAATAAATAAAAAGATAGCCTGCTAGATATAAATTAACGTTGAATCGTTAATAGAACATTCCAGTAATCCAATACTAAAATTAAAATCTATCAATACTAAATCAATTCAAGAACTGAAATCAGAAGCTAATTCGATTCAATATAGTAACCCAATTCACCCTATCGTTTGGAATACGCCTAGTTTACTCATTGTTCTACTGGTCACGGGAACTGTAATTATTGTTTGGTATTGTAGGAAGAGCCACCCCAAGAAAAAAGAGACCACAGAAGAAAACCACCCGACTTCATCCGTAGTGTTTTCTCTTAAGGAGGGAGGAGTTATATGTTAACAAACTGTTAATGTGTGATAAATAATGTAAAGTCAGCGAATCCGCATTCTTTGTTACTTTTCTGTATTTTACAATAATTTTTTCATTCTCTGTTTGCATTTCTAATCGTTCAATTCGTTCAATTGTAAAAATAAAGTTTTTAAAAAATTTGTTTACGGATTAATTTTCTTAACTCGCCGAAACCATTCCAGAATTTGATGGTAACGAGAATAAACTTCAATTTTTCTTAGAAAGCGTAGAAAGTATAGTAAATCATTTTATTGATTCAACATCTCCGCGAAATTATCAAAATGTTATAATGTTTAGAATTGTCATTAGTAAATTGACAGGACCAGCTTGCGAAGTAATTAATATTAGTGGATGTACTACTATTGAGGAAATAAAACAAGAGCTTATTCGCAATTTTAGTGATCCTAGAGATGAAAACTGTTTATCTTTAGATTTAAATAGTTTAAGACAAGGTTCCAACGAATCCCCTTACGACTTTCATGGTAGAGTCAGGAAATTTTTGAACTCTATGTCTAATTATTTGGCATTACATGAAAGAGATGTTAATCTACGTAAATTTAAACAAAAAATGTATAGCAATCAAGCTTTACAAGTATTTTTAGCAGGATTACGCAATCCATATGGTATTATGGTTCGTACTAAAGAAACCAAAACCTTGTTAGATGCTATTAATTTTATTAGAAAAGAAGATAACATTAAGTATATGCAACAAGTTCATTTAAATAATGGTCAACAGCAACCAAAAGGTAATTCTCATAATCACAGAAATAATCCAAAACACAATTATAATTTCAACAGATATCAACAGACCCATTTTAATAATTCAAATCGTTCTAATTATTAACAGAATTTTGGCAATTTCAATAATAATCGTCAATCATATTCTCAACCTGGTACTAGTAACTAGCAAAATATTACCTTTCCTACCGGGCCCATATATATTCAATCGAGACCAGTTAACAATCAAAGATTTGTCACTAATCAAGAACCTTTTGGTCCCCGTACTAATGTTTGGAAACCAAACCCAAATTTTAATCGAAATCAACTTCCTAAACCGGAACCCATGAGCACCACTTCTAGACAGTCTTTTAATAACAGACGCAATCAATACGCACAAAATCGTAATTGGGTTTCTGAAGAATTGCATAATGTAGAACAATGCGAAATGCAAAATAATAAAAATAAATTTAATAATTCCCAAGAAACTGATTTTGAAAACAGTTATGAATTTTACGATTCGAATATAAATCACAATTCTAAAAATTTTCAGGAAGACAGGCTTTAAAATTCGGAAACTTGATAGAATATCATAATTCTTACGATCAACGGCAATTGCCTTATATAAAAATAAATTCACCGCCTTTAAAACTTCTAATAGATTTGCCACGTATTTTAATGAATTTAAAAAAAAACAAAATCAAATTTAAAAAAAGAAAAAACAAATAAATTTACCAATTGAAATTCGACTCCAGCTAAGTTCGGTGGTGGTTTCTCTACTGGCAAATTATGCCCAGCTCAGCCGTAGAGGGTAAGTGCCAAAATAAAGTGAGTGCGCCACCGATTTTGTACGGTTAAAATCGGAAACCCCTGATGTTCCAGGCACCACTTCACCCACTGGAGATAATTAAATAAATTCAAAATTTTAACCGGTACTATTTGAATTGCTCAATAAAAAAAAAACGATAAAGTGAACTAAATAAAACCAAAATATCAACTAGACCCTTCTTTAATGAAAATTGAGAATTTACACAACTGTCAAGCCTCGTGCTTGACAACGCTATTGATATTTATAAAAAAAAATATATATGAGTAATAGTAAAAGTTAAATTAACTAGAATGTGTGATCACACGCAATACAAAGAACAAGAAAAATAGATTTTAACTAACTAAGTTACAACTTAAACTAATTAGGCTTATCTGTTAGTCTAAATAAGTTTCCGCAGTCCTTGGCTTCTCCAATACTTAGGCCGGTACCAAAAATCATGCCTGTTCTAGAACCAATAGACTTGGACCATTCACAATAACTTAAGCTCGTACTAAGTATAGGATCAGCAATCAAAATTCTGCCTAACTAGGACTTATGCCCGTATCTAGGACTTATGCCTGTATCTAGGACCCTAAAATCGTAATTTAGTATTAACATTAGCTTAAACAGATTTTAATGACTCCTTGAATTAGTTTGACTTAATAACTTTAATACAATTTGAACACATTAACTTAAATTTATACTACAATGAAAGAACAAAGTGAATTTAAATGAATAATACAACATTTAGCAATTGACTTCTCTGAATTTACATTTAATGAGCAAAACTAATGATTTAAATGTACTCAAAGAACCTAAATTTGACTTGCTAGTCACAACAAAATTATAACAATAAATTAAATCAAAATTTAACATAAAATTAATTAATAATAGTAAAAAAAAATAAGCAAAAAGGAGTCTAGTTTCACATTAATAACCTACATACGACACAAAGAAATACATATGCAAAATAAAGATATTACAACCAAGATTATGACCATATGGCGTTATTAATCTTATAAAAATAAAATTTCGTAACTCACCTATTAAGATAGGGTTTCTTTCATTAACCTAGCGACACCCTAGCTGGTAGACGGGTAAATCAATCTCCTCGTTGCCAATTGCGGGTACCCTACCACAACTCACCGTCTGAACGGTTTTAAATCTCCAAATCCACCTACTGTTTGGTTCTTGATCTACCTACGTTTCGTCCGAAATAAAACAAGAAAAGAAAAAACCATAAGGATTGAACAAACCACATGAATAAAAGGTCTATCTACGAACGGGGTTGGTATAGATATACCAACCCCGTTCGACTTTGAAGTGTAATCCAATATCCGTCGTGGTATATAACCCGGGAAGTAGTTGTTTCTTCTTGGTTGAACGGTCATTTTCTTTGAAAATGTTTTTCAAAACTTGTAAAGCGATAGAATTATATTTATTATATTATTTTTGATATCTAATAATAAATACATTTAAAGAGTTTACTTCAACAAAGAAATTATTTGCTATCAATTTAGACAAACAAGAGTTAATATCTCGATTGTGTACCACATTACAAAACACATTTAAAAATTCAGCTTTTTAAGCAATAATTTGTAAAAAAATATTAGAAGATGTGGTAACACATGATCAACAAGTAGAATCGGTAAAATTATGTCATACAGGTAAAACAAACCATAGGGGCATATTGGAAACAGAAGCGGAAATTAAAAAACGTTTCTATTGGCCAAATATTAGAAGTCGTGTTACTAAATATATAAATAACTGCGAATTATGTCAAACAATGAAGTATGACAGAAACCCACCAAATAAGCCATTCGAAATCGTTCATGCTGATGTATTTTCAATTAGAGGTCAAAAATTTTTAACAATCATAGATAGATTTTCAAAGTATGGACAAGGATACCCATTAAAAGGGTTAACTGCAATTCAGATCGCAAAAGCGTTTATTAATTTTCTTACCCATCACGGTTCTCCAAAAATGCTAGTATTAGACAGAGGTACAGAATTGAAAATCATGTCATCGAAGATTTTGCAAAATTACATAAAATAGAACTTCATTACACAACAGCTTTTAATCCCAATTCAAACAGCATAATCGAAAGGTTTCATTCAACCTTAATCGAACATATAAGAATTTTACAGGAAACTCAAAAGAATTGCAATATTTTAGATCAAATGCCGTACGCTATTCTTGGTTATAATAATTCTATTCACTCTGTAACTAAACAACGTCCCATTGAAGTAATCTCGGGTCATTTAGACATTAACAGTCCTTTCAGTATAGACCTTAACCAAAAATTGTATTCCGATTATATCAATAAACATAAAGAATTAACAACAGAAATGTATAAGTTTCTTAACCAAAAAATGGCAACGGAAAAGGAAAATAACTTAAATAAAATAAATGAAACTCGTCACGAACCATTAAACTATGATCCAGGCACTAGAATTTATCATAAATCAAAAGCTTACAACAAAGCTAAGCCTAGATTCGTAGTACGTACAGTTAAAAAGAATGACAATATTAAAGTTAAAACATACAGAAATAAGACACCATCAGTTTCAAATAGAAATAAAATCATAACTTCAACTTATCACAAAAATAATTTAAAAAGACCCTTAGCTAATCAAAACGTTGTCCCATTGCAGATTTCTTCTAACCCTGGCAGCAGCCAGCCAAACACAGGAAATTAAAATCACCAATTTGGAATCCAATCCAGGTGAATTGCCTTATAAATTGGGTTATGCAAAATTACAATCCACCTATCATTCTTTCATCCATTATTTCGACCTAAACCTTATAAAAGATGAACTCATAAGAATTATGTATCAATTTGAATATATAAATCTGTTGGGGAATCGTAATTAAACAATTCTTTTGTAGTGGACTGTATCTATTTTCACCAAACAACGATGATTCACATAAACGTATTGTAATAATACGCGTTTTTAAGTATATTCTAACTACAAAACAAGAATATTTATAAATCAAAAAATGGCGAACGTTACACATCAAAATCTATAGCCTTAATAATCTGCCGCTGATGGCGCTTGCGTCTCGCTATCTGACAAGTGCAAGAGTTGCTTGACCATAGGCGTATCAAATACATAAAAACAAAAGTTATGAAAACATAACAATAAATATTAAGTGTTATAAAATACAACATGGCGCCCCCTTGGAAGGCCAAGCCTTTCAAAACATAAATTCAAAGACAAAATTTAAAATAAAATAATGCAGTTACATTAAAAACCAAATGTCAAAATACTACAAGGGTAGTGGACAAATTTTAGTAATTGAACGTTTAGTGCACGCACTTTTAGTTTTGAGAGACACAACACGCACTACACCATCCGTTCGGGGATGAAGTTCAGTGACTCTGGCAACTAACCAGTTCATAGGAGGAATATTGTTTTCTTTTAAAAGCACTAAGTCACCTGTTTGAAGTTTGTTTTCACTAGAAGTCTTCCACTTCACTCTTTGTTGAAGATGATGCAAGTATTCCGAAGACCATCTCTTCCAAAAGTGCTGCATTAGCAACTGCAAATGTTTGTAACGAGAGGTAGAAACTCGGAAATCTACAGGTACTTCCTCTTCGGGTAATGCTTGAAAAGATGAACCCACCAAAAAATGCGCAGGAGTCAGCACTTCTAAGTCGACTGGATCCTCAGTGAGGGGTAAAAGAGGACGGGAATTTAGGATAGATTCGATTTGGGATAAAAGGGTATAAAACTCCTCATAAGTTAAATAAACGTTATTAATTACTTTATTTAAGTGATATTTCACTGATCTAACCGATCTTTCCCATAGTCCACCCATGTGAGGTGAACCGGGAGGAATAAAATGCCAAGTAATTTCATTATTAATTTAACCAAAGTGTTTTCGTTAATTTGAATAACCTTTTGAAGCTCTTTATTTGCTTCGACAAAATTAGTAGCATTATCAGAGTAAATGTTTCGACACAAACCTCTTCTAGAGATAAATCTTTTTAACGCGTTAAGAAAACCTTCAGAAGTTAAGTCGCTTACCAATTCTATATGAATGGCCGTTAAAGCGAAACAAATAAAAATACAAATATAGGCTTTAATATACTTTTTATTGCGAAATTTGCTGTCTTTTATCAGGTAAGGACCAGCATAATCAACTCCAACATTAGTAAAGACCTTGGAAGGGACTATCCTTGAAGCAGGTAAATCACCCATTTTTTGATGCAAACACTTTGGATTAGCCCGAAAACATGTCAAACACTTTCTGAGAACTCTTTTAACAGTTTGCCTGCCTCTAATAGGCCAATAACTTTTACGAATGTTGTTTAAAACGATCTGAGTACCAGCGTGGAGATTAATTTTATGCTCATAATTTATTAATAGTTCAGTAAAAAAACAATCTGAAGGCAATATAATCTGATGCTTCTGCTCATTATTTAATAACGATTTACTTAATCTGCCACCCACGCGCAATATTCCATCATTATCTAAGAACGGGGACAAAGTTAAAATCTTACTCTTCGTAGAGATGGGTTTTGATAATTTTAATCTTTCTATGTCATCACCAAATACTTGATATTGAGACAATTTTATTAATTCTAATTTACTGATCTTTATTTCTGAAATAGTCAGTGAGCCGGTTTCGAGAACCGATGATATGCCCTTTCTTTTTTCGACAAGCGTTTTACAATTTTTAATAAACCTAAGAAGGTAAGCAAAAATTCTTATTAATTTTGTTAATTCAGAATATCTGGTAAGTATATCAAAATTATTAATTTTATTTGAAACTAAATTATAAGAAATATTTTTTATTTCAGGGATAGTTACTTCATCTCCAGGAGAATTAGGCCAATCAACTTGATTTTTAAGGAAAGTTGGACCGTTCCACCACATTAAAGAATAAAGAAGAAGAAATAAATCGGTACCTCTTGATACCAAATCTGCTGGATTTAGATTAGTAGGTACATATCTAAATTCGCAATTTTTAGTTAAATTTTGAATTTGAACGACTCTATTCGCTACAAATGTTTTTAATCTACTAGGATCGTGTTTGACCCAAGCTAAGGCTATAGTAGAATCGCACCAAAAAACTATTCTATCAAAAACTAAATGCATTGATTCGATCACTTTACAACACAATCGTGCTGCTAACAGAACTGCGCACAGTTCTAAACGAGGTAATGTCAAAGGTTTTAAGGGTGCTACCCTAGACTTTGAACAAAGTAAATGCGATTCTATGTCTCCTTCATTTTTTGAAACAACGTATATACAAGCTCCATACGCAGATATGGAAGCATCGCTGAAACAGTGCAATTCAAGTTTGCGATAACTCGAAATTAAGACAAATCGAGGGATTTTCAACATATTTATAAGATTAATGTTGTCATAAAACTTTAAGAATGATTTAACAAAATTATCGGGCAAAGTATCGTCCCATTCTAATTTTAAAGACCACAGACCTTGCAATAAAATCTTGGCGGTAACAATTAGAGGAGTGATTAATCCAAGAGGGTCGAAAATTTGAGAAATTATAGACAAAATTATTCTTTTAGTAAATTTTATAGGTAAGTCCAATTTGTTAACAACATAAGCAAATATATCATCTTTAGGATGCCAAAATATGCCTAAGGTTTTCGAACTATTAGTGTCCTTTCTAAAAAATTGAGAAGCTTTTGAATTGATACAAACATTTTGCAATAATTTAGCATCGTTTGATACCCATTGCCTCAACGGAAAATTTGCAGAATCCATAATATTTATTAAATGTTCTATTATCTTAAAAGCAGAATCCAAACTGTCAGTTCCTGATATCAAATCATCCATATAAAAATCGGTTCGAATAATTTTGCCAATATCTGGATGTGTGGTTTCGCTATCATCAGCTAATTGCTGAAGACAGCGAGTGGCTAAAAAGAAGCTAGGTGCTAAACCATATGTTACCGTTGTTAGCTCATAGGTTTCGATATCAGAATCAATATCTGAACGCCACATAATTTTTTGAAATTTTCGATCATCAGGATGCACCATTATCTGTCGGTACATCTTCTCAATGTCGGCCGTAAATGCAATCGGATGCTTGCGAAAACGCAACAAAATGTTGAAGATGTCCTCTTGTATTTTTGGACCCACCATCAATACATCATTTAAAGATGTGCCAGTAGATGTCTTGCAGGAACCGTCGAAAACAACTCTGACCTTAGTAGTTAAAGAGTCAGACTTGACAACACAATGATGAGGTAAATAGTAACCTTTCTCATTTTCAGGATTTTTCCTCTCCATATGACTCAACCTTTTATATTCGTCCAAATTTTGAATAATCATCATTTAAAGATTTATTCATTTTCAATTTTCTCTCTAAATTTTTAAATCTTTTTAAAGCAATATCTTTGCTTTCTCCTAAGGTATTTAAATTATCTCTGAAAGGTAGTTTAACACCGAATCTACCTTCAGAATCTCTATAATAATTTTGGACGAAATGCTCTTCACAAGCCTTTTCTTCCTCCGAATTAATTTTATTTTCGGGTTCAATTTCCTCAACAATCCAAAACTTTTCTAACTGATTTTGAATCTCATTTTTGCAGATTGCGCTAAGACTTAATAAAGAATTAGAATTGATATTAACTGGACCAGAAACTATCCATCCTAAGTGATATTCTTGAAGAATGGGCAAGCCTTCACCCAAATGAATTTGATTTTTTAATAATAAATTATCAAATATATTACAACCTAACAAGATATCAATTTTATTAGACATGTTGAAACTAGAATCAGCAAGTTCTATGTTCTGGGGTAAGTTTATTTTATAATTAGATAAGTTATATTGAGGAACATTGTCAGTTATATTTTTCAATACTAAAAATGGCAACTCAGCCTTATATTCTGAATTTACACTTTTTATACAAGCCTTTAATGATTTATTTACCTTTGCAGCATCTACCGCATTAGTTCCCATTATGGAAACATTGGTTTTTTGGAATGGTAATTTTAATTTGTAAGCCAATTCTTCTGTTATAAATGAAGATTGGCTTCCGCTATCAAGCAGTGCTCTACATTTTCTAGGATTATTTTGATGATCAAAAATATATATTATTGTTGTAGATAAAATGACAAAGGAATTAGGAGATATACTAATGGAACTCATACTAACTTGAGAAGAAGATGTAGAAGAAGTATCCGGTTCTACTTCATGCAAAAGTGCAGGTAAGTTTGTACTATTCTCATTGTTTTTAGTTTGATTGTCTGTGTTTTCTAGATGTAATAATTGATTATGCCTTTTATTGCAGATTTTGCAGGTAATACCTTTGCAGGAAGAAGATGAGTGACCTCTTCGCAAGCAATTTATACATACCTTTAATTTTTTAATGTGATCAATTCTAGATGGAATATCTAATTTTAAAAAGGAGTTGCAATAATATATTACATGGTTTGATTCATTACAAAATACACAGCTTTTATTTATCTTTTGGCTTGATGAAAGTGATTGAACCTTATTACATTTTGAGTTAAAATTGGATGTTTTATTTATTTCACTTATTCCTTTCAATATACTACATCTTTCTTTCAAAAATTCTACAAATAAATCAAGAGTGGGAGATTTTATTTTATTACTTACAGTTTCCCATTCTCTTTTAGTGACTTTATCCAATTTTTGTACAAGTAAAAACAACAAAATAGTATCCCATTTATCAACAGGTTCTTTTAAATTTGTTAACGCCCTCGTGTTTTTCTGTAGAATATCTAAGAAGTTTCTTAAGGCTAAATAATAATTATCCTTTTGTAAAATAGGAATGTCAAAAATGGCTTGTAAGTGAATTTTTATTAAGAATTTTGTGTCCTGATAACGCTCTTTAAGAAGAGACCACGCGATTTCATAATTTACATCTGTACTCTCCAAATCTTCTATTAATTTTTGAGCTTCACCTGTCAGCGCAGATTGCAAATAAAAGAATTTTTCAGAAACAGATAGATGAGAATCATCGTGAATAAGAGCCTTAAACCTATCATAAAATGACGACCAGCAATTGGCGTCCCCAGAAAATGTGGGTAGTGAAATTTTAGGTAACCTAAAGTTTTTAGAAGGATTTAACTCCCCGCTCGCAATGCTAATTAAATCGTTTTCCCGCTCATCAGGATTTCTAAACTGCTGTGAAATTTGTGAGAGTTTAATTCTGGCCTTACCTAATACAGAATAGTAAAGATCCTCAAATTCTTTTCTATCAAATTTATTACTTTCTTTATTTTGTACATTATCTTCCTGAAGGTCTTCTATGTTATTTTGAATTTCAATAAATTCATCTAATAATGACTCAAAACGATTGAATCTTTTAGGAAGCGTTAGCAATTTATCAGAATCTGATTCTAATTCCTCTAAAGTATCCGAAAATCTTATAAGAGATTCTTGAACAGTATTTCTTTTTCTAATTAAAGATTTCAAATTCTTTTTAGACATTTTAATAGTTTAATCTAAGTATCTTTTAAACTAAATATTTAAATTTACGCACGCTTCTGATATGTGTCGTCACCGTTTGTAAAATGAAGGCTGTAGTAAGTACTACTTATTAATAATAAATCTAAATCTACCTATTACCTTATCTGTTAGATCAGTATAAACCTCACTTAAATATTTTATAAATTTGCAAAGGAAAAGAAGTAAAATAACTTATTATTTCTCAATATCAAAGCAAATTCTAATAGATGAGGTAGTTATAAGGTTAAATAGGAAATTATAATAATAAAAGGAAAAACTCACAATGGTTTCCAACCTTTTCCAACGCCGAAGCACGCTGAAGTTCCATCCAAATCGGGTTCGAACTGACCAAAATGTTGGGGAATCGTAATTAAACAATTCTTTTGTAGTGGACTGTATTTATTTTCACCAAACAACGATGATTCACATAAACGTATTGTAATAATACGCGTTTTTAAGTATATTCTAACTACAAAACAAGAATATTTATAAATCAAAAAATGGCGAACGTTACACATCAAAATCTATAGCCTTAATAATCTACCGCTGATGGCGCTTGCGTCTCGCTATCTGACAAGCGCAAGAGTTGCTTGACCATAGGCGTATCAAATACATAAAAACAAAAGTTATAAAAAAATAACAATAAATATTAAGTGTTATAAAATACAACAAAATCAAACAATCAAAACAAAAAATACATTGTACGCAGATGATCTTAAAAATTCAATTAACTCAGCTGTTTTTCAAATTAAACAATGTAAAGATAAATTAAACTTTTTACACTATAGCAAAAGATTTAAACGTGGAATCATAGATGGTCTAGGTACTGTTTTTAAAAGTATATCTGGAAATTTAGATGCCGAAGATGGTAAAAGATACGATGAAGCGATTCTTACTTTAAATACGAATCAAAAAGATATAGCGGTCACATTAAATAAACAGATTTCATTAACTAGGAAAATAATAGAAGACTATAATAGTAGTATTTCGCTAATAAAACAAAATGAAAAAGAAATTGCTGAAAAGGTTAATGAACTTAGTTCAGAACTAGAAAAGTTCGTTTCAGATTTCTAAGGATTTTTCATGGCAAAAAATGCCTTGGACCAAATATTGGCAGTTCTTAAAATTTTAACAAATATTCTAGATAAAGTTGAAAACTCTATTATGTTTGCTAGGTTAAAGACTCTTCATTACAGTATTTTAAAAATCGAAGATCTAGAGTTCATTACTAAAATACTATTAAAACATTATTCGATAGATAACCAACTTTTGGAACTAATCTCGCCGACTTACACAAATATTATGATATTCTTAGTGTAGAATCTTATTATGCCAAAAATAGAATCGTTTTTGTTGTTCACTTTCCTATAACTTACCCTGAATTATATTTATACTACCATTTATATTCCATCCCTACAAAAAATAATTCCATTATGATCCCACCTAAACCCTTCTTGGCAATACAAAATAATCACTATGAGTATGGATACGAAGAATGCAAGAAAATTTACCCAATATATTTCTGTTCACGTAGAAAACAACTAGAGATAATTGAGACCTTCTTGTGAAATCTTCCCTGTTAAAATCGAAAACGAAATTATAGAAATTATAAATCCAGCCCATTATATTGGAATTTTCCCAGAGGAAGCTGACTTGTTTTAAATCCGATTTAGCAGTTCTTAAAGGGACTTATTTCCTGGATGTGCCAACAGGTTGCAACTTTCAAACTTCCAAGGGCAAATATTTTAACCATGATGACATCATCCCTGGTCAGCCACTATTTCTACCTGAAATTAGGCAATACAACAATATAATGCCTGCGCGATCACAAACGCGAAAGCAGATGCTACGCGCATGCGTATAAACAAAATAGTCCATGAGTTTGAAAGTGAGAAAGCAATCTACAGAGTACATCTCACCCGCACTCAAGCGCATAGATAAGGCTGTCGTGCTAACACTTACAGGATAACTTTAATGCGTCTGGGGGGTTGATTGGCCCATGGGGTTGGTCTGGCTGCATACAAAAGGTATTAAAATACTCCCATGAATATCATATATAAAAATTGGAAGTTAGAAAATAAGAAAGATGCAATAATTTTTTTACAAATTTAAAGCGTCTGGCGGGAGTTACCGTCCACAAGAGGTGTCTGGCAATATTAGATTATGATTTCGTACAATATTTTGTAAAACATATCCAAATCCAGCTGTTAGAATTTAAGGAAAGTAAGCTTTATTTTAATGTACCTTTCTTACCTGTTACCTGTTAAAGGGCCGGCTAATCAAGTAAGCGGGTATGCATAGGTGCTTAAGCATACATTACCCCACACACTTCTCATAATTTTGAGAGTTAGAAAATAAGAAAGGTCTGGGGGCCCCGGGATCTTGGACTAGGATGTATGGGCAGTCAACGGCAGTTCAAGTTCAAATATTTACAAGAGTTCATTGTATTGTCAAGCAGTTTAGACGTTATCCAGCAGATTTCTGTGTATCTTAACAATTTTGTGAAATAGTTGTGTTAAAGCCCCCATAAGTGTTTCAATATCTATACTTAAATACAATATTGATTTTATAACTAGAATTAAAGATTCTGTTTTCTAAATTATCCATAAAAATATTTGCTAAAATTGGAGAAATAGGACTTCCCATTGGAAGACCTTCATTTTTAATATTATATGTCTTATTATCAAAAGTAAAATAAATTTGACTAATGAATACATTAATATAATAATAATAATAATGCTAATAATGCTTTATTGTCAGAAATTTTACAATTTGTCGACAAAACTAAAAAACATACAAAAAAGTACAAAAACCTTAAAATCTAACATATCACATAAACAAAATACAAAAAAAATATTTATACAATTAAAGAAATTGAAAGTCATTAAAAAAAGAGAAAGAAGAAGAAAAGGAAAAAAGAAAAAGTTCCTTGAAGTAGTAAATTAGTGTGTATTTAGACGTATAAAATCATAATATGAAAAATTCATTTACTGTGTAAAAAGATCTCTCCATTAAGTGTGCCTTCAAAGCTCTACGGAATGCGGGAAAGAATGTAATAGATTTGATATTGAAAGGCAGACGATTGTGCATCTTTTTTGCATTATACAATATAGAGTTTTTGATTAATTTTGATTGTGGGATTGGTAAACAAAGATCAAGCTCCCTGTTTCTAAGTGGATAGTTGTGGAAAGGCGTTTCAGGATTCACTGACGAGTGCTTGCGGACTAAGCAAACGGATTCAAAAATGAATAAAGAAGGAAGAGTTAAAATTTGATATTTTTTAAAGTATTCCTCACAATGAGTTCTATTGTTTAATCTTAACATGTAACGGATAGCTCTCTTTTGAAGTTTGAAAATACGGTCAAATTGAGTCTCACAACACGTACCCCAGAATGGAATGGCGTAACGGAGATGCGACTCAAAAAGGGCGTAATAGACTGTTCGAGCTGTTGACAGTTTAATTCCTTGGAAACTGATCTTAGGCAAAACACGGAGAACTTAATTTTTTTGACAATGCATTGATATGCAAATCCCATTTTAATGAGTTGTCAACAATGAGACCCAGGAACTTTACAGAATCAACGATTTCCACACTATTGTTATTAAGTTCAACAGTTTGCAATGTACCTTTATATGATAAGATTTTAGTTTTAGAGAGATTGAGGCACAGAAAGTTAGAATCGCACCACGATTTAATAGTGACTAAGTCACGAGATACGGTACTATAAAGGGATGTACTGTCCGGGTTGCTCCAGGTAAAACTGGTATCACCAGCAAAGAGGCAGAGTTTACCACTAATATTTAGGTAGGCAATATCATTAATCAAGAGCAGAAATCAGATAGGACCTAGAACTGAACCTTGAGGTACCCCACAGTCAATTGGCTTACAGGAGGATGTTCTCACATCAACCCTTACCAGCTGACTTCTGTAGGTAAGATAAGATTTAAACCACTCGAGTGGTATTCCTCTAATCCCATAGTGATGTAATTTGTTAATTAAGATGTTGTGGTTTACACAATCAAAGGCCTTAGAGAAGTCGCAGAAGATTGTTGCTGTAGAGTCCTGATTGTTAAGACTGGAGTAAACATTGTCAAAGAGCGAGAACATAGCATCATTGGTAGATTTATTGCTGAAGAAACCAAACTGTTGGGGCGTTTGTATTTTATATTTGCAAAGAAAATATAGCAATCTTTTTTTAATTAATCTTTCAATAATCTTCGACAACGTGGGAAGAAGTGCTATTGGGCGATAGTTCGAAGCTTGATCTTTATCACCTCCTTTGTGCAAGGGAATAATTATCGCAGTCTTAAGGCAGCTTGGAAAGACTCCAAGTTGAAGTGACTTGTTAATCAAGTTAGTCAGATGACTTAGGGTGTTTACCGGTAGATTTGAAAACATTTTCAGAGTAAACCCATCCGTTCCAGCAAATGATTTGTTTTTAATCTCATTAATTGTGTTACGAAGCTCGGCCAATGATACAGGTGAAATGAAGAAACTGTGTAAATAGGTCAATTATATTTGATATTATACCTGGATGGATATTTCTTTCATCTAATAGTTTTTTAACTAGAACTATACATTCTTTAGGAGGTATTTTAGAGAACATATTAGTTATATCAAATAATAATTTAGTATTATTTTGTAATTTACATTTATTTAATTTCTTTATCAAATCTAATGAATTTTGTACTGAATATTTAGATGTGTAACCATAATTATTTAGAACAGTATTTAATTTTTTAGCTACCTTAGTATTAGGAGTGTTAACATGCGAAACTACATGTCTAATCGGTTTTGACTCTTTATGTAATTTAATAGTTCCATATAATTCTGGACATTGGGGATTTTTATTTACTAGGTATTTTTTATCATAGTTATTAAATAGATAATTTGAATCATTTACATGTTCTTTTATTTGGTTAGAAAATTTTTGAGTAGGACCGTTCTTTAGAATTTTGACATTACTTGACATTATGAAATCATTCACTTTAGATTTATAATCTTCTTTTTTTAAAGTTATTGTTGGTTTACCTTTATCTGATTTTGGAATGATAAGGTTATTTTGATCTACTTTATTTTTGATTGATTTGAAAGTTAAAATGTCATTTTTAATAATTTGTCTTTGACTTTTAAATTTATCTGGTTTTATTTCTCCAATAAGATTTGCTATTTGTATTTTTTTATAAACAAAATTATTTAAGTTAGTTCTCAAAGTTTAATAATTAAACTAAAAAAAATATTACCCATGCAACTGGTTGAAATCTTACAATCATACCTATATCAGCGAACATTTAGGGTTAAAATGGATAATGAATATTCGGAACTAAAATCAATACACGCAGGCGTCCCACAAGGCAGTGTTCTCGGACCGATACTGTATCTTCTGTATACATTTGACATTCCTGAGCATGGAAATATTAAATTATCCACATTTGCTGATGACACAGCAGTTTTAACCGTAGGAACAACCATAGAAGACACAACGGCTAATCTACAGAATGCAGTTCATGATATAGAACACTGGTCTAAACAGTGGCGTATAAAATTGAATAAAGAAAGATCCGTGCATATTAATTTCACCAATAAAAGAATAAACCACTTACCAATAACCTTAAATAACAGTATTGTCCCAAATAAGAAAACAGCTAAATATCTTGGCTTAAATCTGCACATTAAACTCAAATGGAAAGAGCATGTGAAAAAGAAAACAGAACAGTTGAAAATCAAGTATAAAAACATGTATTGGTTGATAGGTGAACACTCGCAGCTCTCGATTCAGAATAAAGTACTGGTTTACAAACAAGTGTTAAAACCGATCTGGACATATGGCCTACAATTATGGGGTTGTACCAACAAAAGTAACTATAAATGCTTAGAAACTACTCAAAACAGAATACTAAGAAATATTTTAAGCGCTCCTTGGTATATTCGAAACAGAGACTTGTATAGAGACCTTCAAGTTGAATCTATCCCAGAAGAAATCAAGAAAGTCGCCAGGAGACACGAAGAGAGGCTCCATAAACATCCAAACCTTGAGGTACTGCAACTTCTGGATAATCAACCCCAGATCCGAAGGCTCAAATGAACCAAACCTTTTGAGCTTGTGTAAGTGACAAGTGAGTGCAAAGCAGAGTTAGTGCCGTGTAGCCACAACAAAGAAGTGGACAGATTACACCAAAAATTAGATGAATCACAGGTGACATCTAGACTACAAACACTTAACAACTTAGATTAAAGTAAAAATGCTGATTAATCTCTTAGATTAGGTGCATTCCTATTGTAAAAAAAAAAAAAAAAAAAAAAAAAAAAAAAAAAAAAAAAAAAAAAAAAAAAAAAAAAATATTAGTAAATTTTGGTGGTATGCAATATTTTAAACCCTTATTTAAAAATTTATTTTCATTATTTGAAAAAATGGTGTCTGATAGATTTACAAATCGAGGAGCAAAATGTATTGGTACGTGAGTATTTACTGTGTTATTATGTTGTGTAAATTGTGTTTTGGTGTGTTGTGAATTCATTAATGTTTTTAATTTACCTATCTGTTTTTTTTATTTTTTGTGTTTCAAAATACTGACCTGTTCTCTAATTAGATCATCTAAGATCTAAGCAGTCAAATGCTACTGAATGCATTGAAAAAATTAATTCTGAATCAACAGTTTTAATGTAAATGTCTAGAGTATCTCTTATTTTAAACCACTTTTTACTTTCCTTTTTAATCCACATTTTAGCCACAGATTCTAAAATAGCTTTGAGAACTAATTCAAATAATTTTATTTATGAAAAAATACAAATAGCAAATCTTATTAGAGACATAAAACCAGATAAATTTAAAAGTCAAAGTTAAATTATTAAAAATGACATTTTAACTTTAAAATCAATCAAAAATAAAGTAGATCAAAATAACCTAATCATTACAAAATCAAATAAAGGTAACTCAACAGTAATTTAAAAAAAAGAAGATTATAAATCTAAAGTGAATGATTTCATAATGTCAAGTAATGTCAAAATTCTAAAGAACGATCCCACTCAAAAATTTTCTAACCAAGTTAGAGAACATGTAAATGATTCAAATTATCTATTTAATAACTATGATAAAAAATAACTAGTAAATAAAAATCCTCAATGTCCAGAATTATATGGAACTATTAAATTACATAAAGAGTCAAAACCGATTAGACCTGTAGTTTCGTATGTTAACACTCCTAATACTACGGTAGCTAAAAAATTTAATACTGTTCTAAATAATTATGGTTACACATCTAAATATTCAGTACAAAATTCATTAGCTTTGAAAATGAAATTAAATAAATTTAAATTACAAAATAATACTAAATTAGTATTAGGAAAAGCGATACATTCCTGGACGTTATATATCGGTTCGGCTTGATCGTTAGTAAAAGTGGTCCGCAAATTTTGTCTTTGTTAGTAGTTAAAGAAACAGAAAAAAACAAAAAATAGTACCAGTGACTTCGTAAAGAAGAAATCCATCTGGGTAAGCGAAAATATCCCACAAAAAAAGTAGCAAATAGTTTAATATTGGGGTTTTACTGCATGTTGTCAATTGAAGGTCAAACGGATAAAAATTATAAATAAACATTCAACTTAGTACCGCTACCAGAACGGTTTATAAAAGCAACGTTGCCGAGCGCAACATTTAGTAGCAGGATATGGGTGATGACAAAGAAGAAATCTCTTTTACAAGTTTGAGGGACCCAATATTATCCGCACAAACGACCCTGGTAAACGAAATTTAGGAGGTAAAATCAGAGGTAAAGGATCATAACCGCAATATAGCAGCAGTTCGAAAAGAAATAGAAAACTTACAACAAGAAAACGAGGAACGTAAAGGAAAAATAAGAACCTTTGAATGCAATCTCAAAAGGAAAAACTTAATATTTTACGGGGTAGAAGACGGACTGCTTTCATCACATCAGGCAGTAATAAATATAGCAAGGGAGTAACTTGAAGTTCCACTTTCTTTATCCGACATAGGAAATAGTATTAGGCTAGGCAAGAAAAGCAACAAACCGAGACCAATTTTAGTATCTGTCCTGAAAAGAAAAGAAATATTTTAAAACGGATCAAAATTAAAAGGTTCAGAAATATACATCAGCAGTAGATAAGCAACGCCGGTTCTGCCTCACTACTTCCAAATTTCGCCGCTAGATGGCGCCACAGGTGGCGGCGCTGTAATCTGCTGTTTATTAGAGTGGCCTTTGACATTTGGCGCAAGCAGCCAATTCTTCTTTTTTCGAATGGCAAAAGGGCATTAACTTTGTATCTCGTAAACGGCCCAACGGATTTCGACGTATGACGTATCATTGTAAAGGGGTTGGTGTATAGGTTAAGATGAAGCGACAAAAAGACCATATTGAGGAGGCCAAAAGGCTTCGAGAGAATACAGTCAAAAACTTGAGGAGTTTTGTGAAAACATAAGAAAATTAAACCAACAGATTTCTGTCTACGAAGACCAAAAAGAAGTGTTAAAAAAAATTGGAAATTTAAGTTTGTGGGACAAAGTTTTTGTAAAATATTTACCAACATCATCAACGCCCACAAGACGAATAAAACCATGGCCTTGCTAAAAGCAAATTTTGTTCTTTTAACAGCAATATTAAATAACATGCTTTACGTTAACGTTCCGCCAAACGTTGCACATATTGGTGTGTGTTTAGACACAAACGGAACAAAACAAGAATGCAATACATGGCACATGATGAGTCTGTCAACAGTCAATGATGGAAAAATGCCGGTGTTTGCATTGAATTTAACGGAATCGCCTCTTAGCTACAAGCTAAAATTAATCTTTAAAGATAACTCAGAAGGAGTGGGGGAATGGCGATCTAACCAACAAAGTCCAATACAGGAATTATATTTAGACCTAGAAGACCCAGTAGGAGCAAAAATGTGCCAAATCATACAAATAGAATGGGCAACGTTAGTAGGAGTTTACTTATTAATTCTCAAAATTATATCAAAAGAGGCAAAAAGAAGAATGAAGCGATGAAATGTATTTTTACATAATAATAATAATAACAATAAATATTTGTAAACTTGTAAAAGGTGTTTTAATAAAAAAACCTTAATTTGTGTTTTAAAGCTTTATTTAGGTAATACAGTATAATACAACCAATTATACAAAGAAAGAATATTATTATATGCACACATAAATTTACCGTTGGCGTGGTGAGGACATCCTGAATAAACAGCTTCAAAATTTTTCGTTGCACAGGGTGTCCCATCATAATTTACAACATCATAAATTAATACATGGAGTCCAAGTTCTTCGCATTTTGCTTTTAAAAAGTCAATTTTTTGATTTCCTCTAACATAAATCAAATCAACGTTGCCAAGTAGGTGTTTCTCCAAAATTGCATTGACATCGGAATAATCTACATCTCCAGAATCGTATCGTATTCCATGCAAAAAATTTTCCAAATATCGCGTAGTTTTCTTGTCTTTAGCAGTCAACTCGTAGAATGGTTTAGGAGGTTTAAATAAAAAATTCGATTTTATACCACCAATCTGAATAGCGACTTCTTTTGGATAAAAAACTTCATCGATTATAAATCCTTGGATGTCGACTACTGCAATTCTCATGATTATGATGATGAAACTTCTTTGAAAGCTGAGCAAATACTAAATAGTTAGCAGTTTATATTATATTTTTAACTACTTCCGTTAAGGGATAATGCTCCAATAAACAATCGTGAATTATGATACAATATGCTTTAGTATTTTTGGTAAATCCTTTGTTGACATCAATTTCTAGTCGTACATCAACAGTCGATGATTTCATCGATTCTTCTTGCTAAGAACAATCGATAACAAACAAAGCACGATTTCGGAATGCTAGAAAATCCATTAATGGTCGTTTCATTGATACTCTGTTGTAACCGGAATTGAATTCGCTGTAGTTGTAATGAGCTAGCGCAAAATCGCCTTTGTCAAAATCAAGTTGCATCCTTTCATTGGGAAAATACTCACCATTCAATGCAAGTCTGAGACCTTGTAGATTTACATGATCAAATAAAGAAGGATCTGCAATTTTTAGATTTCTCCTATAAGTTTGGAAAAATACAATAACATATCGAGGTTTCTCTATTGCAGACGTTGTTTTAACAGCCCAAATTTCTTGTGTTGCTCCTGCGGTCAAAGATGGTAGCTCATGTAGTTCCCATTTTCTAAACGGAATTACGATTGGACGATCGCTTTGAATTGATCGCATCAATTGTTCTTTAACAAAATCATTTGGATAAATATGTTTAACTTTCTGTTCCATCGAATGAATCATAATCTGTACGGTTGTAACAGTAGCTACGCCAGCGGCATCTCGTTTCTCTGTTACAATAACGCTATCAAGATCATTACAAACTCGAACGAATCGAATCGTTTGTCGTCCACAAGTTACCATTGGGTAATCATTGAAAATGTTGAAGATGTGTTTAAGCGGCATCAGTAAACTAAATGATTTATCATCAGGATTGAGAATGGGACTTACAGGATAATTCCAACTAGCAATGGCGAGGTGACGAGAATCTTCTTCATTGTAACATGTTAAAGCTCTTACAGTGCTAACAATTCCAGGATCTCGAACTGTTTCTATCTCTCTTGCACTTTCGCTATACGTACACGAGTCGAATAGAAATGCTCCAAAGTTTGGTGTCAAACTAACATCGCCATTACCAGTTACATCCAATTTTCCTTTAATAGCCAACAACGTATCATGCATTGCAAAGAATGAGTCCACCTGATTTACACTAAATTCTACAAGGTCGCTGCAGCTAAACGATTTGATGAATGGTGTGTAAGATCGGTATTCAGATTTTCTAATCGATTCATCCTGAGTCGGTTCTCGATAGAGATCAAACATTGGATTTTGAATTGTTCGTATACGATTCATTATTAGTATTATTGTTAATAACTTTGAAACCAAGAGCTTTCAAAAATAAAACGTTGTCTCTAGTAAGTTGTCGTCGCTGTCGTCGTCCTACTGAACACTTTAACGACTTGTTCAATACTGCAGGCTTCCGAAAATATGAAGGTGCTATATAGTTGAAAATTAATCCCATTCTTTCAACTCCAAACCCAATATGCTTCTTTCACCTTGAAAATTTACAGGCCTTGAATTTTGATCCAATGCCAGTATAGTAATATTTGTAATCTCAGGTATATCAATCACCGGCAAATACGTGATATTTTTCGGAATTTCGTCGATAGCGTAACCAGGGTCTACGGATATACCAAACTCGTGGATAGTGTGAGTAGGTCTGTTGTTGTAGAAGGCTCCGGTGGTAATGTTTGTTTCTAAACGAATCGTTCGTACTTTAACAATTTTAACTGGTAGATCGAAACTATGTCTTACGTTCGGTTCCAGAATCCTCTTTGAGAAACCCAACATTTTGCCTATACTGTCTTCACGCTCGAAATTTATTGCATGTTGACTACTGAATATTTCACACTTGAGTGTATTATTGTTGGGCTTCAATGAAAAAACGTCTTCAATCTTTGCATTTGGTGGTATATTTATGAAATTTCGGATCGTCTCTTCAATATCGGAAATTTCATAGCAACCAGTATTTAATGTTATTTTCTGCAATTTAGTTTTATCGTTATTTTCGTAATAGTAAAAAGCATTACTGCCATTCTCTACATTTGGTATACTGTTGTACGAAAAGAAAAACAGAAATGCCAACTTGTATTGTTTCTTTGGATCTAAACTTAACGGAACCGGAGGAGTCCAATCAAATTGATAATCACGACTCTCTAGCGTTAACAACATAACTGTTGGAGGTTAAACAAAGAAATAAAATTGTATATCTTTAACATTTATTTAAATAATTTTTTACAATCTCATTACATTTTTCTAAACCTAGTTTACATATATGACAATTTCCTTGTGATTGCGCAGGTCCATCAACATGGGTGTCAATTCAGGACAATTATGATGAACAACGCAGGGCAGGCAGGTTCGCAATTCAAAATCCAATCTATATTCAAGCGGCAACTTGCACCAAACTTGTAATAATTCACAAGGTTTTGCGTACCTTTTCAAATAACATATAGGAAAACAAGCCAATTCCTGTTCAGTAAAGTCAATCAGGTTCTTTTTACGATTAATGTACGCCAAAACAGCCTCCATCGTATAGAAATTCTAAACAAAGATGGCCGCAATTGATTTGATTAAAAGTCTGGTAAGGATCGTGGTTGTAAACAATTTTCGTTGCAGGTCCCAAATACTGTACAAGTTCTTTCGGCGGTTTCAACTTGCCAAATGAATCGAAATATTCGACGTTATTGTTAATCTTTCGATACGCCACCCAATGAGTTCCATGATTTTTGCTTTCATCCAAATTTAGGATTGCGCATTCGCGTTGAATAGGACCGGTTTTAGGTAATGTGTCTCGCATAAATACACCTCTAAAATTTGGGATTCTTAGACGTTTAGCATATCGTTTTAGTTCGTAATCATACAATCCTCGATTGGGTAGCTTGCCTAGTTTTTTTTAAGAAAAAGACCAAAGCCCCCTCTGGCATTTTTTCGTAAATATAGTCCTTTACCGAGAGATTCCATAGCTTTGTTATGTCGATGTTCTTTTTCCAATTTTTTCTGTGCATTTTTCGCATCAATCACAGTTTTAGCGATTCCAGCAGCTCCACCAGACAACGCCCCGAGTGCACTTAGTCCAGCAAATAACGGAATTAACGGTAAAAAGCCTCCGGATTTTGGTTCGATAGGAATAATCCTAGGTACTTTAACTTGTTTTTTTCCACCAGCATTTTGTACAGCAACCCTGGCTGCTTTTAGAGCAATACTGACTGCTCGTTTTAATGTAGCCGAAGGACCAGCTTTTTTTATATCTCTCTGTATTTTACTTATAATATTACGTTTAAACGATTTAGGTTTCCTAACACCCATGCCAAGTTTACGTTTAGCTTTCATTGCGGTGGTAGTTAACCACGCTGCAGTCTTTTCGCCAATTGATGCGTCCTTGGACTTTACTCTTTCCCACGCTTTATTCTCTAGAATCTTGTCCGCTTTATGTCTTTCCGCTAAATCTTTATGCTTAGAATATGCAATATCGTGTTCTCTGGCTGCGTCGTCCAGCAGGTTAACCCCCGTATCTCCACGTGCAAGTCTTTTATGTAATTTAGTTCCAGGACCCAAAAAGTTGTAACCAGGATAATGTAGTTCAAACGGCAGATTATTGATTAAACTGTTAAGCACACCTTCACCTTCAAACACCAACATGAGAAATGAAATAATTTAAGAATTACTACTCTATTTATAAAGTGAAACATTAAAAAACATGTTAAACAATGAAGATCATTCAACAAGACCAGACGCTACCAATTGTAAATTTAGATGAAGGAAACGGTCACATCGCTGACAGTAAACATGGACCATTGCTACCAAATTCGTTTCGAGCGCTAATCTGTGGACCCAGTGGGTGTGGCAAAACGAACGTTATGTTATCGTTACTGTTTCATCCACATGGCGCGAAATTTAAAAATGTTTACGTTTATTCAAAGTCATTGTATCAACCCAAGTATAAATTGTTGGAAGAAGTGCTGTCGAAAGTTAAAGGAGTGGGATATTTTCCATTTAAAGAAAACGATGAAATAATTAGCCCAAATGAAGCAAAGCCGAATTCAATTTTTATTTTTGATGACGTCATATGTGAGAACCAGCAAAAGATTCTAGAATACTACAGCATGGGTCGACATCGGGATATAGATAGCGCATTTCTTTCGCAGACCTACTCGAAATGCTGTAAACAAATTTGTAGAGATAACAGTAACCTAATTGTACTTTTTAAACAAGATGCTATTAATTTGAAACATGTCTTTGATGAACACGTGTCACCGGATATGAGTTTTGAAGAATTCAAACAGTTGTGTTCGAAATGTTGGCAAGAAAAGTATGGGACAATGGTTATTGCGAAAGACTTTGATTTAAACAACGGTCGATATCGAATCGGTTTCGATAAATACATAAAATTGTAACATTGCGTTTTAGTATTCGACAACATGTCAGACAATCCAGTTGACATTGCCGTTCGTAAAAGAAAAATTGCCGAACTTGCTCGATCGATTCGAAAAAAATATAAAGCGTTACAATTGGGTAGAGTTGAAACGGATGAGACACTAAATAAATTGTTTAAACCTGTCACGGAACCTCTACACAAAATTGTAAAATCTTCTCTAAACCAAACAGTGATCTCTCCTCCTCAACCAGTCAACGAGCCAGAGCCTAAAAAAGAACCATCTAAACAAAAAGAAGAATCACCTAAACAAGAAGAAGAAGAGCCGCCCAAACAAAAAGAGGAACCAAGCATACCTGAGTTTATAAAACTCGAAGATGTTGCCGAAACTACTAATGATGATGATGATGATGAAGTATTCTATGAAGACGAAGAACAGGCTGTTAAAGATCTAGACATTTCAGAAGATGTTATTAAGGAATACTTAGATCAGTATCCCCCAATGGCTCATCCATATATTCTAGAGTATTGGACACAAAAAGATAATAGAGATACGGTTTATGGTCCTACTTACGATGGTGATACTTCTAAATGGTTTCTGGGTGGCAAACAAATCGACTTTGATAAAAAGCATGGATTTATTATTACAGAAGGCAAACAGATAAGTGGTACACCGGGTCTATATGAATTAATTTTTAATGATGAACCTAAAAATTTCAATAATGATGATTTAAAGCGTTATGGAACAATACTAGAATTAACAAATCCTCATAAAAACATTAAAGGACACCTTAAAGGAACACAACGATTCAAGTACACACATATCATAAAACCTCTGGCTATCTCTCACTTGCGAAAAGCTTCGGGCTCTGGGATGCAAATGGTTTACAACGATAATAAAATTGACCTTCAATATTGGGATGATCCAAACGAACTTGTTGACAGGCTTCGGCTTTTAATAGCATCAAAAGAAGCAGGAAATACTTCGAATGATAATGAAATTGTTGCAATTATTGAGGAATTAAAAGAAGCACGCATTATTGCTTAAACATCATTACCACAATGAGTGTCGACAAATTCGGACGTACTAAACATGATGTAGGCAATAAAAAACTATTGCTAATGTCTAAACCAAGTTTAGTCCATACTGCAAACGGTGATATTGATTTTGAAAATTTAAAGCTTTGTAATGTTAAAGATCCTGACTCAGACAGCGATGCCGTCAATAAAAAATATATGGATAATAATGTGCAAAAGTTGACTGAAAACATGAATGCTATGAAACTTACATTCAATAATGACTTGATGGCCATAAACACTTTTATATCAAGAGATCCTCCGTTAGCCAGCAAACATATGGCTAACAAAAAATATGTTGATGACTCAATTGTCACTGCAAAACAGTACCTACGAGGAGACATCAAAAATTCGCTTAAAAGTTTAGAATCACAAATAGCAACGATTAATGCAAACTCTGCACAGTTAGCTGTTAATCAAACAAATGCAGTAGAAAACGTAAAAGATAAAATCGAGAAAGCGATAATAAAATTATATAATCAGGATATTCCAGATATACGACAAGATTTGTTCGATGAGAGTAAAGGAGCTATGACAGTTCGGGGCCAAAATCGATGATTTTTACATGTAAATCTCCATAAGAAAATCTAAGGTCCATTCTGGTCATTTTTGTATCTTTTTCATACTGCGCATGCGCGACTTACAATCTTAATTTACACTATTTAGAGTATTAAAAGTACGTGTTAAGAACTACTAAAGGCGCATTAGGGTTATAGCGATTTAACGGTATTATGCAAAAAAAAGAGTGAGAATACTGTTTAAAAGTCCGTATTTAAAGTGCCATATGACATTTTTGTGCTGAATGGATTTAGGTGTGATACGTATTGTTGGTTGCAGAGGTAGAGTAGGATTTATGGGAAAGGTTTCAGGATCAATGGGATGCTGCAGTTAACGGATCATAAAAGATTTCTGTATTTAACGAATACGGTAGAAACTAATAAATAGACTTCCTAATGTGATTAAGGAGCTAAGAAATCATCTTAAAAATTTATATGGAGAGGGTTAATAAAATCAATAATTTATTTAAAAACATATATTAAACAGTTAAAAATTTAAAATTACATGTTAACAAATCTTCTAATCGATAAAATATCTTGACATCCTAGGGTAATTCTTCAATAAGGATCAGCTTAATTAAGGTAAATTTAATCGACATCCATTATAGAGTAATGACCCCAAGGTAAAGTTTCATCGGTCCCCGGCACTAGATATCTTTTATCGTCATCGGGGCTAAGAGCTATTTTTTCTTGGACTATTGAATAAACTTGATGTTCCGTCGATCGTATAAGGTTTTGTACTGCTGTCTTCTGCTTGGTTGTTTCCAAACACTCAATATAGTCATCAAAAGTAATTTTTGTTTTTACAACGGATGATTTAACACCCTTAGCCTTTTTTGTAACACCATAATTTAATAAAATTTGGTCAATCTCATCATCGTCATATTCGTCAGCTTTTAATTTCTTTTTCAGGTTTTGCAGCTCCTCTTCTGAAGTTGCAACTTTTGTGCTGTACAATTTGGACCGCAACCCCACAAAATCAGTCATAATCCGCCCGTTGTTTTCATCCTTCATCATACCCAAAACTTTCTTATTCACCTGCGGTATTCCATATATATTATCTCTAGGATAGTCTGATGTATCAAAGTACTGATGGCAATCATTTTTCATAAGGTTATATGGATCTTTTCCCAATATTTCCACCCCTAAGCTGTCTGTATCCGTGTAGAAAGCTGTGCAGTCTTCCCCAAATGTTTTAAGCAGATAATCGTAATAAAAGCTATATATAGTGGTTTTTGCTAGGTCTAGAATGGATTGGCCTACATATATAGGCTTATTTAGATAAATTTGTAATTTATACATCTCTACTGCAACCAAGTTTTCATTAAATATCGTATTGTTCTTAAATTCAGGCTTGCTTATGTAAGATTGGGCGCCATATCGACCTTCCCATTCCGTCAGAAGTTTTACATCAACCCTTTTTCGTACATTTTCCATAGTTTTGCCAAACACAGCATTGTTCATTAACTTGAACAAATTCCTCTCAAAATCATTTTTGGCAGCTGTTCGAAGAGCGGTGTTTAGATCGATATACGGTTTTAACCATGGGCTTTGCTTGAATTTTAATACTCTATGTATTTTTGTGACTTTTAACCCATGTGATATAGCCTGTTTAAGAGCCTGATAATGAATAACATATTTTTCTTTATTATTTAGTGTGGCCATCAATTTAGTAATTTCTTTAGTTTTAGTCGGCGGTTTCATGGTTTTAGGATTAATGTGCTCAGGACAAAACGGTAAATCGTTGTGTAGATCATGTAACTTTTCCGGATACTCCAAGTCTACTTCGAGGATATATCCCTCATCAGCATCGTCTGGTATTTGAATCACATCGATGTTTGTGTCAATCCACTCAAATTCTCCATTTGGAAGAGCTTGACTCATAGCCCATCCATATTGATTGTTTACATCGAAGTACATCAGATAGCTTTCCGGTTTTGTTGAATCAAAATTTGGCATATATTTATTGTTTGCATGAGCTCTTCTTTTAGAGCAAACTTGACTAAGACCTCCTCGAATACCTCGCTCAACAAACAAAAACATATCAGGATCAGTCAGCAACTCCAATTCTTGTCTAGTATACTTTAGCATAGCATCCCAAGTAAATCCAGGTAACGTAAAATAGTGGGCAGGATCTAGTTCATATGTTTTGATACAGCTGGTTCTAAATTGTTCGAAAACATCTGCCAATAAAAGAATGTCTGTTTTCATATACAAATCTACATATTGACCTAATGTTGAGCAGTTGAAAGCTGACCAAACATCTTGAGCTCTTTTATAAAGTCTTCGGGGGCAAGGCTTATCTTCTAATTTATTATAAAAAGCATCTTGAGGTGGTAAACAGGATTCATTAAAACGATCAAAATTATCAATATAATCATATGGCATTACCCCTTTCTTCGTTAATAAATTAAATTGTTCTTCCGTAGTATTAAAAAACTGGGATTTAAGGTTAGGAAATTCTGTTAAATAAGATGATAACTTATCTAGAGAAGATGCCATAAATCGAAAACTGTCTATAAATCTAAAGTTTATCCGGGATTCATCAACATGCTTAGTAAAAGAAATGTATTTTTCTTTAGTAAGAGGCAGCAAATCTATAGAGCCAGTCATGCGAGTAGCGATATCTTTTATTACAAAAGATGCATCATAACCACTCAAATTGTGAAAGATTACCGGGATTGTATGAGTGTCTTGATAATTAACATTGCATTCATTATGTGCAGCCCCACGGTAATTATTTTCAGATATTAAGTGAAAATGATCACGGACTTTCATTTCTCCAGGTAAGAAAGGCTTTTCACAAATGTGACAATGCTTGGCCGATTGAAACTCCCTTTCCTGGTCATCGGTCATTTTTATAGGATATGGACATAGAAATACTGTTGAAACATCCTCAGCAAGCTGATTCATCTCATCAGCGAACCACTGCATGCAATCAGATCCTCTATATGATCTATAGAAAGAGAGAGAAGCATCGTATGAACATTTGAAAAAATATCCAACGGCTGCTGGGATGTGTTCTTGGTAAGCGGTCTTTTCCGCGCATGGCTTTAAAACACTTTCTAGATCAGCGTATACAGCGAAAGGGGCTTTTATTTTGTTTTTAAAATTCTTAAATTTTAACATCTTTTTGCTCTCCTCGGGCATCCTGATAGCTGTATCATTCTTTTTGATACAGTCATCAATGTGTTTATTCAACATATTTGCAGAATGGAAATAGTGTAAGCATCTGTCGCAGAAATATTTCTTGCCATCATGATTGTTTAATTGTTTAGATAAAAGTCGAGAAAGGTTCTTAATCCAGACATAATGGTATTTAGTTGGAGAATTATAGTCATCCTGGATAAGCAATAAATTTACATGTTTATCTTTCTTTGTAGATGTCAGATATATAGGAAGTGTCGTGAAATCCTTTTTATATTTCTTCAATATGTATACATTTACAGAAATATTATTTTGCTTCTCAAAACTAGAGATTTGTTTTATAGTCATTGGAAACTGGATTCCTTTCAATTTTAATACCTCTGAATAATGTGGGTATTTATTTGTTCTTTGAGGATGGTCCGCAGCGGGATACAAAGCAGCCATCATTGCCCATGCAAAGCAGGCTTGGTCATTATTTTTAACATTAATGCAGGCTTCTTTTCTTTTAATTTGAGGTGGAAGTTCAATATATGATGAACCAAGTTGTGGAACAAATTTATTAATATTTACGCCCAAGTTGACTATTCGTTTCAAGGCCCATCCACTGTCACGCTCCTGGAATTCTTCGAGTTCTTTTAGAATAGGATCCGAAACTTTTTCATCAAACCATGTATCTATATTTGTTGTTCGATAGATTGGGGAATTAGCAGTAGTAAAATATTTATTTTCATTAAGGATCTTCTCGCCTTTAGTTATTTCAAATTCACCGCAGAAAGCTATATTCACTTTAACAGCCTCATCTTTTTTGAGGGCGTTTTGTATTCGACGCTTGAAGAGCATCTTACAGTCTAGCAGAAAGGCTACTGGATCTTTATGCTTAAGATTGGATATGACACCCGTTCGAATTCGTGATTCAAATGCTGAGGTTGTGTCATCCCAATGCACTCTATGTTTGGCGGTATGTTTTGTCGGTTCGAGCCCTGCCCCCTTTTTCTGTTGGGCTTTTAATTGGGCTCGCAACGATTTAACTGTTCGCAGTTGTGCTTCCAGATGCTGCTTTGTACCCATTGATGTAGCATATCTTAAAGCATTACGAATTTTTCTTGTAGCTTTTATACATTTTATAATACCTTCTCTAGCTCGCTGCTCATCATAACTAGAGGTTATTAACCCTAAAAGGGTTGCAATATATGTGATAAGTTTCATTATCATATTAGCAATTATTCTTTAAAAACGCACGTCTGATCACTAAGACTGACTAGTTCAGAATGAATCGTGAAGACTTTGTTTTTAATTTTATGAATTCGAAAGTGGGCGTGGCTTAAAATCTCCAAGAAAGGGATTTTCTGTAAGAAAAGAAAATATAAGCTAACTAGAGATTAATACCAAAAAATAAACAAGTGGAAAACAATTTCCAGAAAGTTTAAGTAGAAATTTAAAATAAGAATGTACCAAAATTATACAGGAAAAAATATAAAATTAATTTTTAATCGTAGTAAAAACCGAACACAGGATTTCAATAACTAAGTAAAAATTGTAGTTATAATTTATTTTTGAGAGATCGATAAGAAAAAAAATATAAGCTAACAAGAGATTAATACCAAAAAAAAATAGGCAAGTGGAAAACAATTTCTGCAAAGTTTAAGTAGAAATTTAAAATCAGAATGTACCAAAATTACACAGGAAAAAATATAAAATTAATTTTTAATCGTAGTAAAAACCGAACACAGGATTTCAATAACCAAGTAAGTAAAAATTGTAGTTAAAATTTATTTTAAGAGTTCGATAACACTCAAAACAATTATGTTGCTCTTACTCACGTCTGATCACTAAGACTGACTAGTTCAGAATGAATCGTGAAGACTTTGTTTTTAATTTTATGAATTCGAAAGTGGGCGTGGCTTAAAATCTCCAAGAAAGGGATTTTCTGTAAGAAAAGAAAATATAAGCTAACTAGAGATTAATACCAAAAAATAAACAAGTGGAAAACAATTTCCAGAAAGTTTAAGTAGAAATTTAAAATAAGAATGTACCAAAATTATACAGGAAAAAATATAAAATTAATTTTTAATCGTAGTAAAAACCGAACACAGGATTTCAATAACTAAGTAAAAATTGTAGTTATAATTTATTTTTGAGAGATCGATAAGAAAAAAAAATATAAGCTAACAAGAGATTAATACCAAAAAAAAAGCAAGTGGAAAACAATTTCTGAAAAGTTTAAGTAGAAATTTAAAATCAGAATGTACCAAAATTACACAGGAAAAAATATAAAATTAATTTTTAATCGTAGTAAAAACCGAACACAGGATTTCAATAACTAAGTAAGTAAAAATTGTAGTTATAATTTATTTTGAGAGTTCGATAACACTCAAAACAATTATGTTGCTCTTACTCACGTCTGATCACTAAGACTGACTAGTTCAGAATGAATCGGGAAGACTTTGTTTTTAATTTTATAAATTTGGAAGGGGGTGTGGCTTAAAATTTTCAAGGAAAAAATGGAAAAGTAGTATATGATTAATTTAAAACAACTGTGCGCATTTTCCGAAAAATTAATAAAAACACGGTTGATATCTAATTTTGAAATATAAAATTAATTTTTAACATATTAAAGAATGAACACAGGATCTCAAAAAAATCGTTGTTATAATTTTTATTTTGGGAGGTCGATGGTTCTTTAATAGCCGACAGGCGACAATTTTCCCTGATCATGTTTTATTTTAAACATACAAAAATACTATACGTACTTAACTCAATAGGTGACAACTCGTTTTGTAAGCGAGAATTACAAACACCCTGAGTTTACAGTACTTCTCCCACAGTGTGGTACCTGTCGTATTTCTGTGCGGAAAAAAGTCGACCACCCCTTTTATACCCGAAGTACATTTCGTACTAAATAATTTATAACCTTTGAAGGTCCCTCGAAATTCATAGGGACTACTCAGGAGGCTCGAGGTATGTAAGTAAGATATCTAGACATTAATGATAAGAAACGTCAGCAGCTCCTTAGTAATACTTCACAAGAGGCCATAGGTGGTTCTTTAATAGCCGACAGGCGACAATTTTCCCTGATCATGTTTTATTTTAAACATACAAAAATACTATATGTACTTAACTCATTAGGTGACAACTCGTTTTGTAAGCGAGAATTACAGACACCCTGAGTTTAGAGTACTTCTCCCACAGTGTGGTACCTGTCGTATTTCTGTGCGGAAAAAAGTCGACCACCCTTTTTATACCCGAAGGAACCTCCGATATCTTCTTACTAAATAATTTATAACCTTTAAAGGTCCCTCGAAATTCATAGGCACTACTCAGGAGGCTCGAGGTAAGTAAGTAAGATATACGTTACATTTATCCTTATTATTATATCTAAAAACTACATATAGAAATGGTATAGATCCTTTAAATTGATACCTGACCACAAAAGACGAAATTAACTAAAAATAATATCGAAATACAAAATAATATTTTAATAACACATAAGATTAGATTATCCAATTTCAATATCTAAAATCTAAATCAAATCACTAAAAAGTTACAAAGTTTTTTTTGAATTAACCCCAAATAGTAGGTTTCCAAAGATACTTCCATGAATAATACTTTCAAACTAAAGAATGTATGTTGTAGGTATATGACAATTTTAAATGGATAATATATATATTTCTGTCATGTTTTTATATTAATCTAATTTTATCTTTTTCTACAAATCCACCGACATCACAGCAGGGATGAAACTTTTGTTTAATTTTTATTTAAATCAATACCTTAAACACTTAACATTGTTAAAAAATAAATATTTTTTTTGTTTCAATTCGCAAATAGCTCTAATGACCAGTAATATTTCTAGGAAACCTAGCTCATTTAAATTATCCCAGACGCATATAAACTTTCTACGCCAGTAAAAATAGCCGTTTTTAAGGGTCAACTTTGCACTAAATTTCCGATTCAAAATTTTGTTTTTATAAGATTTGGGATCACTTACTGAGCATAAAATTACAAAATGCTGACAGATCCAGGTGACGCTAGAGGCGTTATCTTGAAAAAACGTTTTTGGCAAATATCTTGGAAACTAAGCACTTTAGAGCAAAAGTCATACAGACCATTATTATAGAAAATAGAATTTCGAATCTTTTGTTTCTAGTAAACTTTTTTGTAAAACCTACAGTTTACGATTTATGGCCCATTTAATGAACCGGTTTTTCGATCGCGGCCAAAAACTCTTGAAATATTAGATTAATCAATAAAATGCGTTAATTTATTTTTAAAGATCCGTTTATTCTCTACAACTTTTGTTTTAAACTTTTTTTTCTAATGTCCATACTTTTTGAGTTATAGGACGTTTAATGAAGAAATGTCGACGCTCGGCGGGTGACGCGGCAGCAAAATATAATTAAGTAAAATAAAAAAATGTTCGTTACTATTGCAGGTAAGGAATTGAACTATTATTTGTTAACTACATAAACAATCGGGATATTTTTTTAATTTATTTGTTGAATTTGTACTGTGCGTATCTTGAAATTTTCAACTTTTTGCTCGGTATTCCAACATAAAACGTCCTATAACTCAAAAACTATGGACATTAGAAAAAAAAGTTTAACACAAAAGTTGTAGAGAATAAACGGATCTTTAAAAACGGATTAATACATTTTATTGATTAATCTAATCTTTCAAGAGTTATTGGCTGCGATCGAAAAACCGGTTCATTAAATGGGCCATAAATCGTAAACAGTAAGTTTTACAAAAAAGTTTGCTGGAAACAAAAGATGCAAAATTTTATTTTCTATAATAATGGTCTATATGACTTTTGCTCTAAAGTGCATAGTTTCCGAGATATCGGCCGAAAACGTTTTTTCAAGATAGCGCCTCTAGCGTCACCTGGATCTGTCAGCATTTTGTGATTTTATACTCAGTAAGTTATCCGAAACCTTATAAAAAAAGAAATTTGGATCGGAAATTTAGTGCAAAGTTAAATGCTATTTTTACTGGCCTATTCTGACCTCGAAACGTTTATGGCGTTTATGCAAATTCAAAGAATTAAAAAAAATAGTAAGAAACGTATAAAAAGATTCAAAGTAAATAGCATTAAAGGAAAGCAAAGAATTACGAAATAAAATTATTAGGAAAATAATGATAAAACTAACAATAATAACAAATAAAAAAAATTTAACAATAACATAAAAATCCATAATCAAACAAAAACCAAGATTCACGAATAAAAATTATTAAGAAAATTATTAAAAGGAATAAAAAAAAAACAAAGAATTATCAGTGAAGAGAGGAGAACAAATAATATATATATTTTTTAAAAAGTTTAAATAAAAAATCGATTTACATACCCCAAATATGTTAAAGGCTGAAGAAACACACAACACCTAAAAAACTATATAAATTTTTCACAACGATACACATTTTAATAACCGCTCGACTTGAGTGTTGGAAAGAAACTATTGAAAAAATATATCAAAGACAAATTATTTGAAAAACAAAAAACCGCAACTGTAACAGGAAATTTTGATAAACAAGAAACCGCAATATCAGCGTGTGATAATCGTCTATTGTTATCGCTAAACTTGCATGGACAAGCAAGTATACAGGATGATACAAGTAAATAATTTTTATAAAAATTAAAAAGCATTAAATTAAATTAAATAATCATTTATTAACCCTGCACTTATACATTTTAAATAAATTATATATTCCATCTTTTTGCATTCTTGTTTTGTTCCGTTTATATCTAAACACACACAAATATGTGTCACATTTTGAGGAATACTAACGTAAATGATGCTATTTAATTATTGCTGTTAGTAACGTAGTTTTACGTAAAAAGTCATACGTTAAAACGTCCTAAACCGAGGGTTTTTATAACGTTTTTAACGCTTTTCAACGCAACTAAAATAAGTTGCGTTAAAGGTGTCTAAAACAACACATTTTTCGTCGTTTTGAAATGAGCAAATTTTGTGCATAAGTCCATTTAATTACATGTAAATCAAAGAAAAAAAGTTGTTAGATTGACTTAGTTTTTTTAATTAAAAAGTAATACGTTAAAACGTCCAAAACCGATCATTTTAATAACGTTTTTAACGCTTTTTATCGCAACCAAAATAAGATGCGTTGAAAGTGTCTAAAACAACACCTTTTTTGTCGCTTTAAAATAAACAAATTCATGTAAAAAACTCATAAGGATAAATGCAAGAATTTAATAGCGATCTGGACGCCTTTGTTGGGCAGTCGTAAGCTAGGTTCATATAATATCGATAAAGCTTATGGTACCAATTATCAGGTTCTTCATAAGCCTGGATTGTGTGATTATTCATCCTCAAGGTTCACTAGGTTCTGTTGTCCTTATAAATGATTATTTGGTATGTGTTTTACGACTGCATTACGATTGGGTCGTTAACCAGTCGTTAACTAGTCGTAAGACAGTCGTTAAAACACATACCAAATAATCATTTATAAGGACAACAGAACCTAGTGAACCTTGAGGATGAATAATCACACAATCCAGGCTTATGAAGAACCTGATAATTGGTACCATAAGCTTTATCGATATTATATGAACCTAGCTTACGACTGCCCAACAAAGGCGTCCAGATCGCTATTAAATTCTTGCATTTATCCTTATGAGTTTTTTACATGAATTTGTTTATTTTAAAGCGACAAAAAAGGTGTTGTTTTAGACACTTTCAACGCATCTTATTTTGGTTGCGATAAAAAGCGTTAAAAACGTTATTAAAATGATCGGTTTTGGACGTTTTAACGTATTACTTTTTAATTAAAAAAACTAAGTCAATCTAACAACTTTTTTTCTTTGATTTACATGTAATTAAATGGACTTATGCACAAAATTTGCTCATTTCAAAACGACGAAAAATGTGTTGTTTTAGACACCTTTAACGCAACTTATTTTAGTTGCGTTGAAAAGCGTTAAAAACGTTATAAAAACCCTCGGTTTAGGACGTTTTAACGTATGACTTTTTACGTAAAACTACGTTACTAACAGCAATAATTAAATAGCATCATTTACGTTAGTATTCCTCAAAATGTGACACATATTTGTGTGTGTTTAGATATAAACGGAACAAAACAAGAATGCAAAAAGATGGAATATATAATTTATTTAAAATGTATAAGTGCAGGGTTAATAAATGATTATTTAATTTAATTTAATGCTTTTTAATTTTTATAAAAATTATTTACTTGTATCATCCTGTATACTTGCTTGTCCATGCAAGTTTAGCGATAACAATAGACGATTATCACACGCTGATATTGCGGTTTCTTGTTTATCAAAATTTCCTGTTACAGTTGCGGTTTTTTGTTTTTCAAATAATTTGTCTTTGATATATTTTTTCAATAGTTTCTTTCCAACACTCAAGTCGAGCGGTTATTAAAATGTGTATCGTTGTGAAAAATTTATATAGTTTTTTAGGTGTTGTGTGTTTCTTCAGCCTTTAACATATTTGGGGTATGTAAATCGATTTTTTATTTAAACTTTTTAAAAAATATATATATTATTTGTTCTCCTCTCTTCACTGATAATTCTTTGTTTTTTTTTTTATTCCTTTTAATAATTTTCTTAATAATTTTTATTCGTGAATCTTGGTTTTTGTTTGATTATGGATTTTTATGTTATTGTTAAATTTTTTTTATTTGTTATTATTGTTAGTTTTATCATTATTTTCCTAATAATTTTATTTCGTAATTCTTTGCTTTCCTTTAATGCTATTTACTTTGAATCTTTTTATACGTTTCTTACTATTTTTTTTAATTCTTTGAATTTGCATAAACGCCATAAACGTTTCGAGGTCAGAAAGTTTATATGCGTCTGGGATAATTTAAATGAGCTAGGTTTCCTAGAAATATTACTGGTCATTAGAGCTATTTGCGAATTGAAACAAAAAAAATATTTATTTTTTAACAATGTTAAGTGTTTAAGGTATTGATTTAAATAAAAATTAAACAAAAGTTTCATCCCTGCTGTGATGTCGGTGGATTTGTAGAAAAAGATAAAATTAGATTAATATAAAAACATGACAGAAATATATATATTATCCATTTAAAATTGTCATATACCTACAACATACATTCTTTAGTTTGAAAGTATTATTCATGGAAGTATCTTTGGAAACCTACTATTTGGGGTTAATTCAAAAAAAACTTTGTAACTTTTTAGTGATTTGATTTAGATTTTAGATATTGAAATTGGATAATCTAATCTTATGTGTTATTAAAATATTATTTTGTATTTCGATATTATTTTTAGTTAATTTCGTCTTTTGTGGTCAGGTATCAATTTAAAGGATCTATACCATTTCTATATGTAGTTTTTAGATATAATAATAAGGATAAATGTAACGTATATCTTACTTACTTACCTCGAGCCTCCTGAGTAGTGCCTATGAATTTCGAGGGACCTTTAAAGGTTATAAATTATTTAGTAAGAAGATATCGGAGGTTCCTTCGGGTATAAAAAGGGTGGTCGACTTTTTTCCGCACAGAAATACGACAGGTACCACACTGTGGGAGAAGTACTCTAAACTCAGGGTGTCTGTAATTCTCGCTTACAAAACGAGTTGTCACCTAATGAGTTAAGTACATATAGTATTTTTGTATGTTTAAAATAAAACATGATCAGGGAAAATTGTCGCCTGTCGGCTATTAAAGAACCACCTATGGCCTCTTGTGAAGTATTACTAAGGAGCTGCTGACGTTTCTTATCATTAATGTCTAGATATCTTACTTACATACCTCGAGCCTCCTGAGTAGTCCCTATGAATTTCGAGGGACCTTCAAAGGTTATAAATTATTTAGTACGAAATGTACTTCGGGTATAAAAAGGGTGGTCGACTTTTTTCCGCACAGAAATACGACAGGTACCACACTGTGGGAGAAGTACTGTAAACTCAGGGTGTTTGTAATTCTCGCTTACAAAACGAGTTGTCACCTATTGAGTTAAGTACGTATAGTATTTTTGTATGTTTAAAATAAAACATGATCAGGGAAAATTGTCGCCTGTCGGCTATTAAAGAACCATCGACCTCCCAAAATAAAAATTATAACAACGATTTTTTTGAGATCCTGTGTTCATTCTTTAATATGTTAAAAATTAATTTTATATTTCAAAATTAGATATCAACCGTGTTTTTATTAATTTTTCGGAAAATGCGCACAGTTGTTTTAAATTAATCATATACTACTTTTCCATTTTTTCCTTGAAAATTTTAAGCCACACCCCCTTCCAAATTTATAAAATTAAAAACAAAGTCTTCCCGATTCATTCTGAACTAGTCAGTCTTAGTGATCAGACGTGAGTAAGAGCAACATAATTGTTTTGAGTGTTATCGAACTCTCAAAATAAATTATAACTACAATTTTTACTTACTTAGTTATTGAAATCCTGTGTTCGGTTTTTACTACGATTAAAAATTAATTTTATATTTTTTCCTGTGTAATTTTGGTACATTCTGATTTTAAATTTCTACTTAAACTTTTCAGAAATTGTTTTCCACTTGCTTTTTTTTTGGTATTAATCTCTTGTTAGCTTATATTTTTTTTTCTTATCGATCTCTCAAAAATAAATTATAACTACAATTTTTACTTAGTTATTGAAATCCTGTGTTCGGTTTTTACTACGATTAAAAATTAATTTTATATTTTTTCCTGTATAATTTTGGTACATTCTTATTTTAAATTTCTACTTAAACTTTCTGGAAATTGTTTTCCACTTGTTTATTTTTTGGTATTAATCTCTAGTTAGCTTATATTTTCTTTTCTTACAGAAAATCCCTTTCTTGGAGATTTTAAGCCACGCCCACTTTCGAATTCATAAAATTAAAAACAAAGTCTTCACGATTCATTCTGAACTAGTCAGTCTTAGTGATCAGACGTGAGTAAGAGCAACATAATTGTTTTGAGTGTTATCGAACTCTTAAAATAAATTTTAACTACAATTTTTACTTACTTGGTTATTGAAATCCTGTGTTCGGTTTTTACTACGATTAAAAATTAATTTTATATTTTTTCCTGTGTAATTTTGGTACATTCTGATTTTAAATTTCTACTTAAACTTTGCAGAAATTGTTTTCCACTTGCCTATTTTTTTTTGGTATTAATCTCTTGTTAGCTTATATTTTTTTTCTTATCGATCTCTCAAAAATAAATTATAACTACAATTTTTACTTAGTTATTGAAATCCTGTGTTCGGTTTTTACTACGATTAAAAATTAATTTTATATTTTTTCCTGTATAATTTTGGTACATTCTTATTTTAAATTTCTACTTAAACTTTCTGGAAATTGTTTTCCACTTGTTTATTTTTTGGTATTAATCTCTAGTTAGCTTATATTTTCTTTTCTTACAGAAAATCCCTTTCTTGGAGATTTTAAGCCACGCCCACTTTCGAATTCATAAAATTAAAAACAAAGTCTTCACGATTCATTCTGAACTAGTCAGTCTTAGTGATCAGACGTGCGTTTTTAAAGAATAATTGCTAATATGATAATGAAACTTATCACATATATTGCAACCCTTTTAGGGTTAATAACCTCTAGTTATGATGAGCAGCGAGCTAGAGAAGGTATTATAAAATGTATAAAAGCTACAAGAAAAATTCGTAATGCTTTAAGATATGCTACATCAATGGGTACAAAGCAGCATCTGGAAGCACAACTGCGAACAGTTAAATCGTTGCGAGCCCAATTAAAAGCCCAACAGAAAAAGGGGGCAGGGCTCGAACCGACAAAACATACCGCCAAACATAGAGTGCATTGGGATGACACAACCTCAGCATTTGAATCACGAATTCGAACGGGTGTCATATCCAATCTTAAGCATAAAGATCCAGTAGCCTTTCTGCTAGACTGTAAGATGCTCTTCAAGCGTCGAATACAAAACGCCCTCAAAAAAGATGAGGCTGTTAAAGTGAATATAGCTTTCTGCGGTGAATTTGAAATAACTAAAGGCGAGAAGATCCTTAATGAAAATAAATATTTTACTACTGCTAATTCCCCAATCTATCGAACAACAAATATAGATACATGGTTTGATGAAAAAGTTTCGGATCCTATTCTAAAAGAACTCGAAGAATTCCAGGAGCGTGACAGTGGATGGGCCTTGAAACGAATAGTCAACTTGGGCGTAAATATTAATAAATTTGTTCCACAACTTGGTTCATCATATATTGAACTTCCACCTCAAATTAAAAGAAAAGAAGCCTGCATTAATGTTAAAAATAATGACCAAGCCTGCTTTGCATGGGCAATGATGGCTGCTTTGTATCCCGCTGCGGACCATCCTCAAAGAACAAATAAATACCCACATTATTCAGAGGTATTAAAATTGAAAGGAATCCAGTTTCCAATGACTATAAAACAAATCTCTAGTTTTGAGAAGCAAAATAATATTTCTGTAAATGTATACATATTGAAGAAATATAAAAAGGATTTCACGACACTTCCTATATATCTGACATCTACAAAGAAAGATAAACATGTAAATTTATTGCTTATCCAGGATGACTATAATTCTCCAACTAAATACCATTATGTCTGGATTAAGAACCTTTCTCGACTTTTATCTAAACAATTAAACAATCATGATGGCAAGAAATATTTCTGCGACAGATGCTTACACTATTTCCATTCTGCAAATATGTTGAATAAACACATTGATGACTGTATCAAAAAGAATGATACAGCTATCAGGATGCCCGAGGAGAGCAAAAAGATGTTAAAATTTAAGAATTTTAAAAACAAAATAAAAGCCCCTTTCGCTGTATACGCTGATCTAGAAAGTGTTTTAAAGCCATGCGCGGAAAAGACCGCTTACCAAGAACACATCCCAGCAGCCGTTGGATATTTTTTCAAATGTTCATACGATGCTTCTCTCTCTTTCTATAGATCATATAGAGGATCTGATTGCATGCAGTGGTTCGCTGATGAGATGAATCAGCTTGCTGAGGATGTTTCAACAGTATTTCTATGTCCATATCCTATAAAAATGACCGATGACCAGGAAAGGGAGTTTCAATCGGCCAAGCATTGTCACATTTGTGAAAAGCCTTTCTTACCTGGAGAAATGAAAGTCCGTGATCATTTTCACTTAATATCTGAAAATAATTACCGTGGGGCTGCACATAATGAATGCAATGTTAATTATCAAGACACTCATACAATCCCGGTAATCTTTCACAATTTGAGTGGTTATGATGCATCTTTTGTAATAAAAGATATCGCTACTCGCATGACTGGCTCTATAGATTTGCTGCCTCTTACTAAAGAAAAATACATTTCTTTTACTAAGCATGTTGATGAATCCCGGATAAACTTTAGATTTATAGACAGTTTTCGATTTATGGCATCTTCTCTAGATAAGTTATCATCTTATTTAACAGAATTTCCTAACCTTAAATCCCAGTTTTTTAATACTACGGAAGAACAATTTAATTTATTAACGAAGAAAGGGGTAATGCCATATGATTATATTGATAATTTTGATCGTTTTAATGAATCCTGTTTACCACCTCAAGATGCTTTTTATAATAAATTAGAAGATAAGCCTTGCCCCCGAAGACTTTATAAAAGAGCTCAAGATGTTTGGTCAGCTTTCAACTGCTCAACATTAGGTCAATATGTAGATTTGTATATGAAAACAGACATTCTTTTATTGGCAGATGTTTTCGAACAATTTAGAACCAGCTGTATCAAAACATATGAACTAGATCCTGCCCACTATTTTACGTTACCTGGATTTACTTGGGATGCTATGCTAAAGTATACTAGACAAGAATTGGAGTTGCTGACTGATCCTGATATGTTTTTGTTTGTTGAGCGAGGTATTCGAGGAGGTCTTAGTCAAGTTTGCTCTAAAAGAAGAGCTCATGCAAACAATAAATATATGCCAAATTTTGATTCAACAAAACCGGAAAGCTATCTGATGTACTTCGATGTAAACAATCAATATGGATGGGCTATGAGTCAAGCTCTTCCAAATGGAGAATTTGAGTGGATTGACACAAACATCGATGTGATTCAAATACCAGACGATGCTGATGAGGGATATATCCTCGAAGTAGACTTGGAGTATCCGGAAAAGTTACATGATCTACACAACGATTTACCGTTTTGTCCTGAGCACATTAATCCTAAAACCATGAAACCGCCGACTAAAACTAAAGAAATTACTAAATTGATGGCCACACTAAATAATAAAGAAAAATATGTTATTCATTATCAGGCTCTTAAACAGGCTATATCACATGGGTTAAAAGTCACAAAAATACATAGAGTATTAAAATTCAAGCAAAGCCCATGGTTAAAACCGTATATCGATCTAAACACCGCTCTTCGAACAGCTGCCAAAAATGATTTTGAGAGGAATTTGTTCAAGTTAATGAACAATGCTGTGTTTGGCAAAACTATGGAAAATGTACGAAAAAGGGTTGATGTAAAACTTCTGACGGAATGGGAAGGTCGATATGGCGCCCAATCTTACATAAGCAAGCCTGAATTTAAGAACAATACGATATTTAATGAAAACTTGGTTGCAGTAGAGATGTATAAATTACAAATTTATCTAAATAAGCCTATATATGTAGGCCAATCCATTCTAGACCTAGCAAAAACCACTATATATAGCTTTTATTACGATTATCTGCTTAAAACATTTGGGGAAGACTGCACAGCTTTCTACACGGATACAGACAGCTTAGTGGTGGAAATATTGGGAAAAGATCCATATAACCTTATGAAAAATGATTGCCATCAGTACTTTGATACATCAGACTATCCTAGAGATAATATATATGGAATACCGCAGGTGAATAAGAAAGTTTTGGGTATGATGAAGGATGAAAACAACGGGCGGATTATGACTGATTTTGTGGGGTTGCGGTCCAAATTGTACAGCACAAAAGTTGCAACTTCAGAAGAGGAGCTGCAAAACCTGAAAAAGAAATTAAAAGCTGACGAATATGACGATGATGAGATTGACCAAATTTTATTAAATTATGGTGTTACAAAAAAGGCTAAGGGTGTTAAATCATCCGTTGTAAAAACAAAAATTACTTTTGATGACTATATTGAGTGTTTGGAAACAACCAAGCAGAAGACAGCAGTACAAAACCTTATACGATCGACGGAACATCAAGTTTATTCAATAGTCCAAGAAAAAATAGCTCTTAGCCCCGATGACGATAAAAGATATCTAGTGCCGGGGACCGATGAAACTTTACCTTGGGGTCATTACTCTATAATGGATGTCGATTAAATTTACCTTAATTAAGCTGATCCTTATTGAAGAATTACCCTAGGATGTCAAGATATTTTATCGATTAGAAGATTTGTTAACATGTAATTTTAAATTTTTAACTGTTTAATATATGTTTTTAAATAAATTATTGATTTTATTAACCCTCTCCATATAAATTTTTAAGATGATTTCTTAGCTCCTTAATCACATTAGGAAGTCTATTTATTAGTTTCTACCGTATTCGTTAAATACAGAAATCTTTTATGATCCGTTAACTGCAGCATCCCATTGATCCTGAAACCTTTCCCATAAATCCTACTCTACCTCTGCAACCAACAATACGTATCACACCTAAATCCATTCAGCACAAAAATGTCATATGGCACTTTAAATACGGACTTTTAAACAGTATTCTCACTCTTTTTTTTGCATAATACCGTTAAATCGCTATAACCCTAATGCGCCTTTAGTAGTTCTTAACACGTACTTTTAATACTCTAAATAGTGTAAATTAAGATTGTAAGTCGCGCATGCGCAGTATGAAAAAGATACAAAAATGACCAGAATGGACCTTAGATTTTCTTATGGAGATTTACATGTAAAAATCATCGATTTTGGCCCCGAACTGTCATAGCTCCTTTACTGATGAGATTCTTAAAAGAACTGACTCTGTAACGAAAAATGTTAATGTACTCTCTGGAAAAATTGTGGCTATTGAAAAAAACATTGCTGAGTTGACTAATACAATAACTATAAATCAAAATAATCTGCGAAATGTTTTAAATATTATTAAAGCAATGGAGAAGCGGTTAGGACAAAATCCCTAAACATTAGATTTAGTCACAGTCATGTTTTCAAAGGAAAAGGTTCAAGTTGTTAATGAGCTGCATAAACCGGCTCGAAAAAATTATGCTCGACGACGAACAATTATCAAAGGTTTGGACGATTTATGGCAAATTGATTTGGCTGAAATGAGTACTTACGCAACTCAAAATCGATCGTTTAAAATGATTCTAGTGTTAATTGACTGCTTCTCGAAATTTCTCTGGACTCGACCGTTGAAATCGAAAACTGGCGAAGAAATCACGAAAGCTTTTGCCGATATTACAGGAAAACGCAAACCGAAAAATCTTCAATCTGATCAGGGCAAAGAGTTTTACAACACAAAATTTCAAAATCTAATGCAGAAACATGGCATAAATCATTACAGTACATTTACCAAGATGAAAGCAAGTATGGCGGAAAGAGTTATTAGAACGCTGAAAACGAAATTGTACAAGCATTTTAGCTTAAACGGTACGTACAGGTGGATAGATGTGTTACCGAAAATTACAAAAGAGTACAACGAAAGCAAACATAGAACGATTGGTCAAAAGCCGTCTCAGGTAAACAGATCCAATGAAAAAGAGATTCTGCAGCAACATTATAATCATTTAAAAATAGCAGGCCCGCGAAAATATAAACTTGGAGATGTGGTGCGCATAAGCAAGGCAAAGCATCTATTTGATAAAGGCGATACACCTAATTGGACTACGGAGCTTTTTAAAATTACCAAAGTGAACATAACTAATCCTGTAACATACATGTTGGAAGATTTACATGGATCACCAATTAAAGGAGCATTTTACGAGGAAGAGCTACAAAAGTCAAAAAATCCTGATGTTTACCTTGTTGAAAAAGTGCTAAGGAAAAAAGGCAATAAAATCTACGTTAAATGGCTGGGGTTCGATAGTTCGCATAATAGCTGGATCGAAAAATCTAATATTTTATAAACGCTGTTGTTTCTTACTTTAAACATTTTTTTACATGTATTCTTATGGCAAACAAGATACGTTTTCATAGCTTCCGGGGGCCTTTTTGATTCATATCATCTATTGCTCAAGCCGTTCAGTCTGCAGTCCGACTAAAACTGTCCTTAGAAGCAGAAGCAATTATTTTTACTTAGTTTCAACACAAGTTTTATCAAGTATTAAAAGATGATGACACAAGACAGTGGTTATAGTAGTGAGTCATATTCTGAGAGTAGTAGTGAAGATTCTATCTATATGGAAGAAGTAAACAGAATTTCAAATTTTTACGAAGACAAAGCAAAACGTGAAAAGTATTTGCTGCTACAATCATCTTTCACAATTGAGGGGTATGTTATAACAGTTGGCTTATCTCCTGCAAGAACATTTTCTCCAGCTATTATTTTATCAGAATACTGCAAGCCAAGTAAATTGTCGTTTGGAAAAATGGAATGGCTTGACCTTATTAAATTTTTAAGCAAAAGCACATTTTTTATTGAACCACTATCAACCTACGCAGATGAGTATGATCCAGTAACATTTTCCTGTGGAGATTTTTGTACAATACGACAGTTGGTATCCGATGACACCAGGTTCATAGAAGTTGAAAAACATGGCGTAAGATATTATCTAACGGAAAAGGATGCAGATGAACTTGTTAGAGTACATCATTTTATCATAGCTTATCAGATTTCGCTTCTAGAAAATATTAACTTTAATTGTTATTATAATAATGTTATAGATATTGTAAAAAAAAATTTTGATTATAACTGGTTTAAAGGATTAGATGTATTTTGTGAAATATGTACTGATCCTTTATTATGTAACGCTTTGCGTCAGTATATTTACTTTTATAACCAAAATGTAATAGGAGATTTAGAAAATATGAAATAAACTTTTATAAAAAAATAATGACTTTTATTTCAAAATCGATAAATATAGCGTCAACAAATGTTATTTTATCGAGGCAAAATTTATGCATGTCACAGTTCTAACATGTGAAACGTCCAAACGTCAAGATAGCGTTAAAATTTGTCGTTTCAACGTATTAAAAAATTGATAAAAAAAAATTTCGATTTACATGTATTTCTTATGGAAAAACATCATTTCAAAGTGACAAAAAAGCGTCAGTTTTTGACGTTTTTTCGTTACTAAATTCATGAACGTCAAAGTGTCAAAAAATAGACGTCTAAACGACGAATTTGAACGTTATTTTGGTCGTTTCAACGGAACATATTTAAAAGAAAATAATACACCATAGATTCAGATTACAAATTTATTGTAAACATAAAAAATTTTTAGATATACAATAGACAATAGAAAAAACTAAAAACTAACCTACTTACTTTACAACTGTTATTTAATGTTAGATATACAATAAACAATAGAAAACTAAAAACTAACCTAATTAATTTACAACTATTTTTTTATTTCCCAATTATAAGTAGCATTAATCGAGCATTATATCACGATGGCCCCATGCTAAAGTGTTAAAAGATCCATTGCATAAAAAGCGTTTATCATCGTGCGGACTTAGACCGATTTTGGTTTGTTCAATTGTATAAACATCATGATTGTACGAACGGAACGTGCATTGGTTCACTGTTTTTAATTTACTATCTCTTAAACATAAAAGGTAATCATCAAAAGTAATTTTCTTTGCAACGACATTCTTTTTAACCCCTTTTGATTTTTTAACGCATTTATCACCCTCTGTTAAATACGAGTACATTTTTGAACGCAACCCCACAAATTCAGTTAAAAGTTTGCCGTTGCATTCATCTTTCATGAATCCAATGACTTTTTTATTTAAGAGTGAAATACCGTACGCATTGTTTGGTTCATAGTCCGAGGTGTCAAATTTTTCGGGATAGGCTTTAATTAATTCGGTATAAACATCATTGCATTGCAGTTGCAGAAGAAATGCATCGGTATCGGTGTATAAGAGTTTACAGTTGTCTACACCCATCGTAGGAAGTAGAAAACTGTAATAAAAGTCATACATACACGTCTTTGAAATATCAAGAATCGACATGCCAATGTACAATGGTTTATTAAATACAAGTTCGGTTTTATAAAGCTCTATCGCTAAAAGGTTTTCGTCAAAGATTTTGCTCGAACTAAACCTAGGACTGCTAATCAAGTTCTTTGCTCCATATCGACCCTCCCAAGATCTAACGAGTTTAGCAATACGGTGTTTCCTTATATTCTCCATGGTTTTTCCGAAGACTGCGTTATTCATTAGTTTATATAAATTCTTTTCAAAATCGTTGTTAGCAGCCGTTCGAAGAGTTGTATTTAAGTCGATATATTTTTTTAACCATGGGCTTTGTTGAAATTTCAACACTCTGTGAATCTTTTTCACGTTCAATCCATGTTTTATAGCCTGCTTTAAATTTCGATAATGTATTACGTATTTTTCTTTGTCATATAAAGTGGTCATGAGTTTTTGTATTTTTGATCCTTGGGGTTTTCGATGTTCTGTGCAAAACGGTAAATCATTGTATAGATTATGTAAATGCTGAGGGTATTCTATATCCACTTCAAGAATATAACCCTCATCATTATCATCTGGTATTTGAGTCACATCGATGTTTGTGTCAACCCAATTAAAACCCCCATATGGTAGAGGTTGACTCATTGCCCAACCATATAAATTGTTTACATCGAGATACATAAGATATTTTTCGGATTCAGTTGGATTAAAATTTTGCATGTATCTGTTGTTTGCTTTAGCATATCTATTGCTGCATTGACTGACTCCTCCTCTTATACCTTTCTCTATAAACATGATTTGGTCTATATCTTTGAGTATTTCCAATTTAGATTTGGTATATTTTAACATAGCGTCCCACGTATAACCGGGAAGCGTATAATACCAAGCAGGATCGAGACCATACGTTTTTCGACATTTTTCACGAAAACATTCAAACACAGATGCTAAAAGCAAGATATCTGTTTTCATGTACAGCATGCTATATTCTTTTAAATTTTTTATTTCAAATGATTGCCAAACCTTTTGTGCATGCGTGTATAAATCGTCAGTAATATTTTCATCTGTCAGTGTGCTATAAAATTTATCTTTGGATGGCAGTTCCGTATCGTCTAATTTTTCAATTAAATCAATGTATTCATACGGAAACACCCCTTTTCTACTTAATAGTTCAAACTGTTCAGATGTTAAATTGGGAAACTGTGAACGTAGATAATGTAGATCTGATGGTTCTAGTAAAGCAGAAAGTTTATCTAAGGAGGAATCTAAAAATCGCAGCGAGTCTATAAATCTAAACTTTACTTCGCTCTCGTCATTACTTAATGTACATGAAATGTATTTTTCTTTGTTTATAGGAAGCAAGCTTATATTACCTTTTTTGGATAAATCTCTAATTAAAAAATGTAAGTCGTATCCCGAAAGGTTATGAAAGACTACGGGTACAACAGTACTTAAACAAGGAGAGCACGGGCTATTTTTTTGAACATAACCTCACTTTTTTTTGAGTTGGCTGCTTGCGCTAAATGTCAAAGGCCATTCTTCTTTTTCGAGTGGCCTTTTACGTTTGACACATGCAGCCAATTCTTCTTTTTCGAGTGGCCTTTTACGTGTGACACAAACAGCCAATTCTTCTTTTTTCAACTGGCCTTTGACATTTGACACAAACAGCCAATTCTTCTTTTTCGAGTGGCCTTTGACATTTGACACAAGCAGACAATTCTTCTTTTTCGAGTGGCCTCTGACATTTGACACAAACAGCCAATTCTTCTTTTTCAAGTGGCCTCTGACGTTTGGCACAAACAGCCAATTCTTCTTTTCGTATATTTTTGAATTTTTCGCGCTTCACTGTAATCGTAACAACTTTACATGCCTTACATTATCTCAACTCACCCTAACTCACCCTACCACCCCTCATTATCAACCCCAGTGCCCAAATAGAACTTAGAATAATTTTGTATGAGAATAAGTGTAGAAAAAAAATTCTGTGTGATGTCTGTTGTGGTATTCGAACCCACAAACTCATGTGTATAATGTTGACGCCTTAACCAACACGGCTATCATCTGACTTGAAAAATAAAGTTGAAATGTGTTAGATAAACAGCTCCATCTACGTCATATACGGTTGTTGGTAAGTTAGCAGAGGCGTACTGTTGATTTTTTAGATATTTAGCAGTGCCGTATCTAACAAAAATAATAATAATAAACAAGTCTTATCGCAATAAAGATAACAGAGTACGGATTTCGTCACGTGACATATCATTGTAAAGGGGTTGCTGTATAGGGTAAGATTAAGCGTCAAAAAGACCTTATTGATAGTGCCAAAAGGGCATTAATGGTGTATCTTGTAAACGGCCCAACGGATTTCGACGTGTGACATATCATTGTAAAGGGGTTGCTGTATAGGGTAAGATTAAGCGTCAAAAAGACCTTATTGATAGTGCCAAAAGGGCATTATAGCTATATCTCGTAAACGGCCGAACGGATTTTGACGTGTGACATATCATTGTAGAGGGGTTGCTGTATAGGGTAAGATGAAGTGTTCAAATCTTCTTTTCGCTACCAACTTTACAGTGCTACCAACTTTTGCGTTAAATACAATTAAATTTAAAAAAAATTCGCAGGATTTAATAAAATGTGACAAACAATAGTAGAGAAAAAAATTACTAAACACAAGTCTTATCGCAATAAAGAAAATATTTTTTAAATTAAATATCAAAAGCGCGTGACCTTGGTGCATTAACTGTTAAAAATATATCAATCTTGAAGAAAAAATCGAGTAATTTAAAGTTTTAGAAACCAAATTTTAAATTATAAAACTAAAAAGTTTTTGTAATATATACATTTAAACATCAAATTTTAAATTAAAAAACTAAAAAGTTTGTAAAATAACGAAAAATATATCAAACTTTAATAAAACTCAAATAAAATATACATTTGTAGAAACCAAACTTTATATCATAAAACTAAAAAATTTTGAAGACAACGATAAAATGTACATTTTTTACATCAATATAATGTTTTCAATTATTTTTTTTTTAAACCTTGTACCCTTCACAATAATATTAAAAAGCTTATTGCAGCAAATCGTTCAGTAAGCGTTAAGAGTTAAATTGTAACCAATTCGTTATCAGAAGGTATATTTTCAAAGTTTGTTCGTTATATCACTAGGCAATAGAGTCGAAAAAACAGATAAACAGCATATAGCGATAAGTGTTTAAAACATTGTAGTTTTTATAATATTCGTAATGGATAATGCAATACTTTTAAGTAGGTCACGTGACAAAGAAAATTTGAAAGAACAATATAAGTTATTTTGATTTATGTAACAGATTATTTTAAAAGAATTAAAATTAAAAACTAAATAAAAAAAGATGACGTGTTCTAGACAAGAACTTATTAAGAAATTATGCCTAAAAGAGCGTATGCTTTTAATAGGTAATTAAGAAATGATTTAGGAAACAAAATCCCAAATTTACCAAAATAATATAAAAAAAGACAAAAATGTCTACCTTTTATTTATCATAATTATACATTTTATTAATTAATAAACTATAACAGTTTGAAAAGTGTTCTGTGAAATCCTTTGGAGCCCCCATGGTTAACAGGTTGTCACAGCTGCATACCTAGAACTTAAAGTGGTTTTATGAGCAAAACTCTGTATGTATATTTTCAGGTAAATAAAAAAAGTCTTGGCCTTATGAAAGATGAATGCAATGGTAAACTATTAACAGAATTTGTGGGACTTCGATCTAAATTTTATAGCACAAAAAGTTGTATATATAAAGTTAAGGATAACGTTTACCGTGCAAGTCACATAAACGTAATGTTTATTTAAATAATATATAAAAATTGTAAAAAATTATAATTACCTGATGATGCGTCAACTTCAGACTGGACGTGGATCTGTGCTAACTTCATAACCCTCGAATTGTAATAATGACTCACCAGGTTCGGTTGGAATTCTTAATATTTGGTAATAGGAGTAGGATATTTGCTCATCTTAGTTAATTATCCAGCAAAGACCACGTGGAGGTGTGAGCAACCTTTGCCTGGAGAGGATAGGTAAGCAGGAAGAATAGGGAAGGTCAAACAGCGGTGGTTCTGTAATAGGCAACAATTTCCTCTGATCATGTTTTATTTTAAACATACAAAAATACTATACGTACTTAACTTAATAGGTGACAACTCCTTTTGTAAGCGAAAATTACAGACATCCTAAATTTACAGTACTTCTCCCACAGTGTGGTACCTGTCGTATTTCTGTGTGGAAAAAGTCGACCACCCTTTTCATACCCGAAAGAACCTCCGATATCTTCGTACTAAATAATTTATAACTTTTAAAGGTCCCTCGAAATTCACAGGCACTACTCAGGAGGCTCGAGGTAAGTAAGTAAGTAAGATATACGTTAAATTTATCCTTATTATTATTATTATATCTAAAAACTACATACAGAAATGGTATAGATCCTTTAAATTGATACCTGACCACAAAAGACGAAATTAACTAAAAATAATATCGAAATACAAAATAATATTTTAATAACACATAAGATTCTTTAGATTAACCAATTTTAATATCAAAAATCTAAATCAAATAACTAAAAGATACAATTGCAATATTTAGATAAGTCTTTGATTTATGTTGAAAAGGAATTTGCGTTCTCATCAACTTTGTGGATATATAATTATATATACCGGCGGTATCGAAAGTAAGTGTCTGTTTTAGATTATTGTTATAATTTTATCTTAGTAGTTTGGATGGTGCAAGACTTTTTTAAAATTACGCAATACTACGTAATTAAGAAGAAGAGATGCTGAACAGATCACTTTTTTAGGTTTTCGAAAAGGTCACGTGACATGTAAAATTACGGTAAAAATTGAGAGAAATTATTGATTTAAAACTATTTATCAATCGTTTGATTATTTACCAATTTAAGGTTACCTAATTTATTTTCTAGTTTTTAAATATAAATTACCTTAGAATGAAATAATAAACTTTTTATAACTTCATAGCCCTAATAATGACTCACCAAGTTCGCTTGAAATTCTTAAAAAAGAAGTATGTTCCGGTAGTTGCATTAATTCAAAGAAATGTTTTATTTCCATAATGATTTAAAATAAAGCAAAAATTCTATGATTACCTTAAGACACTATAAGTCTTTTAACCTTTACAAATAATATTAAAAAAGCTTATTGCAGAAAATCGTTCAGTAAACGTTAAGAATTAAATTGTAACCAAATCGTTATCAGAAGGTATATTTTCAAAGTTTGTACGTTATATCACCAGACAATAAAGGTGAAAAACATATACACCGCATTCAGTGATAAGTGTTTAAAACATTGTAGGCCATGCGTATTTCATACTTTATTAAAAAATAATTTTCGCTTTGAATTATTTTCAGTATTAGAATCTTTTATTCTGACAAAGAATTCTGTGACTATCAACTTAAAAGTGTTTCAAAAAAATTGTTTTACCTTTACTTTTATAATAAATTGATTTTTTCTAGATTTTTTAAATATAAATACCTGTAAACTAAACTTCTTATTATTCTGGTGATGCAATACTTTTTAAAATTACGCAATATTACATGTCAACAGTTTAAAATACTCTTATTAGATGAAAAACTTAGTGGTTTTCGGTAATGGAACTCCCTCCCTCCACCACAATTTTATTATATCTATTCGCGTGTTAGTCGACAGGTACAGAGACAAGTCTGAACAAGTCGAACCGATGGGTTGGAATAGAAAATATTAATGCGGTATATTAAACTTAAAAAATAGCAAATTTTGGGGATTTTGTTAGTAAAAATGTTGTTTTATAGTGACAAAAATGCATTGTTTTTACTTAAAATACGTCAGTCTAAAAACGATCATTTTTTAAACGTTTTTTAACACTTTAACGCACTTAACGTTTTAAAAAAATTTCGGTAGTTGTCTGTAGACAATACATTTTGGTTCAATTACCTATTAAATTGCTGACTGCAATAATCTTTGTAAAAGTATAAAATATTTTACAAACCTAACTCTAAGATGACATCATTTTAATGAATAAACAATAAAGATATGAAATGCAACTAAGCATTTTTATATAATCATAAGTGTTTTTAATTTATTTATATAGGTTATAAAGGATATATAACTAGCATATAGATTGAAACAACAACAGAATTTTATAAAATCTGAGAACTATTAAGAAAAACGTTTAAGACATATTATAAAAAATTATGATACAACTTAGACAAATAAAAAAAAAATTAAAAAAATGTTGGGATAAATAATGATAAAACTTAAAAGTAACGTAAAGTTAAAACTGTTTAAGAAATAATATTCACGATCAAAGCCCAATGAGCAGTATAAAAAACAAAGTTATTAAAAGTAATTTCTGAAATTATTTGAAAAACATACAAGAGACCTTAATAAAAACCTTAAAATAATTATAAAACGTAGAATAATAACGAATAAAAAAAAATTTAAGAAAAACAAATTTTGGGGATTTTGTTAGTAAAAATGTTGTTTTATAGTTACTTGTGTAATCTTGTTGCCATACACGTGATCTTATTGAATCAAAATCTGTTGTTAAGCAAAATTTGCAATTTCTGCATTTTATGTAGTATGTATGTATTTCAATACGTATTTGATGACGTTCAATATTTTGTTGAATATGCATTTTTTCATGTATAAATACATCTGATTAATTTAACACAATTAGACAGTTCCAAAATGGCAACAGTACCATCAACTTTAATAGTGATTACCAAAGACAAAGTACACTTTCCAACGAAAACAGCTCTATTGGTTATGAAGCAAATTTTTCAGTAAGTATGATGTTTTGTATTTTATTTTTTATTTTTTATTATTTTTTGTCTTTTAATTTTGGTTATTTTATATATTCTTTCATATTTATGAATTTATTCATGTATTATTATTATTGTTATTATTAATATTATTTCATTATTTACAAATTTTAGATATGGAGTAAAACAGATGACAGTGAAAGGGGACAAGGTAATGATTTCCTTAACTTATTCACCAAGGACCCAAACGTTAAAAAGAAAATTTGGGAATCATCCAATTCGATATATGAGAGCGAAAATTGATAATGAAGAAGAATTTAAGGAATTAGAAAAAGTTGTACGAAGGTACAATTACAATTTATTGGACGAGGAGGATGTAGAGCTAGAGGAGAAAAGGCTTGTGGGTAAGCGTAAGTACATGGAACCTCTAGCAATTGAGGATGACAATGATGATGATGATGAAGACGAAGATGATCACAACGATAATGGTCCGTCGACATCAAAAAAAGTACAAAGTAGTATTAACTTTGATGATATTTTAACCCAACTCTAATTGTGTCCAATAAATTATTTTGTATAATATCGTTTGCTTTATTTAAAATTATAATTTAATCTTGAAATATTATTAGTTTACAAAAAACCATGACAGACGCTACATATTGTTGTAAATATAAGTGTTTCAATAGGTTAAATTTTGATGAGGTAGACGGACTTGCTTGTAGAAAGTGTAATAATTACTGTTATTGTCAATGCAATTGTAGAGGAATACGTCAGTCTAAAAACGTTTTTAACACTTTAACGCACTTAACGTTTTAAAAAAATTTCGGTAGTTGTCTGTAGACAATACATTTTGGTTCAATTACCTATTAAATTGCTGACTGCAATAATCTTTGTAAAAGTATAAAATATTTTACAAACCTAACTCTAAGATGACATCATTTTAATGAATAAACAATAAAGATATGAAATGCAACTAAGCATTTTTATATAATCATAAGTGTTTTTAATTTATTTATATAGGGTATAAAGGATATATAACTAGCATATAGATTGAAACAACAAAAGAATTTTATAAAATCTGAGAACTATTAAGAAAAACGTTTAAGACATATTATAAAAAATTATGATACAACTTAGACAAATAAAAAAAAAATTAAAAAAATGTTAGGATAAATAATGATAAAACTTAAAAGTAACGTAAAGTTAAAACTGTTTAAGAAATAATATTCACGATCAAAGCCCAATGAGCAGTATAAAAACAAAGTTATTAAAAGTAATTTCTGAAATTATTTGAAAAACATACAAGAGACCTTAATAAAAACCTTAAAATAATTATAAAACGTAGAATAATAACGAATAAAAAAAAATTAAGAAAAACGGAGATTTTTAAAAAATAGTAAGAAACACAAAAAAGAATCAAAGGAGTAACCAGTTACGAAACAAAATTATTAAGAAAATAATAATAAAACTAAAAATAACAATGATAAAACTTAAAAGTAACGTAAAGTTAAAACTGTTTAAGAAATAATATTCACGATCAAAGCCCAATGAGCAGTATAAAAACAAAGTTATTAAAAGTAATTTCTGAAATTATTTGAAAAACATACAAGAGACCTTAATAAAAACCTTAAAATAATTATAAAACGTAGAATAATAACGAATAAAAAAAAAATTTAAGAAAAACAGAGATTTTCAAAAAATAGTAAGAAACACAAAAAAGAATCAAAGGAGTAACCAGTTACGAAACAAAATTATTAAGAAAATAATAATAAAACTAAAAATAACAAATAAATTAAAAAAAAAAAACATAAAAAACCTACTTAACAAAAACTAGAATTTATATGTTAAAATTATTAAAAATTCATAACAATAATTTAAGAAAAACTCCAAATTTTACCGATAAAGAGAGGGAGATGAAGCAATAAATATTTTAAAAAGTTTAAATAAAAAATAGAATTACCTACATACCCAAAAATATGTTAAAAGATTTTGGAAACACACCACAGCACCTACATTATTTTTTCTTATGTAAAAACAGTATAATAATAATAATTAAAGACTGTAACTTCTTGCTAAGTTCAATGTCAAGTTGTTATTCTAAAAGTATTCGATGATTTTGCAAATTCTGCAGAAATTTTCAATATTACGCGATTACGTCACAACAATTGGTTGTTATAGAGTTTTTTTAGTACACTGTTAAAAATTTCTATGGTAAAATTACAAAAAATGTATTCCTATTTAATTTCTAAAAGGGTAGGAAAAAGCCTCTTAGTTGTTCAACAAAAGTTGAATGTAACGATAGACAGGACGAGAACCTGGGCTTTGTTGTCTATCAGGATAAAAGGGTAGGAAATAAAAGGAAGGGTGAGGAAAGGAAAAAAGGGTTATTGACCTGGTCTAGTCCAGAACATAAAGTTCTGGAGGCCCTACCAGGTCTACTATATCCTGGTCGTCACTAAAACAAAAACATTTTTAATTACAATAATGATTAAATACTTATTTTACTTACGGTGGAGGTGGTTGAGGCGGGTCCAGAACATAAAGTTCTGGAGGCCCTACCAGGTCTAATATATCGTCGCTAAAACAAAAACATTTTTAATTACACTAATGATTAAATACTTATTTTACTTACGCTGAAGGTGATGGGGTTGCTGGAATTCTATGACATAACATTTTTAATTACAATAATGTTTAAATACTTATTTTACTTACGGTGGAGGAGGTGAAGGTGGTGGTAAACTCAGCAACAGCAGAAGAGACCTTTTATGACAAAACATGTTTAATTACAATAATGATTAAATACATATGTTACTTGCGGTGGAGGTGGTGGAGGCAATGGAGGCGGGTCCAGAACATAAAGTTCTGGAAGTCCTACTAGGTCTAATATATCGTCACTAAAACAAAAACATTTTTAATTACAATAATGATTAAATACTTATTTTTACTTACGGTGGAGGCAACGGTGGTGCTGGAATTCTATGACATAACATTTTTAATTACAATAATGTTTAAATACTTATTTTACTTACGGTGGAGGAGGTGGAGGTGGTGGTAAACTCAGCAACAGCAGAAGAGACCTTTTATGACAAAACATGTTTAATTACAATAATGATTAAATACATATGTTACTTACGGTGGAGGTGGTGGAGGCAATGGAGGCGGCGATGGCATCCTAGAAGCACTTCTATGACATGTCATTTTTTAATAACAATAATCGTTAAATACTTATTTTACTTACATTTTCTTTGTCTCACTCATTGTAACTAACTAATTAATAAATTTCAAATATAACAATGCTATTATATAAACTTCTATAATCTAAAGAGATACGTTTTCTACTAGCTCAGCTGGTTGAGAAGAATATTCCTAACTTGCTGGTCAAACTACTTTAATGCGATAAAAAGACTTTAACATAAAACAAAGGACGTTATAGAAACATGTTTGATCCATTTTATTGTATTAGATTAGAAAATGATTGTAATTTGAAATAAAAACCAAAATTGATTATAATAAAGTTTTTATTTTATTTTAAACAAGAAAAAAAACAATGACAACAAAACGAATATACCTAGTCAGTCTAAAAAATTATTATTGTACAAAGCTGTATGGAACAAAATGGTGCAGTAATTGTAAAAAATATTTTTGTTTCTGAACACCACATTCCTTTGAACTTCAACAAAAGGTAAATTCTTTTTTTATTTTTATTTGCTAAGAATAAAACAATATATTTATTATTATTGATAGTTGGTTTAGTGAGATAAACTTAGATTCTCTAGTTTTTTCGTAGTCCTTCTACAAGAAAGTTTGGGTCGTCATGTTCGTTATAGAGGGTCCATATTTCATCCAGTTGGTTAAGTATCTGCTTGTCTACCACGCCCTTTGTGTCACTTGTGGAGAAATCAGTACGATTTTTCTTTGGCTGTATGTCTTGAACCTTATATTTTCTGTTACACTGAGATTGCTTGTCTGATATATTTTGGGTACGTGTTTGACTATTCTCGGATATATGGCTTCTTTCACAAAACTGTACGTCTTGGTCATGTGTTTCGTCAATTCCATATATGGTCTGTGACATTCTTTTGCTTTTACCTAGGTACATTGGTTTAATAATTTTTTCGTATTTTGGGCTATGAGATTGATGACGTAGTCGACCTCGTCCATCCTTGTGGACACCTGAGATGTCTAAAAGAGCTTTGTAGATTTTTTGATCGGCAAGCGTATATTGTGTTGGTTGCTTTGAAAACAGCAGATCGTAGACACCTTGCGTAGGTTTAAACTTGTGTGAGCCCATCTGAATGATATCTTTACCAAACTCAATTGTTTTATTTCCAAGTGACCATTCTCCCGTAGGCCAGGTGAACTTTGGTCCGTATATTTGGTCTGTATTTCCTAAATCTTGAATATATTTTTCAAGATTAATGGTATTATCGTTATACGATGTTTGAGTATGTTCCTCTTCTGTTGAATGATTGGACAGTGAGTCATTTTCGATGAGTTCTGTTTTAGGGACTTTTTCATTCACATATTTGGCTATTTCTTTAAGAGGTGTAGTTATTGGTTTAAACGTTGATTCTAGTAGTTCTTTTTCATCAGCTTGCATTCTTTTGAGAGCTTTGTACTTTTCTCTCACAATCGCTGCGAGTTTGTTTACTTGAACCGCTCGGCTTGAAGGCATGTTAACAAATGAATTCTCGACTTTGACTTCTTGATTTATACCTTTGTTATGTACGTTTCTGGTAACCTCTGTACTTTTCTGCTGCCCTGACGCTCTGTGCTACTCTCTGCTACCCTCTGCTACCCTCTGCTACCGTCTGCTACGCTCTGCTATGATGCTCTGCTACGCTCTGCTACTCTCTGCTACCCTCTGCTACCCTCTGCTATGCTCTGCTATGATGCTCTGCTACGCTCTGCTACTCTCTGCTACCCTCTGCTACCCTCTGCTATGATGCTCTGTTACGCTCTGCTACTCTCTGCTACCCTCTGCTACCCTCTGCTATGCTCTGCTATGATGCTCTGCTACGCTCTGCTACACACTGTTACGTACAATCCCACATTATTTTTTAAAATTTCCTTGCATTATATTTTACGTGTTAATATTCTGTCGGAAAATTTTCAGAATATTAATTTAAACTTATTAGAATTTGACCAAGAGTTAGATGCAGTCTATGTAGATTTCGTTATCAACAATCTCTTCTTCAGTACCGAAGTATGTTTAGGTAGGAACTATGGGGTTGGGGATTTATTTCAATTACAATTCTTAATTGATGGAGAAGTGTTTTACGTGTTAAATTTTTACATCAACGAGAACCAATCTGAAGATGTAAACTTTGAGGATGAAGGATACTTCGAGTATAGTACGACTGCTACGGTTTTTACACCTTCAATCACTAACAATCTATTTGCTATTTAAGGTAAGAATTTTAAAACAATTTTTATAAAAGGGTAGGAAAAAAAAAAGTCTCTTAGTTGTTCAAAAGTTGAACATAACGATAGACAAGACAAGACAAGAACCTGGGCTTTGTTGTCTATCGGGGTGATAGAATTAAAATTAATATTTTTTCTAATTTATTTTACGTAATAACTTTTATAAAAATAATTTTTTGTAAAACCGTCTCCAGACTTACTTTTTCATGGTTTTGTGATAGACCGCACCCATGTCTATTTCCTGTTAACATATCCTCCTTACAAAGTTGTGGTCTGGGAAAATTAAATAAAATACTAAAAGTACTTTTAATAACTTTGTTTTTATACTGCTCATTGGGCTTTGATCGTGAATATTATTTAAAGTTTAGTTTTATTTCTTAAACAGTTTTAACTTTACGTTACTTTTAAGTTTTATCATTATTTATCCTAACATTTTTTTAATTTTTTTTTTATTTGTCTAAGTTGGATCATAATTTTTTATAATATGTCTTAAACGTTTTTCTTAATAGTTCTCAGATTTTATAAAATTCTTTTGTTGTTTCAATCTATATGCTAGTTATATATCCTTTATACCCTATATAAATAAATTAAAAACACTTATGATTATATAAAAATGCTTAGTTGCATTTCATATCTTTATTGTTTATTCATTAAAATGATGTCATCTTAGAGTTAGGTTTGTAAAATATTTTATACTTTTACAAAGATTATTGCAGTCAGCAATTTAATAGGTAATTGAACCAAAATGTATTGTCTACAGACAACTACCGAAATTTTTTTAAAACGTTAAGTGCGTTAAAGTGTTAAAAACGTTTTTAGACTGACGTGTTCCTCTACAATTGCATTGACAATAACAGTAATTATTACACTTTCTACAAGCAAGTCCGTCTACCTCATCAAAATTTAACCTATTGAAACACTTATATTTACAACAATATGTAGCGTCTGTCATGGTTTTTTGTAAACTAATAATATTTCAAGATTAAATTATAATTTTAAATAAAGCAAACGATATTATACAAAATAATTTATTGGACACAATTAGAGTTGGGTTAAAATATCATCAAAGTTAATACTACTTTGTACTTTTTTTGATATCGACGGACCATTATCGTTGTTATCATCTTCGTCTTCATCATCATCATCATTGTTATCCTCAATTGCTAGAGGTTCCATGTACTTACGCTTACCCACAAGCCTTTTCTCCTCTAGCTCTACATCCTCCTCGTCCAATAAATTGTAATTGTACCTTCGTACAATTTTTTCTAATTCCTTAAATTCTTCTTCATTATCAATTTTCGCTCTCATATATCGAATTGGATGATTCCCAAATTTTCTTTTTAACGTTTGGGTCCTTGGTGAATAAGTTAAGGAAATCATTACCTTGTCCCCTTTCACTGTCATCTGTTTTACTCCATATCTAAAATTTGTAAATAATGAAATAATATTAATAATAATAATAATAATAATACATGAATAAATTCATAAATATGAAAGAATATATAAAATAACCAAAATTAAAAGACAAAAAATAATAAAAAATAAAAAATAAAATACAAAACATCATACTTACTGAAAAATTTGCTTCATAACCAATAGAGCTGTTTTCGTTGGAAAGTGTACTTTGTCTTTGGTAATCACTATTAAAGTTGATGGTACTGTTGCCATTTTGGAACTGTCTAATTGTGTTAAATTAATGAGATGTATTTATACATGAAAAAATGCATATTCAACAAAATATTGAACGTCATCAAATACGTATTGAAATACATACATACTACATAAAATGCAGAAATTGCAAATTTTGCTTAACAACAGATTTTGATTCAATAAGATCACGTGTATGGCAACAAGATTACACAAGTAACTATAAAACAACATTTTTACTAACAAAATCCCCAAAATTTGTTTTTCTTAAAATTTTTTTTTATTCGTTATTATTCTACGTTTTATAATTATTTTAAGGTTTTTATTAAGGTCTCTTGTATGTTTTTCAAATAATTTCAGAAATTACTTTTAATAACTTTGTTTTTTATACAGCTCATTGGGCTTTGATCGTGAATATTATTTCTTAAACAGTTTTAACTTTACGTTACTTTTAAGTTTTATCATTATTTATCCTAACATTTTTTTAATTTTTTTTTTATTTGTCTAAGTTGTATCATAATTTTTTATAATATGTCTTAAACGTTTTTCTTAATAGTTCTCAGATTTTATAAAATTCTTTTGTTGTTTCAATCTATATGCTAGTTATATATCCTTTATACCCTATATAAATAAATTAAAAACACTTATGATTATATAAAAATGCTTAGTTGCATTTCATATCTTTATTGTTTATTTATTAAAATGATGTCATCTTAGAGTTAGGTTTGTAAAATATTTTATACTTTTACAAAGATTATTGCAGTCAGCAATTTAATAGGTAATTGAACCAAAATGTATTGTCTACAGACAACTACCGAAATTTTTTTAAAACGTTAAGTGCGTTAAAGTGTTAAAAAACGTTTAAAAAATGATCGTTTTTAGACTGACGTATTTTAAGTAAAAACAATGCATTTTTGTCACTATAAAACAACATTTTTACTAACAAAATCCCCAAAATTTGCTATTTTTTAAGTTTAATATACCGCATTAATATTTTCTATTCCAACCCATCGGTTCGACTTGTTCAGACTTGTCTCTGTACCTGTCGACTAACACGCGAATAGATATAATAAAATTGTGGTGGAGGGAGGGAGTTCCATTACCGAAAACCACTAAGTTTTTCATCTAATAAGAGTATTTTAAACTGTTGACATGTAATATTGCGTAATTTTAAAAAGTATTGCATCACCAGAATAATAAGAAGTTTAGTTTACAGGTATTTATATTTAAAAAATCTAGAAAAAATCAATTTATTATAAAAGTAAAGGTAAAACAATTTTTTTGAAACACTTTTAAGTTGATAGTCACAGAATTCTTTGTCAGAATAAAAGATTCTAATACTGAAAATAAATCAAAGCGAAAATTATTTTTTAATAAAGTATGAAATACGCATGGCCTACAATGTTTTAAACACTTATCACTGAATGCGGTGTATATGTTTTTCACCTTTATTATCTGGTGATATAACGTACAAACTTTGAAAATATACCTTCTGATAACGATTTGGTTACAATTTAATTCTTAACGTTTACTGAACGATTTTCTGCAATAAGCTTTTTTAATATTATTTGTAAAGGTTAAAAGACTTATAGTGTCTTAAGGTAATCATAGAATTTTTGCTTTATTTTAAATCATTATGGAAATAAAACATTTCTTTGAATTAATGCAACTACCGGAACATACTTCTTTTTTAAGAATTTCAAGCGAACTTGGTGAGTCATTATTAGGGCTATGAAGTTATAAAAAGTTTATTATTTCATTCTAAGGTAATTTATATTTAAAAACTAGAAAATAAATTAGGTAACCTTAAATTGGTAAATAATCAAACGATTGATAAATAGTTTTAAATCAATAATTTCTCTCAATTTTTACCGTAATTTTACATGTCACGTGACCTTTTCGAAAACCTAAAAAAGTGATCTGTTCAGCATCTCTTCTTCTTAATTACGTAGTATTGCGTAATTTTAAAAAAGTCTTGCACCATCCAAACTACTAAGATAAAATTATAACAATAATCTAAAACAGACACTTACTTTCGATACCGCCGGTATATATAATTATATATCCACAAAGTTGATGAGAACGCAAATTCCTTTTCAACATAAATCAAAGGCTTATCTAAATATTGCAATTGTATCTTTTAGTTATTTGATTTAGATTTTTGATATTAAAATTGGTTAATCTAAAGAATCTTATGTGTTATTAAAATATTATTTTGTATTTCGATATTATTTTTAGTTAATTTCGTCTTTTGTGGTCAGGTATCAATTTAAAGGATCTATACCATTTCTGTATGTAGTTTTTAGATATAATAATAATAATAAGGATAAATTTAACGTATATCTTACTTACTTACTTACCTCGAGCCTCCTGAGTAGTGCCTGTGAATTTTGAGGGACCTTTAAAAGTTATAAATTATTTAGTACGAAGATATCGGAGGTTCTTTCGGGTATGAAAAGGGTGGTCGACTTTTTCCACACAGAAATACGACAGGTACCACACTGTGGGAGAAGTACTGTAAATTTAGGATGTCTGTAATTTTCGCTTACAAAACGAGTTGTCACCTATTAAGTTAAGTACGTATAGTATTTTTGTATGTTTAAAATAAAACATGATCAGAGGAAATTGTTGCCTATTACAGAACCACCGCTGTTTGACCTTCCCTATTCTTCCTGCTTACCTATCCTTTTCAGGCAAAGGTTGCTCACACCTCCACGTGGTCTTTGCTGGATAATTAACTAAGATGAGCAAATATCCTACTTCTATTACCAAATATTAAGAATTCCAACCGAACCTGGTGAGTCATTATTACAATTCGAGGGTTATGAAGTTAGCACAGATCCACGTCCAGTCTGAAGTTGACGCATCATCAGGTAATTATAATTTTTTACAATTTTTATATATTATTTAAATAAACATTACGTTTATGTGACTTGCACGGTAAACGTTATCCTTAACTTTATATATACAACTTTTTGTGCTATAAAATTTAGATCGAAGTCCCACAAATTCTGTTAATAGTTTACCATTGCATTCATCTTTCATAAGGCCAAGACTTTTTTTATTTACCTGAAAATATACATACAGAGTTTTGCTCATAAAACCACTTTAAGTTCTAGGTATGCAGCTGTGACAACCTGTTAACCATGGGGGCTCCAAAGGATTTCACAGAACACTTTTCAAACTGTTATAGTTTATTAATTAATAAAATGTATAATTATGATAAATTAAAGGTAGACATTTTTGTCTTTTTTTATATTATTTTGGTAAATTTGGGATTTTGTTTCCTAAATCATTTCTTAATTACCTATTAAAAGCATACACTCTTTTAGGCATAATTTCTTAATAAGTTCTTGTCTAGAACACGTCATCTTTTTTTATTTAGTTTTTAATTTTAATTCTTTTAAAATAATCTGTTACATAAATCAAAATAACTTATATTGTTCTTTCAAATTTTCTTTGTCACGTGACCTACTTAAAAGTATTGCATCATCCATTACGAATATTATAAAAACTACAATGTTTTAAACACTTATCGCTATATGCTGTTTATCTGTTTTTTCGACTCTATTGCCTAGTGATATAACGAACAAACTTTGAAAATATACCTTCTGATAACGAATTGGTTACAATTTAACTCTTAACGCTTACTGAACGATTTGCTGCAATAATCTTTTTAATATTATTGTGAAGGGTACGAGGTTTAAAAAAAAAATAATTGAAAACATTATATTGATGTAAAAAATGTACATTTTATCGTTGTCTTCAAAATTTTTTAGTTTTATGATATAAAGTTTGGTTTCTACAAATGTATATTTTATTTGAGTTTTATTAAAGTTTGATATATTTTTCGTTATTTTACAAACTTTTTAGTTTTTTAATTTAAAATTTGATGTTTAAATGTATATATTACAAAAACTTTTTAGTTTTATAATTTAAAATTTGGTTTCTAAAACTTTAAATTACTCGATTTTTTCTTCAAGATTGATATATTTTTAACAGTTAATGCACCAAGGTCACGCGCTTTTGATATTTAATTTAAAAAATATTTTCTTTATTGCGATAAGACTTGTGTTTAGTAATTTTTTTCTCTACTATTGTTTGTCACATTTTATTAAATCCTGCGAATTTTTTTTAAATTTAATTGTATTTAACGCAAAAGTTGGTAGCACTGTAAAGTTGGTAGCGAAAAGAAGATTTGAACACTTCATCTTACCCTATACAGCAACCCCTCTACAATGATATGTCACACGTCAAAATCCGTTCGGCCGTTTACGAGATATAGCTATAATGCCCTTTTGGCACTATCAATAAGGTCTTTTTGACGCTTAATCTTACCCTATACAGCAACCCCTTTACAATGATATGTCACACGTCGAAATCCGTTGGGCCGTTTACAAGATACACCATTAATGCCCTTTTGGCACTATCAATAAGGTTTTTTTTTACGCTTAATCTTACCCTATACAGCAACCCCTTTACAATGATATGTCACGTGACGAAATCCGTACTCTGTTATCTTTATTGCGATAAGACTTGTTTATTATTATTATTTTTGTTAGGTACGGCACTGCTAAATATCTAAAAAATCAACAGTACGCCTCTGCTAACTTACCAACAACCGTATATGACGTAGATGGAGCTGTTTATCTAACACATTTCAACTTTATTTTTCAAGTCAGATGATAGCCGTGTTGGTTAAGGCGTCAACATTATACACATGAGTTTGTGGGTTCGAATACCACAACAGACATCACACAGAATTTTTTTTCTACACTTATTCTCATACAAAATTATTCTAAGTTCTATTTGGGCACTGGGGTTGATAATGAGGGGTGGTAGGGTGAGTTGAGATAATGTAAGGCATGTAAAGTTGGTACGATTACAGTGAAGCGCGAAAAATTCAAAAATATACGAAAAGAAGAATTGGCTGTTTGTGCCAAACGTCAGAGGCCACTTGAAAAAGAAGAATTGGCTGTTTGTGTCAAATGTCAGAGGCCACTGTTTGTGTCACACGTAAAAGGCCACTCGAAAAAGAAGAATTGGCTGCATGTGTCAAACGTAAAAGGCCACTCGAAAAAGAAGAATGGCCTTTGACATTTAGCGCAAGCAGCCAACTCAAAAAAAAAGTGAGGTTATGTTCAAAAAAATAGCCCGTGCTCTCCTTGTGTAACTACTTACAACAAACTTTTTTTTATAATTTAAATTGCAGCTTTGGTGTGCAAACCCTCTAAAATCTCCAGAAAAATGGTCGTGGTCTAAAACGATGGTGTCCTTCTCTTTGAAGGGGTGCTCGCATATATGACATGTTGTTGCATTAAGTAAACTAGGCTTGACAATCATTGGTTCGATATGTTTAATTTTCTCTTCAATTAATTTAGCCATCCTTGTCATTCCAGCAGCGAACCAATCCATGGAGTCTTCTCCACAATATTCATTGTAAAATGATAGCGAACTATCATAGGAGCAATTTAGATAATATCCTGCACTATACGCCTCGTGTTTCTGAAACTTTCGTGTATGTTTTCCCAAGTTCTTGTTATGAGGGCGTAGCACTGACTCAAAGTCTGCATAAATGACAAAAGGTGTAGTCTGCTTGTATACGTGGTTTTTAAACTCTACATGATCAAATGGTGGGTACGATATTTTACAATTGTTCATGTCTTTGCAGTAATCTTCATGGTTTTTTAATTTTTCCTGACTACTAAAGTAATTTAAACATCGATCGCAAATATAATTTTTATGTTCATGTTTGTTAACTTGACTTGATATTAGTCGAGATAAATCTTTGATTAAACAATAGTGATATTTAATATCTTTATTTTCCGTATCAATTGATGGAGCTTCATAATCGTTTAATTTTGGAAAGTATTTGTCCTGAATAAGCAATAAATTTACATGTTTATTTAATTTTTCTTTTGTTAGTCGGGCAGGATAAATTGTGTAAAATGATTTATCTTTCGCGGTATTCAATTCTAATGCATAAACATTAACTGATATGTTATTTAATGTTTCAAATTTTGAAATTTTGTGTACTGACATTGGCATGTCCAATCCGTCGGTTTTCAATACGGTTGTATAATGAGGATACGAGGATACACGATCTACATTTCTATTTGTAGTAGGATACAATGATGCTGTCACCGACCAGTAAAAGCATGCTTTATCCAAATTTTTAATATTAATGCATGCTTTCTTTTTTTGTATAGGATCAGGTAGCTTAATGTATGATGTAGCACCGTTACCTATCTCATATTTATTGATGTTAATTTCCAGTGAAATAATTTTGTCTAAAGCCCATCCAGAATCTTTAAGTTGAAATTCCGATAATTTACTCATAACTTTATCAACAATTTTTTCATTGAACCACAATGCAAGATCCGTACCTGCATCTATTACCGCGTTTTTTGTGTTAAAATATTTAAACTCTAAAATGTCTTCGATTTCCCTAGATTTTTTAATAAATTCCCCGCAAAATGTTGTATTTTCTTTAATCATATTAAATTTTTTCAAACTATTAGCTATTCTACCCTTAATCAACTTGAACGCATCACCAAAAAAACTATTAAGGTCTTTATGTTTTAAATTAACAATAACAGCAGTCCTAATTCTTGAATGAAAAATAGATTCTAGATCGACCCATTTTACCCCTGATTTTTCAGTTAACCCCGATCCCTGCTTAGACAAATTAAAATTTTTTTCTTTTATCGATTTTAAATGCCCCAAATTTGTTTGTAAATTTCTAAGTGTCCCAATATCTAAATTTCCCCTACGAATATCTTTATGAAAACTGATAACATGCCGTTTAATTTGTTTAATTAATTTATTTGCTTCCCTATGCGAAAAACTGGAGATTAACGCTTTATATGCTTTATAAATATCTTTAACAATAGCATGAGCCATAATTAAGAAATAAAAAAATAAAAAAACTTACAAAAAATTATTCCTTAACTATTTCAAATGTATCGGTAGGATTAGCTTGTCCAATTTGTTTTTTTCCTTTATATTTGATACAATGTCCGCCAGACAATTCTGCCAAGTGAGGCTTCAGTGTTTCAATGGTTCTCTTAGGCAAAAAGCAGAGCCCGTTTTCTAGCTCAACCAAAATTGTTTCCCCAAATTTGCTGTTTACTAGTTTAGCGTTCAATACTTTTTGCGGAACATCCACTGGAAGTTGTCCTAGTTTAATAATAGTCATCTCGTTACTTTTTTCTGCAAGACATAACGAATTTATTTTAGTTAAATCCATCTAAAAATAAAAAATTACATACTTGAATTTGAAACCAAAATTAAATCAACTTAAAAATAAAATTAATTCAAAACCAATACAAATCAACTCAAAATAAACATAACTAAAGAAAAATAAAATTACATAAATAAATAATTAAATAAACTTAACTGAAGAAAACTAAAATTACATAATCTCAAAAATAAAATTAATACAAATAACTCATGAAAAATACACTTAACTGAAGAAAAATAAAATTAAATCAACTCAAAAATAAAATTACATAAACAAATAATTAAATAAACTTAACTGAAGAAAAATGAAATTACATAATCGCAAAACTAAAATTAATAAAATTAAATCATGAAAAATAAACTTAACTGAAGAAAATAAAATTAAATCAACTCAAAAATAAAATTACATAAACAAATAATTAAATACACTCAAAAATAAAATTAAATAAAATAACTTCTTACCTTTATGAGTATGTAACCGAAGAGCTCTTGCACTGAACTGGATGTAAACAGAGTCAACACAATACTGAAGAACTTACATTCAGAATACTCTTTAAATGTGTGTGTGTGTGTGTGTGTGTGTGTGTGTGTCTTAATCAAAACATATGGGCGGCGATAAAAAAAATTACTACCTAATTGCTGCTTTTACAATATATTCTCTATGTTGTTTATTAAGTATTATATTTTACTAATCATATTATGTGACGCTAATGTCTAAAAAATACCACACCTTTATGTATCAGGATAATAGCTTCCTGAGAAATTCATTCATATTCATTAATATGATGATGATGTCATTTTATACTCACTGCAGGTGCAGCATAATTTACAATTTCTAAGAATAATAATACTGCTTTCACATCGCGAAGGCACCAAGGTCACCCGCTTTTAATATTTAATTCAAAAAATATTTCTACTTGTTTCTTCATTAATATGATGTCATTTTGCATAATTTACAATTTCTAAGAATAATACTAATAATTCAAAAAATATTTCTAAGTCTGTTATCTTTATTGCGATAAGACTTGTTTATTATTTTTTCTACTATTGTTTGTCACATTTTATACACCAACTCCTTTACAATGATACCTCATACGTCGATATCCGTTCGGCCGTTTACGAGATACACCGTTAATGCCTTTTTGGCAGCATAAATATGGCCTTTTTGTCGCTTTATCTTACCCTGTACAGCAACCCCTTTACAATGATATGTCACGTGACGAAATCTGTTAGGCCGTTTACGAGATACAACGTTAATGCCTTTTTGGCAGCATAAATATGGTCTTTTTGACGCTTTATCTTACCCTATACACCAACCCCTTTACAATGATACGTCATACGTCGAAATCCGTTTGGTCGTTTACGAGATATAGCTATAATGCCCTTTTGGCAGCATCAATACGGTCTTTTTGACGCTTTATCTTACCCTATACACCAACCCCTTTACAATGATACGTCATACGTCGAAATCCGTTTGGTCGTTTACGAGAGATAGCTATAATGCCTTCTTGGCAGCATAAATATGGTCTTTTTGACGCTTTATCTTACCCTATACACCAACCCCTTTACAATGATACGTCACACGTCGAAATCCGTTGGGCCGTTTACGAGATACAAAGTTAATGCCCTTTTGGCATTCGAAAAAGAAGAGTTGGCTGCTTGCGCTAAATGTCAAAGGCCATTTGAAAAAAGAAGAATTGGCTGCTTGCGCCACATGTCAAAGGCCACTCGAATAAACAGCAGATTACAGCGCCGCCACCTGTGGCGCCATCTAGCGGCAAAATTTGAAAGTAGTGAGGCAGAACCGGCGTTGCTTATCTACTATCAGCGAAGATTTAACAAAGGAGGAACTCCACCAACGCAAAACTCTCGTAGAGATACTAAAGAATGAAAGGTTGAAAAACTGCAACAAAAAAACTGAAAGGTCATACTCAGGTCGAAATAGAAGGTGCTACTTATACTTTTGAAGACTTCATAGAACAAAAAAAGCTTCCCCCACAATTTAGAAACGAGTTTAGCCCACCAGCACCAAGAAAATCCATAAGTACCCCTTCAACTCCTTTGCTGAAAGAGAATGAAGAGACAGCTGCAGAAAATGGCGTCAAAAAGGACACTTTGCCCGGCACTGAACAAACAACTCTAAAGAAGAACCAAAAAAAGACGCAGATAAACCCAAATTTCAAGGTCAAAATTGGCAACAACTGCCCAAAAAACGGGCCAAAGAAGTTCCAAGGAAATTAAGCTCCAACACAACTCCCACCACCCCTAAGAGCGCGCAAGACAAGACCAAGAAATTTGCATACGAAACCCGCCAGGCGTTACAAAACAAGTAATTTGTTCCAGGCATAATAGATTTTAAGTACATTATTGAGAACTTTTTAACACATTTTAACCATTTATTTAGTCCACCACCCTAGCCTGTTTATTGTTGTAGTTTGGATGTAAAATTTTATCTCTTATACGAAATTTTAATCATTTATAGATACGCTTCTTATATTGCCATCCAACAGTTCAACTTATGTATTTATAAAGTAAAAGCTAATGGACCCATAAATTTTGATATAAATTTGCCAGAAACCTACATTCTTAACACCCCTAACAAATGCAGAGAGGTTCTAAATGTAAATAAAAAATATCTAATTTTAAAATTGTACACAGTAATATAAAAAGCATAGACAAAAACCTTGATAAATTCAAAATTTTTCTACAAGACTTGGACATTGGTTGCGAGTGTTTGGCAAATACATGATTCACATCTGTACAACATACCGGGGTACTTAGTGATTTATAATCAAGGCAATTTTAACAAAAATGATGGCACCGTGATATATATTAAAAATGATCTTAAATATGAATATAAAATTGTATGTATAAATAATATTAGTTTCATAAAAACACAAATTAGATTTAACAATAAATGTATTCATATTACTGCATGCTACAGGTCACCATCCTCAAACATTAAAGACTTTACCAATACACTACAAACTTATTTCGACACACAACAAACAGAAAACCAAGATTATTACGTTTTTGTTGGAGACATTAATATTATCCTCCTGGAAGACACTGACAATAATTTAGAATACCTTAACACTCTAAATGAACACGGATATATCTCCACAATAAATAAAGCAACTAGAGGTAGATCCTGTCTCGATCATATCTTTGTCAAGACAAAATATTTTGAATATAAAATGATTCTCCCTTTAATTGTTACAACAAATATAACAGACCACTCAACAGTAATATTACAAATAGTAATTAAAGATAATAAAAATAAAAACAATCTAGCTCCAAAAGTTGTAAAATATTCAAATTATGATAAAATCTATAAGAAATTGGAAAGTCCTTTCTGGGAGTCCGTATACAACCAAAAAGATATAAATATTGCCACAAAAAACTTCATAAACATAATCCAAAATATCAGTCAGTCATGTACAGAAAAGAAAAAAAATTACAGAAAAAAAAAACAAAATAGCGCCATGGATGACAAATTCTTTATTAAGATTTGTAAATGAAAAAAATCGTATTTTGAAAAACCTAACAAAAGATCCCCTAAACAATTATCTAACTAAAGCAACAATATAATTTAACAAAAAATAGACTAACTAATTTAATTAATACCACTAAAAAGAAATATTATACTAACCAAATTCAGACAGATATCACAAACACAAAACGATTATGGAAAATTGTACAAGAAGTTACAGGTACAAAAACTAAAAGTAATGAAATTGGACCTTTAAAAAATGAAAATGTAGTCTTACTCACTGAAAACAACAAAATCGCGAACGAATTTAATGAAAAGTTTATAAACATGGGACCTAATCTTACTAAAAATATCGTCAGACACCATCAGAGACAAACAAAATTTAACAGCACCATTTTACAAAATTCAATTGTTTTAAATCCCACAGACAAGAACGAAATAATAAAAATAATTAAAGAACTAAAAAACTAAATCCCCTGGCATGGACGATATTAAAGCTGAATAGATAAAATCAATTGCAAAGTATATAGTTGATCCATTAGTGTACATAATTAACAAATATCTAGATCATAGGATTTGGCCTAAATCATTTAAAGAAACCATAGTGTGCCCCATATATAAAAAAGCAGATAAAACATCCGTTAATAACTATAGGCCAATATCACTTATTACTCATTTATCCAAAATTCTTGAAAAAGTATTAAAAACCCGCCTAAGTAGCTTTATAAAAAAATATAATTTGATATCCAAACAACAGTTTGGTTTTAAAGAAAATACTTCAACAGAGGATGCTGTACTGGAGCTACCAGAAAAAATCCATACGTCACTGGAAAAAGGAAAACCTAGTTTCTGTGTTGTAACGTGAAAATACCCTTGCTAGCTCCAGGGTTGTGGCTTCCTTCTGGTTTTCTTTAACTCCCCCAGACAAATATAAAAGGAAGCCAAAATACAGACAAACAAATAAAAGAGAATAAATCAGTTTTAAAATTGTTTATTCAAGAATTATTGAACTGATTACTTTTGAAGCACAAAATGTAAAGAATAAAAATAGCGACACTTTTCACGATCGAACTAAAAATTCCCCTCTCATCACTGAAACCAAGTCTGCGGCGACTCCATAGACGAGGAATTGTAAAAATTAAATGGTACGTAGGCCAGGCCAAAAAATAACGTTGCAAAATAGCCGAGATATTATAGAAATTAAATAGTATATAGGCCAGGCCAAAAAAATAACGTTGTAAACGTTACACCACGGTAACCTGACGGAAAAAAAAAGAATTGCAAATTCTTTTTTTTTATTAAAAAGTTAAACTATTAAAATCCAAAAACAATTAAAAAAGTAAATAATCAAAAAACTGGTGAATAGGTAAAAAAAATATACAACATTTAATAATTAAAGGTAACCACAAGGATTTGTGTAATTCTTAAATAATAAAAAAAAATTCTCGATAAAAAAATTTTTTTTAGTCGCACTGCCATAATCGGTAAAAAAAAAATTATTAACTGTCCTAATCAAATGTCGTCAAAGAAAACAAAAAACGAGATGTCAAACAGAAACAAGAGAAATATTGTTCACAAAGCGAATATAGAAAAAACGAAAATTGAAAAAAAAGTCAAGGCAAAAACTGTCTCCCTAAGTAAATTAACTTTCCAAAACAACGAAGTCAAAGATAAGACTGAAGTCAAGAATCATTGAATAAAAAATACTCAACAAATGAGAACAAAATAAGCTAAAAGCTAAGCACTTATTCAATGAACAAAAAGAAAAAAATTGAAACCAAATATCGATTGAACAAAAATGTGACTAACACTCAAAAGAAAAATCAATCAATATCCGAATCAAAAATAACTTGACAAGTCTTATCGCACACGCTGTGCAAACTGAAGACAATGTAAAAGATAAAAAGGAAATAGTTTTCATTAAAAATGACAACAAATAACGGTAATAATGTGAACAATAAAAATAGGACAGTTAATAAAAGAAAAGCGACAAAATCAGTAAGGGACAGGTAAGTACACTACAAAACGTTAAAAATACTGAAGGCAATATCAAACAAGAGAAAGAGAAAATTTAGAACAAGGAACTAGGCAAACTAAATATTCAAGAGTACAAGTTTATACTAATTTGATGGTGCGGCACAGAGGAACAGCGACAGTCTGTACTCGCAAATAAATGCTATCCCTAAGGTACAGTACTGACCTGAACTCACCAACTCTTATAAAAATTATAAACTCGAAAAAAAAATTAAATAACAATCGAATTTACTTAAAAAGGTTGAAATTAATTTTGACAAAGTTTAAGAATTTAAAAAAAAAATCTTAGAAATAGAAATTGAAAAGTTAATAAAACTAATGCCTTCAGTGTAGTGACTCCAGTGTACGGAATGCAAAAATAACTATACCAAAATTTGAGAATTTAAAAATATCGAGAAAAGATAAAATATAAAACGATATCTCAAAAAATTACTGCAAAGTTACTACAAAAATATTACAAAGGTAACGAAACATACGAAAAAATCACAAAATATATCAAGATGTCCTTGGTATGTGAAGAAACAGTCCAAGCTATTATAAGGTATTTCTGTATTTGGTGCATCACAAAACAGTACAGAAAAAAAAATGAAAGAATAATATGAGGGAAACAAAAATCTCGAGTAGGTACAAAAACACATGGAAAATCTATTTTCTTCACAAAGATAAACCTTAAAGGTTAAAAAAAAAGAAGCAAAATAGACCATAATCCCACAAATAAACTCCTATTGTGTTCCATCCATACGGAACACCAATAGAGCCAAAAAGAGCAGTTAAACCTTACTGCTACACGATACTAAGGTCTCACAGACCTTACACGGTTATAATGTGGTCAACCAGACCACACCCAAAATGCCCACGGCAAACAACTAAAGGTACCCACACTCAAGATATAACAAAATTCCTATTAACCATCTTCCAAATTCTTAACCAAAAGTAGTGAAATACGAAGAGAGAAAAAAGAAAAACCAGAATACAGAAATTAAAGGAATACACGAAACAATTTGACTGTAACTATCACAAACACGAAATAAAGTCATAAAAAAAAACAAAAGCTAAGATAGCAACGAAAAAGGACATATTGATAACACGATACAAACACATTAAAATCTGCCAAGAAGCCGACGTCAGCTAAGAAATACCGCCATAAGATAAGAAAGAAACTCTCTAACACTAAATTCAATAATTAGAAATAATAATCTTAAATGTTGAGAAAATATCCCAAGAGACATTCTGTATAGAAAAATTATTAAATGGGAATGCAACATAATTGTAAGGTAAAACAATTTAGTAAAGATAATAATATTCTTCGATAAATAAGTTAAGTTAAACTGAAATATACCAATTCAATAGTGGTTTACCTTGAATCTATCGATACTAAGCTCCAACAAAATAAAGTAAAGATAAAAAGTATTAGATGTTAGTAAAATATTTATAAAATATTTGAATGTCTGTATTTAAATTGATGGAAAATATAAAATTAATTTAATGTGAATGTTTAGGAAAAGTTTCAAAAAACCAGAATACTTAGTTGGGCGCCAGTTTGTAACGTGAAAATACCCTTGCTAGCTCCAGGGTTGCGGCTTCCTTCTGGTTTTCTTTAACTCCCCCCAGACAAATATAAAAGGGCGCCAAAATACAGACAAACAAATAAAAGAGAATAAATCAGTTTTAAAATTGTTTATTCAAGAATTATTGAATTGAAAATTTTCAAGATATTAGTAGATTAAATAGTGAATAACTTGTTTTCTTATCTTTTTCATTGGAATCTTCCTCGAAACAGGGTGAGGACGACGGAGAATTCGGTTCTAGATACTGATGCCGATGGCAAGATGTTTTCATTAACTAATCTTCAATGCGGTCAGGCTGGATACGGCAAAAAAAATAATTTCGGCTAGGCCAAAGCTTCTTAGTCAAAAAATTGTTTCCTGGCTTCCAGTCCTTCCTTAGGACCCTTCAAAATTTGGCAATCGGCCACCGAAGGGAGAAGGTATTGAAAGAACTGATTACTTTTGAAGCACAAAATGTAAAGAATAAAAATAGCGACACTTTTCACGATCGAACTAAAAATTCCCCTCTCATCACTGAAACCAAGTCTGCGGCGACTCCATAGACGAGGAATTGTAAAAATTAAATGGTACGTAGGCCAGGCCAAAAAATAACGTTGCAAAATAGCCGAGATATTATAGAAATTAAATAGTATATAGGCCAGGCCAAAAAAATAACGTTGTAAACGTTACAGTGTGTTTATTGACTTAAGTAAAGCATTTGATACTGTGGATCACCGCCTGTTATTTAAAACTTTGGAAAATATTTGCATTAGGGGTAATTGCTTAGAAATAACTAAGAGTTACTTGAGTGAGAGAAAACAGGTGGTTAAAATAGGTAATGAATATAGTGATATTGAATATATAAAGTGTGGCATACCACAAGGTACAGTTCTGGGACCGCTATTATTCAATTTGTATATCAATGATATATTCAAATTGAACAGTTCTGGATATGTAATTGGTTATGCAGACGACACGGCGATTTTCTATGAGGCGGACGATTGGTTAGAATTAAAGAATAAAGTAGAAATAGTTTTTGGTATCGTGAAAAAATGGTTAGACAATAAACTTCTAACTGTAAACTTAGACAAAACTAATTTTCTACCTTTTAGTTTTAATATCACAGGGGCCTCACCTTTTCAAACTTTACAATTTCCTGCTCATGATAACAAAACAAATATTATACAGTCGACTTCAGAAATGAAATACTTGGGTGTATATATCGACACACATTTAAAATGGGACATACACATTAATTACATTATAAAAAAATTACAAACAATTTTGCACAAATTTAAACAGCTTAGAAAAGTCTTGCCACAAAAAGAGTTAAAAAAACTATATTCCGTACTTGTTGAAAGTCACCTGAGATACGCTATTACAGCTTGGGGTTCTGCTCTAAAGATCCACTTAACTCCACTTAAAATAATTCAGAAAAGATTTCTAAAGTTAATAATGGAAAAACATATCCATCTGAACATTTATTCGAAGAAAGTAAAGTTTTTGATTTAAGTCAACTCCACTTCTTTTGTACCAATGTCAAATATCATTTTGGAAACAAAAAAATATCAATCGCGAACATAATTACTTAACTACAAATCGTAATCTTCACACCTACCCAATTATTGTCAAGAAATCGATTTCACAAAGAGCATACTCTTATGTCTTAATGAAGTTTTACAATGTTTTACCTGAAACACTTAAAAAGGTCAATAATAAAAATATTGTAACGGGATAACCGTAAAGGAAGGGACCTTAATTTAAAAGATTGTTATTGACAGTTGATTTTTAGAAGTTTCTAAAAATCAACTGACCATTTTAAATAATGTTTCTAGAAAATTCTAGAAAGATCTAAAGACACTACATAAATAAAGTTGTATATAAGGGAATGCATGGGCAGTTAACATCAGTTTAAGTTCAAGTATTCACAAGAGTTCATTGTATTGTCAAGTAGATAGACGTTATCCAGCAGAGTTCTGTGTATCTTAACAATTTTGTAAATAAATTGTGTAAAAGTCCCCATAAGTGTTTCAAATTGGTGTCAGGTGTGGGGTGAAGATACAAGAATGCCTGGAAAAAAGATAAATGAACTATTGGTGGCTGAGCTCAGAAGAGAGCTTGAAGAATTAGAGTTGGAAACTACTGGAAGTAAATTCGTATTGTTGAGAAGGCTCCGTGAATACTACCTAAATAATAATTTGGACCCTGACGCTGTGGAGTTCGAAGACCCAGTTCAAAAAGCAAATTCTGATCTAACTCAAAAACTTTCCCGGCTGCAAGAGGAGCTATCAGGACGAATGACGAACCAACATGAGGAGCTATCCAGTCAGATGAAGAGCCAGCGCGAAGATATGTCCCAGCTGTCGCAACGAATGACAAGCCAACAAGAAGAACAAACTCAACAACTTTCCCGGCTGCAAGAGGAGCTATCAGGACGAATGACGAGCCAGCAAGAAGAGCAAACTCAACAACTTTCCTGGCTGCAAGAGGAGCTATCAAGACGAATGACGAACCAACAAGAGGAGCTATCCAGTCAGATAAGAAGCCAGCGCGAAGAGGTGTCCCAGCTATCACAACGGATGTCTACCCTACCAGAAGAGTTATCCAGTTCCTTCTCCCAGCAAATATCACATCTTCGTGACGAGCAAAATCAGCAAGTGGCCAACTTCAATTAGCAAGTGGACAACTTGAATCAGCAAGTGGACAACATGAATCAGCAAGTTGCCAACTTCAGAGACGAGATCAACCAGCAAATGCAATCCGAGATAGAAAAACTTAAACGAGAACTGGAAGCTTCTCTACAAAACCAAACCATCCATCACGGCGACGGAGATGCAGGAAGGATGGAAACCTGCCACGCAGACGACGAACGACAAAGAAGCGAGGAGACGACCCATGTACGAACGACGATGAAACCCCCGACCTTCGACGAGAAGACTTCCTGGCCAAATTACCTGAAACAATTCGACGCAGCGGCCAGAGCTAATGGATGGTCATCCCAGGAGAAGGCATTGTCCCTAACCGTAGCTCTGCGAGGCGCAGCTTTAGACGTCTTGCAATCATTGACACCAGATGAAGCTGACAACTTCGAGTTATTGGTGAATCGTCTAGAGATGCGTTATGGTCAAACTCATCTACAACCGGTGTACCGAATGCAGTTAAAGAGTCGAAAGCAGAAAAAATGGAGAAACTATCCAGGAATTTGAGGCGGATGTAGCAAGAATGGTACGACTTGCGTATTCAAATACAGCGGAGGATTTCCTGGAGTGCATAGCAGTCCAAACCGTCACCGATGGTCTTCGAGACGTCGAGTTGCAGCGCGCTGTACGGTTGGCGCGGCCGAAGACTCTTGTGGACGCCTTGACCATTGCCCTGGAGTTTGAGGCGGCGACTGAGGCCTCACGTGGAGTTGCTCGACTACGGGAAGTCACCGGTAACTACGACCATGCTGTTCATTCCGTTAGCGACGTTGAAGCGGTAGTAGAGAGGTTAATGAAGTTATCTCCAAAAAGAAGGCGCCCAGTGAGATGCTGGAACTACGGAGAACTAGGCCATATAAGAAATACTTGCCCCCAAAAAGAAAAATCTTCTGCTGAAGTACCCCAGCAGCAGGAAAACTAGAACGGGTCGACTCCTGGAGGGCGAAATCGACCCCAAACATTCCCGAAGCCCCTCACGTCATTAAATTGGCAACTCTGCGACATCACGTGGACAGCTTATATGTAGATGGCCTCATTGATGGGAAGAACTTTAACATGCTGGTAGACACTGGAGCTACGAAGACTATCGTTCGACCATTCATCATTATGCGAAAGAAGATGTGGCCTACCAGTTGGAAACTGCGTACCGCTACCGGAGATTCTGCTAGAGTCTACGGTGAGATACAGGTGACGCTACAGTTTGGTTCAACCTCTCTGGTTCACTCGGTGCTGGTGGCTGAGGTTGATGAAGATGTTGTTCTGGGCATGGATGTTATGCTTCACTGTGGTTTTCATTTGGATCTTCACCGACGTATCCTTTGTACTGGTAATGAAGAAATATTCCTGCACCGAAAACAAGTTGACAATGCCTCGATTAAGCTAATCGATGATATCGAACTTCCGGCGAGCTGCGAATGTGTCGTCACAGCGCGGTTGGATGGACTGGAGCCAGATGGTGCCCCAGCCATAATAGAGCCGAAGAACCATGACCATGAATTGGGAAAAGGACTCCTTGTGGGTAAGACTCTTGTTAGATCCGCCAAAGAGGTACCCATCCGAGTTATCAACTTGAACGATCATCCAGTTCTTCTCCGAAAGGACACGGAAATGGGAAGTTTAGAACAAGTAACGGCCATAATTCACAAGGTAAACGTTACGGAAACAGATGAGACCAACGGAATTGAACAATTCTTGACAAAATTAGATCCCTCTTTGTCAAAATTAGAAAAGAAACAGGTAAGAGATTTACTTTACCGTTTTAAACCTGTATTTGGTTCTAAAAGTAAATAGGGAAGAATTGATGTTGTATGTACAACATAGAATTGACACTGGTGATGCACGTCCGATTCGACAGGTACCCCGAAGGATGCCTCAAGTTAAGAAGGAAGAAGCAGACAGAGCCCTTAAAGAAATGATTCAAAATGGCATAGTCGAACCATCCAGTAGTCCGTGGGCTTCTCCTGTGGTATTAGTGAGAAAGAAAGACGGATCAATGCGGTTTTGTGTCGACTATCGAAAGCTAAATGATGTCACTAAGAAGGACAGTAGTAGTATAACAACGTCGGAACTGGATCACTTGACCTTGAGTTAACCTGGAGTTTTCCCTTGAGGAAAATGACTTTGTAGAGTTTGATGATTTTGAGGTTATTGAACCTTGGGAAAAATTATTTTAGTGAAATAAAGTGTCAGTGAACCTTTTCCAATTAAATTGAGTGATTAGATTAGTTTTCCTATGAGGAAAATGATTGGGAAATGACTTTTTTTAGTTTTAATGATTTTGAGTTTATTGAACCTTTGGAACTAATTATTTGAGTAAACCTTTAGTGAAATAAAGTGTCAGTGAACCTTTTCTAATTGAATTGAGTATTTTCCCAAAATATATTTGTATTATTTTAGAGATATTACCCTTTAAAAAATAAATATGATCCGACCGTGGTGAATGTTGAGATGGGTGTGTGCGTGTGTGTGCTCGATATTTTGGAAGACTGATTCCTTTTAGATCAGTTAAACCGGATTTGAACGATGCATCGACTGGAATGAGAGAAACAAGAAACAATTATAATAGCATTCTGTAGTGGTAGAGGTCAGTTATGTTTTATACGTGATGTTCGAACTCGATGATGCAAATAAATGTAAAAAAAAACATTAACTAAGCAATGCAATTTCGGAATAAGTAGAAAACCTTCTGATATCTTTACAAAACAAAAAGTCAGTAAACAAGTTTGGATGCAGGACGACTGTGCAAATATATAAGTAATTAATTGCATTAAATGGGTTAAGCAAGGACAGTGCTGGGTGTTTTTGTCCAAAATGATAATCAACATTTAACCTTAATATTCAGCAATATTTTTTTTTTTACTTTGTACCCAAAAGTAATTTTGTCAAGGCAACTGTCTGATGTGTTTACTAATACGATTGTATAACCTATATTCTTATGTAGATGCTTTAAAAGAAGATGTAGAATATTACCTTGAGAGGTTTTAATGAAAAAAGTTGTATAAAAAATTTCCCACTATTGCAATTAACTGAAAACCTGTCTGAAAATTTTATCAGTGGGATATTCTCTAATAAATATACCTCGAGTTGTATCGTAGATTCACTGCCATTTGTAAGAATGGGTAAAACTATTAAGATGTTGAGTAATGTGCAAGTTAAAAAACCAAAAATGGAAAAAATAGTAAAGAAATCGAAAACAAGTGAAAATCAAAAAAATAATTCAGTAAGTAAAGAAGTATAATTATATTATATTTATATGCATTATTTATGTTTTTGTAAGACAGTGGAAAGACAAATTCTAACTATGTAAAATTAGGTGAAACTTTTATTAATTGAAATTAATTCTTTATAGATTGAGTTTGCAAAGGATACCGGTGACTTGTTGGAGAGATTATTAAATGAATTAGAAAATCCGACTACATCATCATCAGAATCCATGGAATCAGAGATAGTAGTTATTCCACCTACACCAGCGTCAATGAGATATTCTACATCCAGACTATCCAGAGCAACCACTCCCCCGCCACTTAAGAACGTATCATCTATTGACTGGACAGTAGAAACAATGTCATCATTCGCCACCCATTTACAGCAAAATTATACCCTCTTTTATGAACATTACCAAGCAGTAATGCTTAACATCAATAAATTCTGTACGGGTAAAAAACAAGATGAAGAAATTGATGAGAAAATATCCCAAATTGATAAACAAGCGCGCCAACTGGAAACTGAGAGACAAACTCTATTGGAAATTAAACGAAAACATGAAAAAACAAAGCAGCAGGTTATAAAAGATATGATAAACATGTATGATTCATATTTAAAAAATAAAAGATAAAATTAAAAGTAGTATTGTTTTTTATTTCAAAGAAGCAAAAAAAGATTAGGAACTAGAAGGAAAATAGTTTATCGTTGTTACAATTATAATTTAACGATATTCATACAATAAGTTTGAAAAAAAGGAAAATACATTAACCTTAAAATTAATTAAGCGTGAATTCTATAAGTCATTTTGCAGATTTGACAATTTGGTTACATCAAAAATTACCTTTAAAAGTTTAAAGATTGTATTTGAATAAAAAATAAAAAAAAGTAAAAGTAATTACTGTTTTTTATTTTCAACGAACTAAAAGTCGAGAAACTAAAATTAATATATATGTTGAAAAAATAATTGATTTAAGTAAGTATATACTTGAAATAAGTTTAAAAAGAAAAAAACATTAACTTGTGGATATAACAATTTAGTAAGTAAGAATATATTCCGGAAGTAAGTGAATTTGCATATGGTTTGTTACAATTATGATTTAAAGAATAAGTGTAAGAAAAGTTTAAAAAAGAAAAATACATTAAGATTTACTGTAAAATTTAGTTAAGCAAAGATGATCCAAGTTCTTTTACAGATATGACAATTTCTTTATCCAAAATTCAAGTAGAATTTATATAAATTAGGTAATTTTTTTAAAAGAAAAATAAACGTAAATTTTTTAATATTTATTAAAACCACTGTTTTGAACAAGTTCTTTACATTTTTGTAACCCTAATTTGCAAATGTGACAGTTTCTTTGCGATTGCGCAGGACCATCCACATGTGACGTCCACTCAGGACGATTATGATGTACATAACAAGGTAGATATGTTCGCAACTCAAAATCCAATTTATATTCTCGTGGAAGCCTATGCCAAACTTCTAATAACTCACAAGGTTTCGCATGTATTTTTAAATATCAGATTGGAATATTTTTTAAATCTTCAATTGTCAAATCACTCAACATCTTTTCATGATGAATATATTCCAAAATATTTTCCATCTCAACAGATTTTATAATAAAATTTTAATTATAACTTATTTTTTAACCACTGTATATTCACTTTTAAAGATAAAAGAATACTTAGGACATACAAAAGCAAGGATGCTATATATAGAGAGCGGTAAGGTTAAAGAAGAGAAAAAGTATTAAATTTTATATATTAATTTTATTTAAACATTCTGGCATGTCGATCCCTCTCATTTAATTTCCAAGCCCTTCTTTGTTTTTTTGATAAGCCTGGCGGTGTGGTTCGAACTATGTTCATAAACCATACTGGAGGAACATAGGTACCGCAAGGCTCATCTTCATCCCAATTCTCATCACAAGGTACCTTGTGATTATATATTGGATAAATCTGTAACAAAAGTGAGAGAGAGTTTTAAACATCAAAATTTTAACATAAACGGGTTTTCTGATTAAATCTATAACTTACTGGTGGATTTGAAACAGGATCTTTATCATCTTCATCCTAATTTTCATCACAAGGTGCTATTGGATAACTCTGTAACAAAAGAGGGTTTTTAAACATCAAAATTTCAACATAAACGGTTTTCTGATTAAATCTATAACTTACTTTTGGATTTGAAACAGGCTCTTTATCATCTACATCCCAATTTTCATCACAAGGTACTATTGGATAACTCTGTAACAAAAGAGAGTTTTTAAACATCAAAATTTCAACATAAACGGTTTTCTGATTAAATCTATATCTTACTTTTGGATTTGAAAGAGGCTCTTTATCATCTACATCCCAATTTTCATCACAAGGTGCTATTGGATAACTCTGTAACAAAAGAGGGTTTGTAAACATTAAAATTTTAAACTTTAACGGTTTTCTACTAATTCAAACCCAAATCTAACTTACATTTGATTGAAAGTTTTCAACTTTATCCAAATTGGAAGGATAGAATTTATTAAGGATATTAAAAGATTAGTTTTGAAAAAATATTAAAAGAAAATCTAACTTACTTGCCACTTGCCACAAGATGAACAAAACATTTTTTTCTTTTTTTCAGTTCGATAAAACACTGATAACCATCTTAAATTCTCTACCACTTTTTATATACAATTGATGACCTCAATTTTAAGAAGAAAAAGGCCGCTACAGGTTTTCTCGGGTTATATAAACCCAACAATTGCGTTAAGAGATACACACACTTTTTAAAAGTCTTACAGTTTAGTTTTTTCAATACAACAATAATAGTTCAGGTACGATATTTAATTATTTTATATTATGGTTTTTTGATACAGTTTACGTTTTTTAGAATATGGATTTAAATACAATTAACGAATTTCTTCTTTTAGAAGAAGTTCCTAAACCAGTAGAAAAATTAAAAACGTTAGCAGTAAATATACCGCATAGAATAAAAAGTGCTAAAATCACATCATCCAAATTCGGAGAAACAGTTCTTATTGAATTGGACGACAAGGTTGTTTTTCTACCACAACGAGCAACTCCAGTAATAAAAGATCATCTAATTGAATTGGGGAACGGACGATATTCGTTGGTGTTTATTGGTGAAAGGGATTCTGGCAAATTCAACCCAGCAACTATTTTTAAATTTGTTAAAAATTAAGGTTAGTGGTTTTTAAAATGACAGAAAAACTTGCGTTAGATATTGATAAATTAGTTAAAAAATTTTATGAAAAAGGTTACAATTTTACTTTGCAAGAACATGATGCGTGGAAGAAACATGTTAAAATTGCTTTATCGCTATGTTATGATGTTTTACGAGATAGAAATTTTTTATTTGGAAACTCACGTATGTGGCAGACAAAATTAGGTCATTTAAAAGCGGTTTATAGCTACTTTAATCAATCGATTTCGAATAATCAAACAGAAAAGAAAATTAAATGGTCAGACGGAATTTCAATATTTAAAAATAGAGTAAGTTCTGGTATAATTATAAATTTAAAACACAAGGATATACTACAGTTTTTAGAAGACGCTTTTAGTGTTTTGCAAAAAAAAAATTGTTGAATTTCTTAAAAAATTTTCAATGATTAAAATTAATACCACTTTTTGCGGTGAATTTGTAAAAAAATCAATTGGAAATAACGATATAGTAGATTTCAAATATTTTCATACTAAAAATTCCATCATCGACGGATCGACTGAATTAAGAAAATGGTTTATGGACAACGTGGTAGATTATATTTTAAATAAACTGTCAGAATTTCAAGAAAAAGATTCTGGTTGGGCTTTGAGTAAAATTATCTCATTGGAAATAAATGTAAATAAATTTGAAATAGGAAATGGATCGAGCTATATTCAGTTACCCACCAGTATTGCAAATAAAAAGGCATGTATAAATATTAAAAACTCTGACAATGCATGTTTTTATTGGAGCGTCGTAAGTTGTTTGCATCCAGCTGTAGTAAATGCGAATAGAACAACATCATATCCTCATTATAGTCAAGTTTTAAATGTAAAGGGATTGAATATTCCAATTACATTAAAAAATATTTTTGTATTTGAAAAATTAAATCAAATTTCAATTAATGTTTACGGATTAGAGCTAATCGGCAAAAAATTTAACGTTATTCCTTTACGTCTCACTCCAAATAAAATGGAAAGACATGTTAATTTGCTAAGGATTCAAGATCAATATTTTCAAAAATTAAATGATTATGAGGCGCCTGATCCAAACGATATTGAAAAAATTGAAATAAAATATCATTATTGTTGGATTAAAAATCTTTCAAAATTAGTGAGTAGTCAGCTTAATAAAAATGAACATAAAAAATTTATCTGCGACAGATGTTTAAATTATTTTAGTAATGAACTTTGTTTAAATACTCATTTAGAATTATGTGAAAAAATGAATGAGGCAAAAATTACTATACCACCAAATCCAGTAATTAAATTTAAAAATTTTATATATCAACAAAGAGTTCCATTTATAATATATGCGGATTTTGAGTCAATACTTAAACCGATTAAAATACCTGTTAACGCAAATACTATAAAATATCAACAACATGTTGCATTCAGCTGTGGATATTATGTCAAATGCGATTACAATGATACACGTTCTTACTATAAAAGTTATCGTGGAGAAAATTGTATGGAATGGTTTTCTGAAGAAATGAAATCTGTAGGCAAAAATTAAAAATATAATTCCAATGAAAGGAAATGTAAATACTTTCGATGCTAAAATGTGTCACATTTGCGAAGAACTATTTAATCCTAGAGACGTCATAGTACGCGATCACTGCCATTTCCTAGGTTATTTCAGAGGATTTGCGCATGCTCAGTGCAACTTAAATTTTAAAAAACAGTTTGTTGTACCCGTAGTATTTCATAATTTTAGTTCATACGATTCACACTTTTTAATTCGCGATCTTTCAAAAACAGGTCAAATTAGTTTGTTGCCAATAAATAAAGAAAAATATATCTCTTTTACTCTACATCTAGAGTGTGGCATTAGACTTCGTTTCATTGATTCACTCCGATTTATGAATACATCTTTAGATGAACTTGTTTCGACTTTGGAAATTAAAGATTTGAAAAATTTACAACAAGAGTTTAGGTACTTGTCTATGGAACAATTTTCGTTGCTGACAAGAAAAGGGATATTTTGTTATGATTATATTGACAAAATAGAAAAGCTTAATGAAAAAAAATTGCCGTTGCAACAAGAATTTTATAACCAGTTAACTGATGAATCAATTAGTGATGAAAAATATGAACATGCCAAAAATGTTTGGGAAAAATTTAACATTCAAAATTTAGGAGAATACTCTGATTTATATTTAAAAACTGATGTACTTTTGCTATGTGATATTTTTGAAAATTTTAGAAATGTAGGTTTTAATACTAGCAAAATCGATCCTGGGTGGTATTATACGTTAGCAGGATATTCCTGGGATTCAATGCTAAAATATACAAAATGCGAATTAGATCTTTTAACAGATGTAGATATGATTTTATTTATCGAAAACGGTATTCGTGGCGGTATAAGTCAATGTTGTTCGAGATATTCAGAAGCTAATAATAAATATATGCCAAACTATGATCCGGCAAAACCTGATCAGTATTTGTTTTACATAGATGTTAATAATTTGTATGGATAGGCCATGTCAATGGTTTTACCCTATGGAAAATTTGAGTGGAGAGATACTAATTTAGATGTTACTAGCATTCCCGACGATGCACCTGAAGGATATATCCTTGAAGTTGATTTAGAATATCCTAATATACTTCATGATAAACATCGAGATTTGCCTTTTTGTTCAGAAAGCAAAAAACCGCCGAATACAAAGTTGCCAAAATTATTGACAACGCTGTATGATAAAGAAAAATATGTTATTCATTATCGCGCTCTGAAACAGGCCATATCACACGGATTAGTGGTTAAAAAAATTCATAGAGTTTTAAAATTTCAACAAAGCGCATGGTTAAAACCCTATATTGATCTTAATACAAAATTCCGGGAAAATGCTAAAAGCAAGTTTGAACAAGATCATTTCAAAGTAAAAATAAATTCTATTTATGGTAAAACAATGGAAAATATTCGAAAACATCGAGTTGTTAAATTGGTAAAACAATGGGAAGGTAGATATGGAGCAAAAAATTTAATAGCAAGTCCAAACTTTCACAGCAGAACTATTTTCGATACTGATTTAATGGCAATAGAACTAAGAAAATCTGAAATTGTATTTAATAAGCCTATGTACATAGGAATGAGTATTCTCGATATTTCAAAAACTTGTATATATGAATTTCATTATGATTATATAATACCTAAAGTGGGCCTAGACTCTTGCAAAATTAATTATTTAGATACAGACGGATTGTTATATACATTAAAAATTAAAGACTTGTATGAGGAAATTATAAAAACTGATATTCATAGGTTTGATACAAGCAACTACGAACCAAATAATCAATATAATATACCACGTTGCAATAAAAAAATTCCGGGGTTAATGAAAGATGAGGCAAACGGTAAAATCATTACGCATTTTGTAGGTTTACGATCAAAAATGTATTCATTTAAAATTCATGACGATTATGTAGTAAAAAAATCGAAAGGAGTTAAACGGTGTATCGTTAATCGAATTACATTTGACGACTATGTAAATTGTCTTAACGAAAAATCCGAAAAAACAATTTCTCAATGTAGTATTCAGTCAACTGCGCATAACGTGTTTACTGTAAAGCAAAGTAAAATTGGATTAAGTCCATTTGATGATAAAAGATATTTATTACCAAATTCTTACGACACTCTTCCGTGGGGTCACTATTCTTTAAACTAGAAATTTTCTGTCATTTTTGTATAAATTAAATAAAATTAAGTTTTATACGCAAACTTTATGTAAATGTATAAAATAAATAGTTCTTACACATGATTATTTTTTTAATCCCTACCCTTTTCCTGTAATATATATATATAAATTTTAAGTAATATTAAATAAATTTCAGTAAGAATTTTATCATGGATACTTGCAATCAAAATTTTCAACAAATTTATTTGGGAGAAAAAAGATTTTATTTAAATAATGTGAATACCAAATATATTACAGTTGCACTATCTCAAAGTTTGAATTTTTTACCATGTGTTAAAATGAATAGTTATATGGAATCATCACTAATATTTAACATCAAAGAGTGGGATGAATTTTTAACCTTCAAACCAATAATTAACAATTTTTTGGAATTTGAGCAAAATCCTACAAGGAGATATACAAACAAGTTTTTGTTGGAATTTGAAGTATTGGATAACGTTAAAACAATAAAAATATCGACAGAGAATTTGAACATTCGGTTAAGAAAATCTTCAATTTTGGAATTATGGAAAGTGTTACCTCTAATAACTCATACTTTGGAAACATATAAACTACAAAATTTTGCAAGTTGCTTAAAGATTTTGCAATTAGGAGTTGCAAACGCAGAAAATATAAAAGAAACTGCCTTGAATATAATAAACCCGATAAAAATAGTTAATCCGGTTACTTTTGAATTATCACTTGAAGTAATATATAAGTATACGCAATTGTTGAAAAGTACCTCTGATGAAAAAAAAACTACAATCTACATCATTGACACCGTGAATCGCAATCAATTTTAATGGAAGAATTTAGAAAGCCGACTCGTATATTTTATTAAATTTTAATTGAAAAAATTATAAAAATAAGGTGTATTATTACTGAAATAAAACATAATTCTGAAATATAACTTTTGTTTTATTAAAAATGATTTACTACAATAAGTATCTAAATAACATTATTCTTATTTATCCAAGATTTTTGATTCATTCCCAACCATTTCACAAATACTTGATCGCCTTTTTTTCTTAACACTTTTTCTACTAAGAAAACATCTGGATATTTAACTTTTTGCAATTCTTCAGTGTAAAAGCCACCTCGAATCTCTTCTTTTTGCTCATCTTCTAAGATATAAGTTCGTGGGTTGGTTAAATTAATTTTTTTAATTTTAAATAATTCAGTCGTCCAATTAGGTGTATATCCCTTCTTAAAAGCATATCGATATTTACTAATACGTACATAGTCTCCAATTTTAAACTTTGGTTTCCTAGGATCGACCATTTTTAAATGGTTAAATGCGATAATATTTTTTGCATTTTTACTGTTTATTTTGCTAGGTATAGCTCCAGTTGTAGAATGTCTAGTATTGTTATATTTTTCTACAATTTTCGATAATATATTTAACCAATTATACGATCCTTGTATGCTGAATTCTTTCCAAAGTAAAGACTTGAGTGTACGAATTACACGTTCGGCAATACTGGCTTTAAGAGTAGAAAAAGAACTATAATGATTTATATTAAATTTTTCCATTAAGTTTTTAAAGTCTTTGTTATAAAATTCTTTTCCGTTATCAGTTTGCAAATTTTTCGGAAGTATTTTCATTTGTGTCAAAATGACTTTCATAGCATTCGTAACATCTTTACCTGTCTTCTTTTTTAGTGGGGCGGCCCAAACATATTTGCTAAATGCATTAATAACAATTAAAATATAATTATATCCACGGTTTTGCTTGGCAAATGAATTCATAACAGCCAAATCTGCTTGAATTAAATCATTTAAACCTTTAATTATAACATGTCTTCGGCGAAAGTTAATTCGTGCTGGCGCATGTAGTTCATTTACAACTTGTAGTTTAGACATTTTTTACTAAAGGACTTTGCACAAGCAGCTCAATACAGATAGAAGAGGGTTTTCCCAACTTAAATAGTATTTTATCTTTTTTTGTTATATTTATATCAGTTAATTCGTGGAACTTGTAAACTTTGTTGTTTAATAAAACGTCTCCGTCGGCTGAATAATGAGCAACACTTTCAATTTTTAATGAAAATGGAAAAACAAACGCAATTCCCCCGTTATCTAATACATAAAAGTCTTTATTAAGATTCGTTTTCTTTTCACCTCTTAAACGTATTACAGACTTAACATGATAGTCAAAGGTATCACAAATATAAAATGGAGACTTTAATTGTGGAAGTGTAGATGACACAATTTCATCCTCTTCTCCTGAACATGCTACAGAAGTAAGATAATGTTGATTAAACTTGTTGAGAGGCATACTTGTTAGTGAATCAAAATTTAAAACTTTTCCCTATTTATTCTCCTCAAGGGGACACTGAATAACAAACTCAACATACAGAATATCTTCTGCTATAGCTGCAATACCCAAAGGAAACTCAATAATATCTCCTTTACTAACAGCACTATCATTCAGCAGGTTCTGTATAGAATTCTGTTGATTTTTATATGATACATGTAGAATGGATGGAAAACATTTTATACTTTCAATTTTACCTGCTACGGGAAAGGTGTATGCTGTTGTTTGAGTATCAAGGACATAATGAGATTTACTTATACCAAATTCCTTTCGTCCTCGAATGGTAATTACACAAATGCTATGAAAATTAGATGGTACACAAATATAGAAAGGTGATGATGATGATGATGGATTTGATGCTGATACAATCTCTTCTGGACACGTAGTGGTCGATGCAAGAAAGTGTTGATTAAACTTGTTGAGAGGCATGTTTGTACTAAATAAAATCTATTAATAAACATATATTTAAGCAATAATTCCCCCTTCTCGTAATTCCTCTATGATTGATATAATTTCATTATTGTGTCCAGTATTACCAGCTGATTGTGATGCTATTAGTAAACGAAGTCGTTCCACAATTTCATTAAAATCATCAAAATATTTATAATCAATTTTTTTATTGTTTAAATCCATAAGACCTCTTCCTTCTTTATTATTTTTAGTATTTTTACTTCGCAGTGCGTATGTGGGAATAGAGCTACTTCTTCTTCGACCAGCAGAATTTTGTTCTTCAGACATAAAATAAAGATTTGTGACCCGAGGTTTTATAATATCTACAAATTTTTTTGAATTTGATGTTGATAAACCTTTAGAACGATTGTAACCTAAATGGTGTAAATTAGTTCGTTTCACAATATCAATAAATTCATCAAGATCTTTTTGTTTATAACCAGCTGGGTATTTTTTAAATAAGAGTTCATATAAACCAGGGGTGCCCTTGTATCTAATACCCTGTATCATTACATCAGGACCTTCAAAAGAAACTGGCGAATCGCCTATAGCGTATGACTTTGCGTCGGGGTCAAAATAAACGCCAAATATACTATCGTAGTCATTATTTGTATCATTAATTTTGTCTTCAATATATCCTCTAGGTAAAGGATGAAACTGTTGTAAATAATTTTGAAATGTAGATTCTAACTGACTGACAGGAACATCTTCAAAATAACTATTAATAAAGTCTGGTTCTAATAGACTAATATCTTTCTGTGTTCTTGGAATATTTTCAAAAGTTTCTTCACTAACATTTAAATTCGGTATTAAATTATAATATCTTCTGATTTTTCCACTCATAGGTGTTGAAATCTCATTTTTGGTTAACTCTGCTTTAACATGTGGTTTCTCGTTTTTCTTTAATACTAAAAGTTCTTTAATAGGTTCCACTAAAGGATTTAATTTTTCTCTTTGATGTGTTGCTGTTTGTGCTCTATTTTGTTTGTAAGTTTTATATTTTTCTTTAATAGCCTTTCGCGAAAGAATCAATTGCTTCTTTAAACGGTCATCCATCGCAAATGAATCGTACTAGCAAGTCTATGCTATTTATATACAAATGAACGTATCAAACCCCTTTCTATATCTACCTGATGATATTTCACAGTCTTTATCGATAACTAAAAATCCATACTTTTCCTTCCAACAAAGAGAACCTATATCCTTAAATTGTTGAAATGATATACCAGTCACATGATCGTCATAAATATGTTTTAGGTTAGTTAGATCTTGTTGAAAGATCACTAAAAGATTCGCATTATCTCTCAGTCTCATCTTTGGAATTGAGCTATATGTTTGCGATAAGTAAAAGCTGTCAGTCTGATTGTGTCGTCCAAATGAAAAATAATCTTTTATAATATCCTGATTATCAGAACCCACATCATCGAATATGATTATAGAATTTGGTTTAATTTCTGTAGGTGAAGGAACATCTTCCAGTTTACTATATTCACTATATGCAATTTCTTCAAGAGGTTCCAATATTAGTCGCAAGAAATGATATTTTGACTGCTGCAAGGATTTGGAGTAAACATATACATTTTCAAATTTTAATCCATTGGGATGTTCTAAAAGACTTATCATAACATTGGTTTTTCCACAAACGCTAGGACCTACAATCAGTCCTCTCTTGGACTCACCTCCAAAGAGAATACCATGTTTTGTGGGGGATTTTGAAATATTTTCATAGTTGGTAATAGGTAAACAAACTGATTGTTTTTCAACTCTCATTTTAAACGCCTTGAAGGTACTGAGGGTATATATAGAAGGTCCGGTATATATAAATAGCACAATGGTAAAGCGTCATTACTTGAGATTACATCGAGGACAAGGTCTGGTAAACTCATTAATTGATAAACTTCCTTTTGAATTACATATTCCTTCGTATTCATTTTGTGGACCGGGCACTAAACTAAAAGACCGTTTGCTAAGAGGCGATTCTGGAATAAACCACTTAGACGAAGCCTGTAAAAGTCACGATATTGCATATTCACAAAACAAAGATTTAGCTGCTAGACATATCGCTGATAGAGAGTTGGAAAATAAAGCTTGGGAGCGCGTTAAATCAAAAGACGCTAAATTATCTGAAAAAGCAGCTGCGTGGCTAGTTACCACTGCAATGAAAGCCAAACGTAAATTATGAATGGGACTTAAACAAGGCAAAGGTTTGAGAAAAAAGAAACGAATAATTCGTGCTCCAAAAAAAAGAGGATTTCTTCCGTTTCTCCTCCCATTGCTGGGGGCGCTAGGAGCGGTGGGAGGTGGAGCAGCTGGCATTGCTAAAGCTGTAAACGATGCAAAAGCTAATCGTGAGCAACTTGCAGAACAACAAAGACATAATATGGCTATGGAACAAGCGACAAAGGGATCAGGGTTTTATTTGAGACCGTACAAAGGTTATGGTATGAAACAACAACGACAACGACGATCAAAAAACGGAAAAGGATTTTATTTAAAACCATATTCAAAAAACTCCCGTTAAAATTACCCCGTCATGCGATGACAAACATTGAACTTAAACAATATGCTAAAATTTTAAAAATACCTTACTTTCGAGGTGTGTTTATGCGAGATTCTCTTCCCAATAAAATTAAAACATTGGAAACTGGTATAGTTAATCATGACGTTGATAGAGGACCTGGTACACACTGGACAGCTTATTCAAAACATGGTTCGAGAATTATTTACTTTGATAGTTATGGTAATTTGGCTCCTCCAGTTGAATTAGTGAAATATTTTAAAAGTAACGGAGATGTTACAATAAAATTTAACTATAGTTTAGTACAAAAATTTAATTCTGTTACTTGTGGACAGCACTGTTTAAGATTTTTATTTAGTCAATATAAATAAATTATTTAACTCATTAGCGTCTCAACCATCATGTCGTACACATTTACGCTAAGTGGATGTTCATCAATTTTAAGTGATGATTTCAATCCACCGATATACCTCGATGAAAATTCAAGTTATGAGATAGGCGTCGCTAACCTTGACACCTTTAATACAATTTCAAATGTTGATGAAACTAATAATGTACTTGTATGGGGCGATCAAGATAAATTTAAATTTACAATTCCAGTAGGTGCATATGAAATTAATGAAATAATTAAAATTATTGAAAACGAAACTCTTAAAACGGGTATAATTACGCGTTTATGGGCGGATCCAAACACACAAAAAGTTACAATTAAAACTACAGATCGGATTAATTTTAACGTTGACAATTCTATTGGAAAATTGTTGGGGTTTTCGAGAGTTGCCCTTGAACCTAAAAAAGTTTATACTTCTTCAAAAAGGGTAAATATTTTAAAAGTAAACTCTATATGTATTGATTGTAATATTGCAGTTGGCTCATTTTTAAACGGTCAACCAGTTCATATAATTCATCAATTTTTTCCCCAAGTTCCAAATGGGTATAAAATAGTTGAACAACCGTTAACCATACTGTACTATCCAGTTAGCATTAAAACAATAAACAACATTACTGTGAAGGTAATTGATCAAGCCGGTAACTTGGTAAATTTTGGTAACGAAACTATTACTATTCGATTACATCTTAGAAAAATTGATTAAAATGGTATGGCAGTTTCATCGTTTCGAACATCCCTATAAAGAGAAAGATTATAAAAGGAAGATGCAAAACAAACGGATTAGTAAGATTCCGACCACCAAATGGATAACATTAGAAAATCGCAAATTTTTAAAATCTCTAGGATTTCAAGTTTTAGTATAATGGAAGTATTAAATGTTTTGGGTCAACCTTTTAGTGATACCACTATTGAGGATTATCAGTTTCATTCATATCAGCCATTTACTTCAGGAAATATAAACTATAACGATAAAATAAGGATTAGTTTACACGAGTTAGATATTTTCACATTGCCTTGTAACTCCTACATTTACATTGAAGGGAAAATGTTAACTGATCAAAATAAAGTTCCAACTAAATTTGAGTTTATCAATAATGGAATTGCATACTTGTTTAGGGAAATGAGATACGAATTAAACGGAGTAGTTATTGATTCCGTGCGAAATGTTGGTTTGGTATCAACTATAAAGAATTATTTATCTATAAACGAAAATGAAATCAAACTTTTACAAAACGGTGGTTGGTTTCCAAAAGGTGGAAAACTTCTAATGGATAATGGAGGTAATTTTAATGTATGAATACCATTGAAAATCTGGTCAGGGTTTTTTGAGGATTTTCGTAAAATTGTTATGAATATGAGACAAGAACTTGTTTTAATTAGAGAAAAGGATGATGTAGACGGAATTGTTGCTTCCGATGAATCTGAAAAACCGAAAATTCAAATTACTAAACTTTATTGGAATGTACCTCATGTAACTCCAAATATAAAGGAACAATTGCGACTAAACAAAATACTTCGAAGTAATTTAGAATTACCTATTAAATTTAGAAGTTGGGAGATAATTGAATATCCAGTTTTAAATGATTCAACCCGTCATACATGGCCTGTTAAAACTACAACAAAATTGGAAAGTCCAAGACATATTGTAATAGCATTTCAAAATGATCGAAAGGGAAAGTTGTTGAAAGATATGAGTAAATTTGATCACTGTAATTTATCTAATGTACGGGTATTTTTAAATTCTGAACGTTATCCTTATAATGATTTAAATTTAGATTTTGATGCTAATCGATTTGCAACACTGTATGAAATGTTTGCAAACTTTCAAGAATCTTACTATCATATTCAAACCAATCAACCTATATTTAATCCCGAGGAATTTAAAACTCTCGCTCCTATAGTTCATATTGATTGTTCAGGTCAAAAGGAAATCATTCAAAGCAAATCGGTTGTTCTTAGAGTTGAATTTGAAACTACTAAAGCCGTTGGTAGCAGCGTTTCGGCTTATTGTTTAATTTTACATGAAAAAGAATTTTCTTACAATCCCTTAACTAAAATTGTAAGACAAGTGTAGTGTCACTATAGGTAACAGAATGAAAATGGTAATAGATGTTCAAGGTTTCAAAATAGAAAACAATAAATTCGTGGTAAAAGAATTTGCTGCGTATAATGGAACGCAAATTTCTCATTATATTTTTAAACCACCATTTCCGTTTAGATTGCTGTCTTTTGATCTACAGCGACAAGCGAATTGGTTGACAAAAAACCATCATTTTATTGACTGGAATTGTGGATTTACACCTTTACATCAATTTGGAAATATTTTAAAAAAATTAACAACTGACGTCGATTGTGTATACGTTAAGGGTATGGAAAAGGCAAATTACATTAGAAAATTGGTAAAAGTTCCTGTTTGTGAATTTGATGAACAACCACATCTTGAATTCAGTCAACCGCTATGTTTTAATCATAAAAGTGATAAATCTTTTTGTGCTTTGTCAAATGTAACTTGGTTGTATAATAATTTTTTAATGCATGAATAAAAACTTGAACAAAATTTAAATCTTTTATTTACCATCAATTACATATTACAATTTTTAGGTTCAAATCTCTTGCATAATTTGGATATCCTTAGTTTTTGAAATATTCTAAACATTATTTGTTTTTCTTCATATTTTTTAATTTTTGCTTTTAACAATTTTATGTCTTTCATAAAGTCATCAAGTTTACTGACTATCTAAAGAAAAAAAAAACACAATAAAGGTTAAGAATTTATTTTTTGGAAATTTCATACATTATTTTCTATTTCAACTTCCTGTGTATTATCCATATGCTTTTCATCATCACCATCATCATCATCTTCACGCAGATAGTCTGGTAAACTATCCTTCAAATCATGGTAATATTCTAAATCCAACCTCTCTAAAATTGATATTAGACAACAGGCACACGTAATTATACCATTGATGAAATCATCGCAAGCTTTAACACCTTTCCGATATGTTGCAGCCAAATGTTTGCATTCCTCTTGAGAATATCTTCTCTCTCTTATCAATGCAAGTTGACCTTCATGTTCAAAATCATAATAAAAATTTTCATAAAAATCTTTTAAATGCTGAACAGCCATCTTCATGTTAAGCGACATTCTAAAATAATTATTTATTATTATCAAATATTTGTAAAACTAAGAAATAACTATTACCTTTTATCGGAAAGTTACACAGCACTGACTGACATAAACCAAAGATTGTTGGTTCATTTTATAGAAAAACACTGATTTACTGCGCATGTAACACTTAAGTTGTTTACCTCAATTATTTTTGTAAACATATCAGACAATTATTATTCTGAAATGCTATAATTCTTGAAAAAAAATATTGTATTCTTATATAAACCTCAGTTGTCGGATGCTAAAACTCATAGTGAATGTTTCTTAATTATGTCTTCAAGGTCAATTTATACCAATGGATATTTTATAATACATTTTAATTGCATCGACGAGTGAATAAACTTTACTTTGAGAAATCAAGTTTTTAATATATTACCACGAAAAAAAATGTCCTTGTTAAATGCGAATAAACTTAAGTCGTCTGTTGAGAAATCAAAAAAATCCAATACAAATTAATATAATTCTTTCTTGTTTTTCTCAAGCCAGTCGACTCATCAAGTTCAAAATCCGGTTTTAACTGACCTACCATAAAGCGCTCTTCCGCTCTTCCAAAATATCAAGCATTTACATTTCAACATTCACCACGGCTGGATCACATTTATTTTTTTAAAGGGTAATTATCTCTAAAATAATACAAATATATTTTGGGAAAATACTCAATTCAATTAGAAAAGGTTCACTGACACTTTATTTCACTCGAATAATTTTTCCCAAAGGTTCAATAAACTCAAAATCATTAAAACTAAAAAAAGTCATTTCCCAATTATTTTCCTCATAGGAAAACTAATCTAAACACACAATTCAATTGGAAAAGGTTCACTGACACTTTATTTCACTAAAATAATTTTTCCCAAGGTTCAATAACCTCAAAATCATCAAACTCTACAAAGTCATTTTCCTCAAGGGAAAACTCCAGGTTAACTCAAGGTCAAGTGATCGAGTTCCGACGTTGTAATACTACTGACAGTTATCCTCTGCCAAGGATTGATGATGCCCTCGACGCTTTGGCGGGTTCTACTTTGTTTTCTACCTTGGACCTTAAAAGCGGATACTGGCAAGTTAAAATGAATCCTGCAGACAAAGAAAAGACTGCCTTTACCAGTGGATCAGGGTTATGGCAATTCACGGTCCTTCCGTTTGGCCTCTAACATTGAATGTTAAGAAATGCCACTTGTTCCAGAGACAGGTCAACTATTTAGGACATAACGTAAGCAAGGATGGCGTTGCTGTTGACCCCGCTAAGATACAAGCCGTTCAGGAATGGCCAATCCCTATCGACAAACATCAGCTCCGGAGTTTCTTGGGTCTTTGTTCCTATTACCGACGATATGTCAAGAATTTTGGAGATATCGCCAAACCCTTGACACGTTTGACAGAACAAGATAAGTCCTTCTGTTGGGATCAGGAATGTCAAGAGGCGTTTGAAATATTGAAGAAACAGCTTACGTCAGCACCTGTTCTTGCTTATCCACTTCCTGATGGTAAGCTTATTCTGGACACCGACGCCAGCAATGTGGGAATTGGAGCCGTCTTGTCACAGCTACAAGACGGTAAGGAAAGAGTGGTTGCTTACTTCAGCAAAACTTTATCGAAAGCTGAAAAGAACCACATGATGTTGAAATCGAGCACAGACCTGGAACAAGACATCGTAATGCTGATGCACTTTCCAGAAGACCATGTCGACCTGATTGCCCCCATTGTACCCGTATGGAGCAGAACGAGGAAAAACTTGCCTTAGTTGAGGTTGTGCCAGAAGACGAGAGCTCTATGCTGGAGGAGCAACAAGAAAACGATCCCGTTCTGAGAAAGATTCGGGAGTGGAAGAGAATGGACCGTCGTCCGTTGTGGAGAGAGATATCCTCATCCTCTCCTGCTTTAAAAGCATACTGGTCCCAATGGAACTCTTTAATTTTGGAAGGAGGGCTCGTTAAAAGACTTGTAGAAAATTCCGAGGGCACAAAAACAAGGAAACAAATAGTGGTCCCAAGAAATGCTGTACCAGAAATTTTAAAACAGATGCATAATGATAGTTCTGGAGGACATCTGGGTATCACGAAAACGCTGCAAAAGATCCGAGATAGATTTTACTGGGTAAATTGCACTAATAATGTTAAAGATTGGTGTCGTAAATGCACTACATGTGCTGCCAGTAATGGTCCGCACCGAAAACCGAAGGCGGAAATGCAGCAATACCTGGTTGGAAGTCCTTTTGAAAGAATCGCAGTAGATGTATTGGGGCCACTTCCACAGACCGATGTAGGAAACAAGTACATCTTTGTTGTAATGGACTACTTCACTAAATGGGTTGAAGCATATGCAGTTCCCAATCAGGAAGCCACCACTTTAGCAGATATATTGGTTGAAGATTTCGTAAGCCGATTTGGGGTACCACTAGAATTACATTCAGACCAAGGAAGAAATTTTGAGAGCAAGCTGTTTCAAGAAGTTTGCCAAATATTAGGCATCCACAAAACGAGAATCACAGCGATGCACCCTCAGTCTGTTGGAATGGTATAACGAATGAACCGGACTATAACCAACTATCTGTCAAAAGTGGTGTCAGATTGTCAGAGGGATTGGGATCGACATATTCCACTATTTCTAATAGCAATTCGATCGGCCATTAACGAATCAACCATATGACTTGGTGTTTGGTTGTGAACCTGGTGAAGAAATGGCACGTGGACAATATGTCGCCGACCTTCAGAATCGAATGGAGAATATACACAACCTGGTGCGTGGAAAACTACAATTATCTAGTGATCGGATGAAGAGGTACTATGACACACGGACAATGGAAAAGAGTTACCAAGTTGGAGATTTAGTCTGGCTCTATAACCCCCGACGGCGTCGAGGTATTTGTCCCAAATTACAAAAGAACTGGGAAGGTCCTTACACCATCAAGAAGAAGATTAACGATGTCATTTATCGGATCGTGAAAATTCCCAGAGGGTAACCCGTCGTGGTCCATCATGATCGTTTGGCGCCTTACCAGCAACTCCAAGAAGATGATTTGGCTGGCTCAGGGAGTGTGCGGGATTCAGATGTAGAAAATAACATTCCAGGAGGAATGAATCTAAGGAGGGGGCAGTGTAACGGGATAACCGTAAAGGAAGGGACCTTAATTTAAAAGATTGTTATTGACAGTTGATTTTTAGAAGTTTCTAAAAATCAACTGACCATTTTAAATAATGTTTCTAGAAAATTCTAGAAAGATCTAAAGACACTAACTAGATTAAATAAAGTTGTATATAAGGGGATGCATGGGCAGTTAACGTCAGTTTAAGTTCGAGTATTCACAAGAGTTCATTGTATTGTCAAGTAGTTAGACGTTATTCAGCAGAGTTCAGTGTATCTTAACAATTTTGTAAATAAATTGTGTAAAAGTCCCATAAGTGTTGCAAATTTGACGTGAAGACTATGATGATTGGGCTTTCGCAGCAATATGTTTAAAAAAAAAACTGAAAATGTATATTATGGAAAATTACAGACAATTTGTAGCTAATATATTACAATAACCTAGCTAAATAAATAAAAAAAAATAATTAAATTAAAATAAATTACGTATTAGGAAAAGAAAAAAAACTCATCAAATCAAAGCAGACACTTGCCCGAACTAGACCTATTACTTACCTAAAACAACATGCTCACCTGAATTAACAAACTTACTGGCATTGAAAAACTTATACATAATACTTTTAATATGTTTTTCTTTTAAGTACAATTTAAATTTAGATAAAATGTCATTTTTTACCCAATTTAAAAAAAAGGTGTTTACAAAATTAATTGTCTAAAATGTAATGCCATATATATAGCTCAAACACAAAGAAAATTTGAAATAAGATTCAATGAACACTTAAGAGCATATAGATTAAAACAACCAAAAATGTCAAATTATGCAAAACACTTACTTGAACATCCAACCTCACTCTTACACACCAATGACATCCAAATACTACACATTTGTAATAAAAAACAAAATTTATATTTCCTTGAAGAACTTGAAATAAAAAGACATCTAACAGATCCACAATTTAAAGTTGTTAATGAACAAATAAATCTTGGAAGTTCTCCACTATTAAACTGTTTGCTTTGATTAAGTCTTCATTTTATACATAATAGATAAGACATAATTGTAACACAAATATATTAAGTTATTGTAAAGATCAGCATGATATAGTTTTTTTCCTTGTTTTTCGATATTATTGCACAGTTATACTGATCTTAGAGGGAGGTACATCCAGGATAATCCCTTAGGGCTAATAACATCTAGGCTTTAATATTGTTATATCTTATTACTTCCATACTTGATCTAACCTTAATACTACCTAATCAACATCAGATACTTAGCTACAAACAAACCAAATGTCACTTTAATATGTCAATCTGACGATGCTACGTCATTATAATTAAACATATAAAAAATTTTAATTGAACGTGGAAGTTGCGTAAAAAAACAATAGTTTTTTATTATTTTTTATTATTCTTAATAAGATGAACTTCCAAAAAGTAAGGGTCAGTACAATAAATTTAATTGAAAAAAAAAATGGTTTTATAATATAAACATGGACCTATATTATATATGAACTGTTTATCCCTTGCTAGAACAAAGAAATTCCTTGTCTACAGCGTGACGAAGAGGTGCAAAATAACTTCACACTTTCCCCTTTAAGAAGTGCGCCCGTTGGATGGCGCAGACATTGACAACCAATGTGTTCACTTCTTAGAGGGGACAGCTTGAAGTTATCTTCAATCTCTATCATGCTGCTGCTACATTTTTTTACATGAGCAGTGCATATACATATAATAGGTCCATGAATCTACATTATATATATGTCCATGAATATACATTATATATATATATATATATATATAAACCCATTGGCACAGCTGGTCGAAAGCACAAAATGGCGATAGGACTCCTGTGTGAGCTTTCGTTGTTTGTGTGTTTTTATGTTTCTTTACACATGTTTTCCCAACATCCTTTGCTCCCAAGTACCCAACACTTTTGCTAGCCAAGTGCAATACCCTACTTGGTTATGCCGCACTGATGACGGCTAATGAGCCAGAAACATGCATGTCTGCGGTTACCATTCCTACTCGTGGCCTTATTGATCGTTTTTGCGTACATGCCCAATAATTTTCCCCTTTTGTTTATATTAAAACGCATTTTCTTGGCACTTTGTTTATTATATATATATATATATATATACGACAATGTTGTTAACTATTGAAGAAGAAGAAGAAGAAGAAGAAGAACCTGTAGAAATCTTCTATACTAAACTTCCATATATAGAAGGACTCTCTAAGCAGATCGCTAGCCTGTTTCGACAGTTCAATATCATTATGGCCAACTCCACTTACAAAAGACTTGGTATATATTTCACTTACCTCAAAGATAAGACCCCTGTGTTAGAAAATAACAGTGTTGTATACTCGTTAAAGTGTGGTGGGTGTCAAAAGGTTTATATCGGACAAACAAGTCAGAAACTCTCAAAACGGTTAGCATTGCATTAAAGCGATAACACAAAAAAACCTATGGCTACAGCCCTTAGCCAACATGTAAACACTTCTTCTCATAATGTGGACCACGATAGTATAAAAATCTTAAAGAGAGTTGACAATCAATTTAAACGAAATTTCATAGAGATGTGTTATATAAATGGATGTACTAACTGTTTAAATTTCAAGAAAGATGTTGATGGGCTTAGTTCTATTTATACCTTCCTTTTAAGCCAGAATTTAACAAAGTTTTGTGATCATGGTAACTAAAAATAAAGGTTATGTTTTGTTTATATTGGAAAGTCAAAAGTCCAACTGACAGTTCAACAGTTATACCTGAGGAATTAAAAAGAAGATTCCTTTTCTCGTGATATTTTTCGGCTATGACGAAATTACATTGTAGGTAGTTTCAATCTGTTTTTAATTTAAAAAAAACAACGTTTGTTTTGTGAAAAGTGTTTTAATGTCTGTATATTTTAAAGATTTTAACAGTGTTTAAATTTTATTAATTTTAATTTTGGTTTTAACAAAAATTGTTTAATGTACAGTAATGTCCTTATAGATGTTATAAAAAGGGAAACCTAAAACAAAATTTCTCTGTAAGTGTTTGTAATTTGTAACTAACTGACTTACCAACAATTTGTATATTTTTCCCAGGCGCTGATGAAGGTCTAAAATCAGACCGAAAATTTCGCAAATAGAAATAAAGTTTTCTTCAACATCGTAGTCTATTCCATCTTTGACTAATTCCCTGACGCTTTCCCAATAGTTAACAACTTTGTCGTTTTTATTTTTCGCGTCGTTATTCACCTCAGATTTATCTTTGAACATAAAGAAATGGGATTTCTGCAACTCACAATGGACATGATCGGCATCACAGGAGTTACAAATGCAAAGACTTACATGTCATCATTAAAAAAATTGGCCTCCGCAAAAACCGTTTAGTGTTTTTATATGAATGTAGAAGGAATAATGTTATACCAAAATTTTTACAGCATGGGACTCAAAGAATCTTAACCATTCCAGAAAACACTGACAGAAAAAACATAAGAAAAATCTCCTACCTCAGAATGTTAGTCACTAAAAGAATTTTAAACTTATCTATTAATGACACCAATAAAAAAATTAGAGTCTTACAAAGGGAGATAAACAACTCTAAAGAATTCTTAGAAAGAAACCTCCCCCGAGATATGATAACTGAATTTGAAAAGAAACAAGAAAAACGATACAATTACATCTTTAATAAAATAAAACAAAACAACATGAAAAAACTTGAAATACTAAAAGATTCTCTCTCTTCCTTAACAACACCAAATGACAAAACTTGGCTAGTCAACCAATCTAACATAACCATCCCAGTTGATGTTAAATCCTTTTTATCTCTTGGACCCAATTTTGCTTTACCTGTGGCGGTTAAAGACATCGATATGTATTCTTATTTGGCAGATATAGAATACTGTATAAGACGACTCCCGACGGATTCACAGAACTTACAACGCACCAAAATAACCAATATGATTACTAATTTTATTAAGACTAATAGACATTACACTAGTCCCTCAAGCACAATTGAATCCAAAACGAAAATGTTTCTTAAGGAAAATCCCAACATCGTAATAACGAAAGCTGACAAGGGGAATACCACGGTAATCCTAGAAAAAACTGATTACATCTCTAAATCAATGGAACTCTTAAATGATGAAGAAACATATAAAAGAATTCCAAAAGATCTTACTCCCACAGTGGAACGGAAAAATAATGCAATTGTTAAGGAACTCTGCGATACAGGACATATAACATCTGAAATAAAAAAAGAGTTAACATGTTACACTGGAACAATACCAAAGTATTATGGATTACCCAAAATCCACAAAGAGGGATGTCCGCTTCATCCTATAATATCCTGTAACAACTCGCCCACACAATCTTTAGCTGCATATTTTGCTAGCATCATCGATGTTTCTTTCTGTTTACACAACATCTTTAAAATCAAAGACTCTTTTGAATTTGCATCCAAGATTAACGGAACTTCATTGCCTCCGGGGTATGTTTTGGTGAGTTTCGATGTAACGTCACTGTTCACCAACATCACACTGGAATTGGTAACGTCTATCCTTTCTAGTAACTACCACCTGATAGAACGGAATTGCACTATCCCGAAAGAGAAATTCTTAGAAATCATCACATTTCTTTATAAGCATACCTACTTTTGTTTTCAAAACGAATTCTATTTACAAATAAAAGGTGCTCCAATGGGCGGATCTATATCTCCATCATTAGCAGAAATTGTTATGAACTCCTTGCTGCACTACTGCACGGAAAAAGTGGACTTCGAATTCCCCTTCATATATCAGTACGTAGATGACGTAACTTGTGCAGTACCTGAAAACAAAGTTGTGTACACATTGAACATCTTTAATTCTTACAATCCTTACTTAAAATTTACTTTTGAATTAGAAACAAACAGGGCAGTTCCGTTTTTAGACACCAATGTTACCAGGCATGAAGACAATACGATAAGGTTAGATTGGTATAGAAAAAAGACCTTCTCAGGAAGATATGTTCCTTTCCACTCATACCATCCAGATGAGCAGAAGATTAACATCATCCTGGCACTAAAAAATAGGATTCGTAAGATTTGTCATCCATCCTATTACAACAACAATATTAAGTCATTGTTTGGTATACTTCGAAAAAACCACTATCCCATCAAGTTACTAAACAAATTTTTTTATAGCATATATATATATATAATTAAATAGTAATATTTGCTGAAAAATTAATTATTAGTAAAAGTGGTTATTGGGTAAACAGCAATACTTAACGTTAAATAAAACTCTTTAGAGTATTTTTAATCCAAGCTTTCGTAATTACTTTATTACATTTATTATTTTGTAGCTCCTTGATAATGTAATAAAGTAATTACGAAAGCTTGGATTAAAAATACTCTAAAGAGTTTTATTTAACGTTAAGTATTGCTGTTTACCCAATAACCACTTTTACTAATATATATATATATATATATATATATATATATATATATATTAGGGTGTTTCAAAAAAAGCGATAATTTTTTTTTCGATTGCATGTGAAATTCTTGTTATATATGCTATAAAAAAAATTCTGTAAAAATTTGAGCTCTTACTATCAACTTGAAGAACTCCATCACCGAATTTGAAGATTTACCATTGATTTAACATGGAAAAATGATTTTTTAACCTTCATTTCTCCTGCAAACTATGTAGAACATTATTTTTCGAAAAAAACGATCACTGATCCTTCTTCAGTATTAAATTCTGTAAAAAAAGCTCTGAGAGTCCAGTCTCTAACGTCAACCCTCTCGTTTTTATTTGTGTTAGAAAAATTAGATTATTTGAAATTTCGATTTTTTCCATTTAATATTCAAATTTTGATCTTAGACCATAAAGTTTGAGGAAATTTTAGTAGATCGTTCAATGTTCCACAAATCTGTGCCAAGAAAATTTTTTGTATCACTTTTGGCTCAAAAATTTTAAAGTTTGCAATATCTATTTTAATGATTATTCGCTATAATAATAAATTTCAGAACAAATTTTAAAATCTATCAACAAAATATTAAAATTTTTTTATAACAGTCAACAAAACGCTGTATTTACGCTTCAATTTTATTTTTATTTATTTTTTTCGTTTAATATAGCAGTTTTTGGCTCTAACATATAATTTACACACAATTTTTGAATTCTTTAACAATTTTTCGAATTACAACACTTATTTCATCTATGATTTTCAAATGAATAACGAAAAGAAACCATAAAGTTTCGGAAAAAATTTTAATCCATTGTAGAATGAAAAAGTTTTTATTAAGATTAATTCAATAAACAAATTTGTTTAACAAAAATCTTACAATTGTGAAACAATTAAAAATAAGAAACAAAAAATACCGAATAAGTTACAAGAAACAAGAAAATGTTAATGATAATAAAAAATACATTTAATGACATTTATCGAAAACTAATGTCGATTTTAGTTTTATTCAGCTGCATATGATGAAATGATACTTTGCTTCAAAATGTCTGGGAATTTTTTCCTGTGGTTCTCTACTACTTGAAGCAAAAATTGTTTTTGTTCCTCATCTCTCGTTAAACAATTATTGAACTGTGTCATTAATGCAACTCCCCGCTCAGCATTATCGTTAGTGACTTTTAAATACGAAAGCACGTTTATGCAATGAATATAATCATCATCAGTCGACCACAGTATTGGATCTTTGTCAAAAAGTTTATGTGATAATTTAAATTGATCAAACAAAAAAAAAGAGCGCTTGCTAGCGAAATCACTAACGTCTTTAGTTAGCAGTATATTAACTTCTTCTTTTTTTAAGAATGACATCCTTTCTCTAGTTCTCATAGCCTTCACTATTAATAATTTTTGATCCCGTGAAACTTCGTTGTCAAAAAGAGATAAACCTACGAGCTCCTCAGATAGATACCAAAGATGATTCGCTAGCTTCGCACTTGCTTTTTGAGAGATCAAGGCATGAACATTGCTATACCTGATCAAGTTTTTAATTAAGATTAAATCTTGATACGGTGACTTTATAGCAGAAGTACAATTAAACCACGCCACTACATAAAAATTGACAATAAATAAACATATATGCTTCAACCCACTGATTTCTGCGGCTCTTAACTTAAACTGTTTTTTAAACATATAGATTTTTAGGGAGTAAAGAGTTTTTGCCATCCATCTTGCGTGATGGTTTGGTCCAGGAATTCTAAACCTTGCACCATTACTTAGAGTACCACCTAAAATATAAGTGATAACTCTAGTAATTCTTTGTAATCATCTCTGTCATGTTTCTCCTGAAAAATTTAAAACCAACAATTTAACCCTCAATCGTTTTAAAACATTTAATTTGATTGAAATACACCACAGATAGAAATTTAACGGTAATATTTCCTCAAAAACAAATATTCTTGTACCTGTAATCGTTCTTCAATAAAGCTGATGAGTTCGTTTTTTCTTTCACCAATTGTTTCACAGATAAATTGATCATGAATACCAGTCTCATATTCATCCTTATTAATTGTATTCCAAGACTTTTGAAATCTGGCAAAAACTGGTACGTTAGGAGAATTTGTTACTGGCCAAACTGCTTCAATAACACTTCTTAAAACCAATTCATAAATATGGTGTCGACAGGCGAAATACAACAATGATTTGCCTAATATATTTTCTACTCGAATACATGAACCATTGTGAATTCCTAAAATATAATTATTTCATAATTTTCAACCTGATTATTTACTTTCTTTATGAAGAATTTCTTTTGAATTGATTTAATGAACGACAATTCAAAATTATGTCGAAAATAAGCAGTAAAGTATTGATGTGACATTTTTATTTTCTTTGCTATACCTGTATTTACGGCGGTTGTATCAAAACAGATAGCTTTTATTCTATCAGAGATGTTCCATTCATTAATTGTGTCGGTAATAGCTATAGCTTGATTAAAAGAGTCTGGTGTTTCAAGCTTTGGGACTCCCAATAATTGTTGAGTATTGTTTCCTGATAGAATAATGGCAAGCCTTTCAACTTTTTGGTCACCAACAATATCAACCAACATCTTGCCATCCCAATGAAGAACAACACATTGGGCAATACGTATTTCTTTTTTTATGTCATTAGCAATTTGCTGTCGAACTTCATTACGGTTACGATGAATTGTACTATGACTCACAGAAACATCTTTTAAATTAATACCAAAAGTTAGTGCAAAAGCAGAAAAAAGATGCATCGCTTGTCTACTGGTAACATTAACTCTATCCATTGCAGAAACCACAGCTGGTGTCATTAATTTCATTTTCTTAGGATTTGGTTGTATTGTTAACTCATTAGCAAAATCTGAAGTGGCTGAATAGTTCGATAAAGATGTGTCGATGCTGGACGTGGACTTTTGAGAAAGCATTGGGAGTTCTAAAAAGTGAAGAAGTTAAAATACTGCATTGTAGCAAAAATCATCAACTGCATTCTTTTTAAATAAATTACACAAAAAAAATATTGTTTTCTGATAGTACTTTGTTTTATTTTACGATTTTACCTTGCTCCGTTGTTTCAATAATATCTGAATGATAAGACAAATAAGACATAACTTCTATTGTTTCACTAGTTAATGGTATATTACAATTTTCAGCAGATTGTGACGTTGATTGAAAGCTTACTTCACTTCGATACATGTCCATACTTGACTTAAGGAGACTTGATTTTATTTCTTGTCGGTTATGAAGAAGAAATTTTATTTGTTCAGCCGCTAAGTTTTCATCTGCATTTGTAGGTGCTATGTCAAATAATTGACTTAATAAACTAATAAATTTTGTTTCGAGCAATTTTTGACTCGGAGATTTCTTCCTAGACTTATTAATTTGTGTTTTACACCACGTCTGAAACAACTTTTCTGTTTTTGAAATGCATCGATAGCGAGAAATTGTGGATAACTTAAATTTAGTCCATATATTCATAACCTCTAAAATTACAGCTTTTGCACTTTCGCGAAGATTAAGTTTCAACGTACGATGTTGATAATAAAAAAAAGGGAGTACATCACGATTTTTAGGTAATATATGACTCTTCAAATTTTTAGATTCGAATCCTACTAAATTAATATAAGTCAATTGTTGCGTTTTATCCGACATGGTTACGTAAGTAATTAACTGACTGATTGCAGTAATAAAATAATAGTTGATTACCTAACCTTTATCAAACGTAATAACAACGTAAAAAAGATGATCTCACACGTACCCAGCCCACTTGATGACACTTCTATTTGAATCAACTATATATCTCAATTTTTATAGGATAATATTGATTTGGACTTAGAATGCGAATAAAACAAATTGTAAAATCAAAATTTGTCATTTATCACATATATTTTATTTGAAACAATTGTTTTCGTTTTTGGGTAACCAGCTTATTACAGAAATTTTAGATAAAGTAAATTTTTTTCTTTCTATTGACTGTTATGATTCGAAAAATTCTTAAAAAATTCAAAAATTGTGTGTAAATTATATGTTAGAGCCAAAAACTGCTATATTAAATGAAAAAAATAAGTAAAAATAAAATTGAAGCGTAAATACAGCGTTTTGTTGACTGTTATAAAAAAAATTTAATATTTTGTTGATAGATTTTATAATTTGTTCTGAAATTTATTATTATAGCGAATAATCAATTGCAAACTTTAAAATTTTTGAGCCAAAAGTGATACAAAAAATTTTCTTGGCACAGATTTGTGGAACATTGAACGATCTACTAAAATTTCCTCAAACTTTATGGTCTGAGATCAAAATTTGAATATTAAATGGAAAAAATCGAAATTTCAAATAATCTAATTTTTCTAACGCCAATAAAAACGAGAGGGTTGACGTTAGAGACTGGACTATAAAAGCTTTTTTTTACAGAATTTAATACTGAAGAAGGATCAGTGATCGTTTTTTCGAAAAATAATGTTCTACATCAGCGTTTCTCAACCTATGGGGCGCGCCCCCTAGGGGGGCGTGTTAATATTAATGGGGGGGCGAGCATATCAGAAAAAAACACTAACATTGAATAATTTACTTAAAGAAAAGGAAAACAAAACTCTGACATAATCAAAAATAAAATACACATTAACACCGATATAGTAGGTACACTTATAAACAGGACTGTATTAATATTAATACTGCACACAAAATTATCAATACTAAATTAAAAATAAGTTTAATAATATTAATTCTAAAAAAAATTACTAGTGACTCCCTTAGGCCTGCTTGGCCGAGCAAAGCTTGTCGAAACAAGGTTTAATATTAGAAATAGACACTCTGAGCTCTTTTTCTACATTTAGCTGCGATCTATATTTGGTCTTCAAAGCAGCCACCGCAGAAAATCCTGTTTCGCAAAGGTAGGATGTTGAAAATGGCAATAGTATACGAAACGCTCTGGTTTTCAGTGCTTGAAACTCATCGTTCACGCCTGCCCAAAATTCAAAGAGGGATTTATTATCAAACTGTTTCTTGATTTCGGCGTTTGCCGTTAAGTCTATGAAGATTTCTTCTTCGGCAGTTGAGAGCCCTTCGGGAGTAATTTGAAACGGATTCCTAACCCACTCGTAATTAAGTATTAATTTGTCGTTGGTAAGAAAATATTTTTTAAAATTCTTTGTCAGCATGGCTAAATGATTTTCAATGGTTATGAAAACAACTTCCACGTGTTGTTGTTCAGCCTTGTAAGTTTGAATACATTCATCGACATTTGCAAACATTTCCAGGTTTTTTTGCTTTAAATTTCTGCTCCACAAATCCAATTTTCTACAAAAAGCGTTAACTTTATCACTCGTATCCAATATATGTGTATTTGTTCCTTGGAGCTGAAGGTTCAAGATATTAAGTTTCTCGAATATGTCGACCAAGTAGCTCAATTTCATCAGAAACAAACCATCTCGAAACATTTCGGCTTCCGGTCGGTTTTCTTCTTGTAGAAAAATGGCGAGTTCATGTCTTAATTCAAAAACACGTTGCAAACATTTCCCACGTGATAACCATCTTGCCTCACAATAGAATAGTAATGCTGAATGTACTGCACCCATATCTTTACAAAGTGCAGAAAAGATTCTAGTTTTCAAAGGTCTCATTTTTATGTAATTAACCTTTTACAACCGTAGTTAGCACAATATTTAGGCCAGGAGACATTTCTTTTGAAGCCAGAGCTTCTCTGTGGATCATGCAATGTGTCCAGATGCACAGTGGAGATTTTTGTTTTACAAGGGCTTGTATACTCTCAAACCTTCCGGACATTGAACGAGCCCCATCGGTGCATATTCCGACGCAATTCTTCCACTCTATATTTGCCTCGATTATTTAATCATCTAAGATAGCAAATAATGCTAGAGCTGTTGCTTTCAGTTCTATAGGTTTGCAAAAAAGGAGTTCTTCTACTACTGATATGCCATCACAAAATCGAACGTAGGCAATAAGATGAGCATCTTTATTGCTGTCTGTTGCCTCATCAAGCTGAAGTGAAAACAACTGGTCTCGCAACTTCCCGAGTAGCTGATGCTCTACATCTTCAGCTATATCACCAATTCGGCGGGCAACCGTATCATTTGATAGAGGTATGGACTCCAATTTTTTGGCAAAATTATCTCCAAACATGGTTTCTACAATTTCAATTGCAGCTGGCAAAATAAGCTCCTCGCCAATGGTGTGAGGCTTCTTACATCTGGCTATTTGATATGAAACTTTATAAGAGGCAACTAAAGCTTTTTCATTCACAGTCAAAGTTTTTTTTTAAAAATGATTTTTTCTTTTCGTATGATTTTAATTTTAACTCGAAGAATTCTCGGGGTTTGTTAACGTACTCACTATGATGCGTTACCAAATGTCGTTTAAGTTTATTAGGTTTCATGCTATCTGCTGCTAAAGTTTTTGAACAAATGATACACAAAGGCCTCTCTTCTTCATTGACTTCAGTACATGTGAACCCAAAATCTAAGTAATTTTGAGAATATTTTCTTGATTTTATTTTTGGAACTACTCTTGCCTGTGCACTTGTTGATGCTTCACTAGTATCGAATGCTCGCTTACGCCCACTTAAAAATTTATCCATGATTTTGCATAAATTTAAATTGACTGCTGGGGATATATATTTTAATACGAGCTGCAATTAAGACGCAAATTACAACATACGCATTCACAATAGATTTATCACAGAAAGAACGACTGACTCGACTGAGACTGACCAGAATTGATGAGATGCAGCGTGTATACACGTTCGCGCAGACGGTCGAGAATGTTCGGAATAACTCGGAACTTCTCTCGAAGAGAGGCGTTAATCGGCGTTGCCAATTATCAATTTACTTATTCTCGGTAAGTTGCAGGATTTGTAATTAAAGTTGAACTGTAAGTTTAGCGTCAAAATACTTACTTAAGGTACATTACTATTGCATACACACATTGCTATTGTGTGAGGGAAAGGGAGGGGGGGCGCGGTAATAATAATTTTTGAAAATTGGGTCGCGAATGTTGAAAGGTTGAGAAACGCTGTTCTACATAGTTTGCAGGAGAAATGAAGGTTAAAAAATCATTTTTCCATGTTAAATCAATGGTAAATCTTCAAATTCAGTGATGGAGTTCTTAAAGTTGATATTAAGAGCCCAAATTTTTACAGAATTTTTTTTATAGCATATATAACAAGAATTTCACATGCAATCGAAAAAAAAATTATCGCTTTTTTTTTAAACACCCTAATATATATATATATATATATATATATATATATATATATATATATATATATATATATATATGAAAGAGAATTCTTTGCTGGCTAATTAAATAAAGTAATTTAAATTATTGGGTATGCAGCAAAATTAAAGAACGAGTGTACTCTTATAAATTCTTTAATCCAAGCTTTCGGCTGTGGTTACAGCCATCATCTGGGAAGCTACAATACATTATAATTAAAGAAACTTAATAGTACTAATATGAGAAAGTGTACTTACAACTTTTTGAGAATGTTGTTAAAAAGGTGATATATAAAAACATGGATTATTAAAAAATGTAAAACATACGTAAGTATAACAACACATACAAATTGAAATAGATTAAAATTATTAATTTAACATTTACGTCGTATTTCAGGTTTGACTTTAAAAGTTAAGATGTTAAATTAACTTTGACATTGACTCAAATGAAATACCTAAAATTTGATATAAAGTATGTTTACCGAAACTAGCAACAACCAAAAACACAAATATATATATATATACACATATATATACACACATACATATACATACATACATACATATACACATACATACATATACACATATATACACATATACATATATACATATATAGGTACGTACATACATACATACATACACACACACACATAGGTATATATACACACATATATATAATAAAATTTAGATTAAATAAAATATATTGTTAAATTTTATAAATGTTTCATTTAATTACTGTTGTATAAATGTGTGTAAATTAACTTTAATTTTCAAGAGAATAAACTTAAATTAAGAATTTAAACGCTTATCTATAGATAACAGATAGGCAAACATTTCATTTAAATGATGAATATCTGATCTATGATTCATTGATTGAGAAAATTTATTAACAAACACCATCTCCATAAATAGCCTTCTCGTCATTTGGCTTTCACGACAAAGAATATTGACATTTTCATAATCGATACGATGATCTTTTGTTATAACGTGTAAACCCAAGGCACTCCTTTCTGGATGCAATCTACAGTCAGATTTATGTGATGTTAGTCGATCTTTAAGACGTCTGGAAGTTTGGCCAATATAAATTTGGTCACAATCTAGACAAGGTAAGCTGTAAACAACATCAGTCAAGGAAAGTGTCGGTGTTTTGTCTTTAAGCCTGGTGAATACCGCATTTGCTGTTAATGCAGTCTTAAAAGCAATTTTAACATTTTGAATAGGTTTAAAAATTCTAGCTAGACTTGGAGCTAAATCTCTGATGTATGGTAAAGACATGTATGAAGTTATATTATTATCATTATCATTAGATTGTGTATTTCTGTTAGATAAGGGTTGTGGACTATTAAACAACAACTTTTTTAACAAAGAAGCAGGGTAGCCATTTTCTATAAATAATTGCTTCCTTTCACAATAAAAATTTAAAAATACTTTTTCAATTATTTATAGAAAATGGCTACCCTGCTTCTTTGTTAAAAAAGTTGTTGTTTAATAGTCCACAACCCTTATCTAACAGAAATACACAATCTAATGATAATGATAATAATATAACTTCATACATGTCTTTACCATACATCAGAGATTTAGCTCCAAGTCTAGCTAGAATTTTTAAACCTATTCAAAATGTTAAAATTGCTTTTAAGACTGCATTAACAGCAAATGCGGTATTCACCAGGCTTAAAGACAAAACACCGACACTTTCCTTGACTGATGTTGTTTACAGCTTACCTTGTCTAGATTGTGACCAAATTTATATTGGCCAAACTTCCAGACGTCTTAAAGATCGACTAACATCACATAAATCTGACTGTAGATTGCATCCAGAAAGGAGTGCCTTGGGTTTACACGTTATAACAAAAGATCATCGTATCGATTATGAAAATGTCAATATTCTTTGTCGTGAAAACCAAATGACGAGAAGGCTATTTATGGAGATGGTGTTTGTTAATAAATTTTCTCAATCAATGAATCATAGATCAGATATTCATCATTTAAATGAAATGTTTGCCTATCTGTTATCTATAGATAAGCGTTTAAATTCTTAATTTAAGTTTATTCTCTTGAAAATTAAAGTTAATTTACACACATTTATACAACAGTAATTAAATGAAACATTTATAAAATTTAACAATATATTTTATTTAATCTAAATTTTATTATATATATGTGTGTATATATACCTATGTGTGTGTGTGTATGTATGTATGTATGTACGTACCTATATATGTATATATGTATATGTGTATATATGTGTATATGTATGTATGTGTATATGTATGTATGTATGTATATGTATGTGTGTATATATATGTGTATATATATATATATTTGTGTTTTTGGTTGTTGCTAGTTTCGGTAAACATACTTTATATCAAATTTTAGGTATTTCATTTGAGTCAATGTCAAAGTTAATTTAACATCTTAACTTTTAAAGTCAAACCTGAAATACGACGTAAATGTTAAATTAATAATTTTAATCTATTTCAATTTGTATGTGTTGTTATACTTACGTATGTTTTACATTTTTTAATAATCCATGTTTTTATATATCACCTTTTTAACAACATTCTCAAAAAGTTGTAAGTACACTTTCTCATATTAGTACTATTAAGTTTCTTTAATTATAATGTATTGTAGCTTCCCAGATGATGGCTGTAACCACAGCCGAAAGCTTGGATTAAAGAATTTATAAGAGTACACTCGTTCTTTAATTTTGCTACATACCCAATAATTTAAATTACTTTATATATATATATATATATATATATATATATAAAAACAAGGTGCCAAGAAAACGCGTATTAATAATAAACAAAGGGGGATAACGGGCATGTAACGCAACAAAGGATCATGGTTACAAGTAGGAATGGTAACCGCAGACATGCATGTTTCTGGCTCATTAGCCGTCATCAGTTCGTTGTTTTTGTGTTTTTGTATTTCTTTAAACATGTTTCCCCAACATCCTTTGCTCCCAAGTACCCAACACTTTTGCTAGCCAAGTGCAATACCCTACTTGGTTATGCCGCACTGATGACGGCTAATGAGCCAGAAACATGCATGTCTGCGGTTACCATTCCTACTTGTAACCATAATCCTTTGTTGCGTTACATGCCCGTTATCCCCCTTTGTTTATATATATATATATATATATATATATATATATATATATATAATGTACTTAATTTTCTTTAACCATTTTAATGTGTTTCTTTTTATTCTTGGGTAAAGGTTATAGTAATAAATAAGGAACACTGATTTTACAACGTTTCGCACATTTTTTATTGTGCTTTATCAAGTCTAAAAATAATTTATGAAATATCAAATTATGTTTACAATATATATAGAATGTACAAATTTAAACATATTAAAAATTCTTTAAAAATTTCTTTTAAAACAGTGTAGTTACCTTGGAGTTAAATATTTTAAATTTATATCATGAAGTTTTCAATTTACTTTACTTTAATGGAATATGTCATTAATACAAATTATTTAGTAGATAGGGAAGTAAATGAATGAGTGAAAAAAAAAAGAATTATCTAAAAGTGTATCTGGTGTTATTAAACATATAATATATCTACCTACTCACTATTTATACTTATTTTATTAGGTTGTAGTATATTTGGCTTAAATTATTTATATCTTTTTTGTCATTTACAGCTTCTTTTTCTCGTTTTATTTCATGATATAAATTTAAATTATTTAACTCCAAGGTAAGTACACTGTTTTAAAAGAAATTTTTAAAGAATTTTTAATATGTTTAAATTTGTACATTCTATATATATTGTAAACATAATTTGATATTTCATAAATTATTTTTAGACTTGATAAAGCACAATAAAAAATGTGCGAAACGTTGTAAAATCAGTGTTCCTTATTTATTACTATAACCTTTACCCAAGAATAAAAAGAAACATATATATATATATATATATATATATATATATATATATATATATATATATATATATATATATATATATATATATATTGTAACGTTTACTACGTTATTTGTTTGGCCTGGCCTAATAATATTTTATTTCATAATTTCTCGTCTATTTTGCTACGATATTTTTGGCCTGGCCTACGTCGGTTTGATTTTTACCATTCCGCGACCATTCTGTGGAGTCGTCGCAGACTTGATTTCCGTATAAGCGGGGAACTTTTGTTCACTCGGAAAGAGTGTCGGTATTTTTAATTTCTTTACAATTTGTGCTTCAAAGTCTGCAGTCCTATTCTTATTTCTTCTTCCTTCGTTTGGTGAGTAAAAATTAAATTGTTTAAAATTTTTAGTAATAGTCAAAAACTTGGTGAATGTATTTTATTGATTATAATAATTATATTATTCTAACTTTTAAATTATTTCGATTACAATCATTGTTTAAATCAGTTTTTATTGTGTTAAAAATATGTAAACAGATAAAGTGATTAACTTTTTTCTTTTCTCGAACTTGGAGAAACTTTGGATGATTGTAATCGAAATTAAGGTTTAGTGAGATGGAATTTTGACGGTCTGAATTTTTATTCATAGGGCCATTGCCAAATTTTGAAGGGTCCAAAGATAGGACTATTCTTATACGAAACCATTTTTTTTGGAGAGAAGTTTGGTTAAGCAGAATTCTTCTGGTCGATATATTCCGATTGCTTCCGCCACCGGGGACTATTCTCGGAAGAATCTAGCAGCGAACTTTACTAAAAGAAAACATCTGTAGTCCATTTGATTTATAAAAAACATCTTGCCTTCCGCATCTGTAGTCCATTTGTTGTAAAGAAAACATCTTGCCTTCCGCATCTGTAGTCCATCAGATTTAAAGAAAACATCTGTAGTCCATTTGTTGTAAAGAAAACATCTTGCCTTCCGCAGCTGTAGTCCATTTGATTTATAGAAAACATCTTGCCTTCCGCAGCTGTCGTCCATTTGATTTATAGAAAACATCTTGCTATCCGCATCTGTATTCCTGTGTTGATTTGGTCCGAAATTCCATCATTCCCGACGTGTTCCGAAGATGGATACAGAAAAAAGATAAGAAATTAGTTATTCACTATAAATTCATTACTAATTTTAATTACTAACTTTGGCAATAAACAATTTACACTGATTTAACCTCTTTTATTTGCTTGTCTGTATTTTGGCGCCCTTATATATTTGTTTGGGGGGAGTTAAGAAAAAAACCAGAAAGAATCCACGATCCCTGGAGCTAGCAAGGGTAAGTTAACGTTACAAATTCAATTTGTACGTTACAAATTGGCGCCCAACTAAGATTCTGGTTTTTTTTTGAGGCTTCTTCTAACAATTTCATTAATTTAAGTAATTTTAAATTTTTTTTCCATCAAATTTAAATACAGACATGCAAATATTTTATTAATATTTTTCTAACAATAACACTTTTTATCTTACTTGTTTTGTTGGAATTCATTATCGATAGATTCAAGGCTAACCGCTATTGTTGGGTATACTTCGAGTTTAAATTTTAATTTACCGAGTTTATTTTTCGACGAATATTACAGGTTTAATTTTTTTTCCTATTTCCTTACTACAATGTTGCCTTCTCATTTAAAAACAAAAGAATTAGATTATGAATTAAAAATCAGGGGTGTCGAGATCCCTCCTACTGTTGAGGCTAAACGGAAACTTCTTTCCGGGTTGTTAGCTCAAGAAAATGCAAATAGGAGTTTCAGTGAAATTGTAAATACCTTTTCCTTCGATGAAGATATTCTCGGTATTAAAGATTCTATTAGTTTTTTAAAACCTGATATTGACTCGTTTACTGGCGACAAATCTGCTCCTGTTTTTAAGCGTATTAATTCTAGACTTATTCAGATTTCGGGTAGAATCAACAGAGTTGCTTGCACTGAGGATAATCATTTTGCAATTTTACGTGCCTTAAAAAATGAATTAACTTTATTTGAAGCGGATGTTCATGAAAAGTCCAACACTTCCACTCCAACGATGCTGGACTCTCCTGTTGGTATTTCTTCGCCGGCATTTTTCCACAAGAACTTAGATGTTCATAAATGGAACATTTATTTTTCTGGTAATAATTCTGTTCACGATTTTTTGGAAAAGGTTGACATGTTACGAGTTTCTCGGGGAATTTCTGACAGTGATCTACTTTTACGTAGTTGTGATTTATTTAAAGATGAAGGTTTAACCTGGTTTATGAATAATCGTCATAAATTTTCCTCCTGGTCTGATCTAGTTGATAAACTTAAATTTGACTTTATTCCCTCAAATTTTCAATTTGATTTGGAAAATGTTATTAATAATAAATTTCAAACTAGAGGTGAAAGTGTAGCTCTTTTCATCGCTTCGATGGAGGGCCTCTTCAAACGTATGGATCTTTGTCCGGACGAACAAACTAGGGTATCTAAGATTAGACGTAATCTTCTTCCTACTTTCGTAAATCAACTTGCCCTTCAGTCTCCTTCAACTATCGATGAATTAAATATCCTGTGTAAAAAGATTGAGGAATCTCAAAATTGGTGCGATAGAGCCCAGAATGTCTCTTCCTTTAATTCTTCAAAAAACTGCAATTACAATTCTGGGGAACCGAATTTATGTGTACTTTCGAATTCTAGACCGATTAAATGCTGGAATTGCGATAAGTTAGGTCACGTTTATAATCAGTGTAGAGCTCGCAAAGAGGTTCCGTTCTGCTTTGGTTGTGGGAAAAAGAACACTATTAAGTCGAATTGCTCTTGGTGTCGTTCCAAGGTTTCAAAAAACGAATTTCAGACCGGAGACAGAAATTTGGCTACTCGTCCCGGTCATTCTTTAGCAATTCTGCCAGACAATTCTACAAACCCATCAAGAACAAATGTCCGAGAACATCGATCAAGCCAGTAACTTCCTTATCTGAGTGGAAAGAATATCTAATTTTTGTAAAACACTTTTTATCTTCTCTGCGAATTTCTCCTAAAAATAGTAATGCAATCTCGCGCTTGGAAACCAGTCCTTTATTTGTTAAAAAACAGAATGATAACAGGTTGTATTTAAATATATTGGTAGAAAAAATTAATATGCTTGCTCTTCTGGACAGTGGTTCAAACGCGTGTATTCTTGGTAATCAAGGTTTTCAGATGATTTCTCACTTAAAACTTCCTATTATCTACGATAATTCAATTCGTGTCACTACGGCGGATGGTAACCCTCAGCAAAGCATTGGCTTTGTTTATCTCTCTTTATCTTTATGAGGGGTTACTCATTCCTTAAAGGTTTTAATAATTCCTTCGATTGCTCATTCTCTCATCTTAGGAATGGATTTTTTGAACTTACTTAAGATTGATATAAACTTTGAGTCCTTATCTTATTCAATACTTTCCTCGTTGTGTGTTATTAATTCTATTCAACCTGTGTCTTCTCTTTCTGTGGTTCAGTTAAGCAAATTAGATAAAGTAAAATCCTTATTTAGAGACCTGGCCCCTGTTGACAGAATTGGTAGAACTTCTCTAATAACCCACGATATTGACACAGGTGATGCCAAACCTATTTGTCAAAGGCAATTCCCTCTATCCCCCTCAATGTTAGGTCATTTGAAGAAAGAAATTGAAGAGTTGTTATGTTTAGGTGTTATAAGGCCTTCCAATTCGCCTTGGTCTTCCCCTTGTTTTTTAGTTCCGAAAAAGGGTGATAACGGTTACCGAAAAGTTCTGGATAGTAGGAAGCTAAATTCTGTCACAGTCTCAGACTCTTATCCTATGCATCAGATTGATTCAATTCTAAATAAGTTACGAGATGCTAGATTTCTGTCCTCTATTGATTTAAAAAAAGCTTTTCTGCAAATTCCCTTAACAGAAACATCTATTCCAAAAACTGCATTCTCTATTTATGGCTTAGGCAGTTTTGAATACACGACTATGTGTTTTGGTTTAAAAAATGCCCCTAAAACTATGGCAAGATTAATGGATAGAGTCTTAGATCCGTCTATCATTCCCTATTGCTTTTGTTATTTGGATGACATCATTATTGCGACCCCGACTTTCGAACTTCATTTAGAGGTATTAGAAAAATTGTTTTTTAGATTGAAAGAAGCAAACTTGACCATAAATATGGATAAGTGTGAGTTCTGTAAGGATTCTCTGAAATATTTAGGCTTTCGTGTTGATCAGTGTGGTTTGCGTACAGATCCCGACAAGGTTACGGCAATTCTAAAATAACCCTATTCCTAAAAACACCACTGAAATTAAGAGACTTATTGGTCTAATTGGTTGGTACAGAAGATTTCTCCCAAACTTTTCTTCGGTTTGTTCGCCTATTACCGATCTCCTTAAGGGTCGAAAAAAAGGACAACCTATAATTTGGAACCCCGACGCTGACAAGGCATTTTCGAAAATCAAGCAACTCCTTACTTCTAGCCCAATTTTATCCAGTCCTAATTATTCAATTCCCTTCATTATTCAAACAGATGCGAGTGATACCGGTTTGGGTGCCATTCTTTACCAAGAATGTGATGGTGTTGATCACCCTATTGCTTATGCTAGTCGTAGCCTTTCTAGTGCAGAGAGGAAACTTTCCACGACGGAAAAAGAACTATTAGGGACGATTTTTGGAATCGAAAAATTCAGAGGTTATGTAGAAGGAACCGTTTTCACCTTAGAAACTGATCACTCATCTCTTCAATATCTGTACAAATTGTCGAATCCTTCGGGTCGTTTAGCCCGTTTAGCTTTACGATTGTCTCAATTTGACTTTATCATCAAGCACAGAAAAGGTTCTACCATGGTAGTGAGCGATGCGCTTTCTCGTGTTTATAATCCCGATATCGCTAGTCTAGACCTTGCCGATTTAAAACCGGACAAGTGGTACTTATCCTTAATCCAGAAAATTCAGACTTCTCCTGACAAATTTCCGTCATTTCGTGTCGATAACAACATTATTTATAAACATTTATTCTCAAAAAATCCTATCGAGAGTAATCTTTCCGATTGGAAAATTCTGGTTCCTACCGTTAATAGGGCTAGTCTCCTTAAATATTTTCATGATAGCGAAGCTGGTTGTCATTTTAGCATTTCTAAAACCTTCTCTCGTATTTCGGAACTGTATTACTGGCCTAAAATGAGGAAGGATATCTATCGTTACATCCGCAGATGTGCGATTTGCTCTTCGTGCAAAAGCTCTAATCTTCCGAAGGCTGGTTTGATGGGTAATTATAAAAATATTAATTTTCCTTTTCAATGGATTTCAGCTGATATCATTGGTTGTTACCCTAGATCCAAACTAGGCAACAGATATGCCTTGGTTGTTACGGATTGGTTTTCCAAATTCTGTCTAGTTCACCCTATGCCCAAGGCAACGACGAATAATATATTAAAGTTCTTAGAAAATCAAGTTTTCTTAATATTCGGTGTTCCTCAGGTTTTATCCGTTGACAACGGTAGTCAATTTACTAGTCGTGAATTCAAATGTCTTATGGAAAAATATAAAGTCCATGTTCGTTACAACCCCGTTTATCATCCTCAAGCGAACCACACTGAGAGAACCAACAAGAGTATCACTACAGCAATTCGTTGTTACATTCACGAAGCACATGACTCCTGGGATTCAAAAATACATCACGTTGCTCAAGCAATTAGGACTGCTCAACATGAAGTTACCGGTTATTCCCCTTCCTTCCTAAATTTTGCTAGAAATGTTCCTCTTTCCGGTGATTATTATGGGAAAATTTCTGATAATGCCAATAACTTAGCTTCTATTTCCGATAAAAGTAGTCGTTTAATTGACATTCAATCATTACCAAAGTTATTTGTTGAAGTTCGCAAAAAATTAAAACTTGCCTATGATAGGAACTCGCATTATTACAATCTTCGTAAAAGAGATATTGAATATCATGTAGGAGATAAACTGTGGAAAAGAAATCATGTCCTGTCTTCTAAGATTGATAAATTTTCGGCTAAATTCGCTCCTAAATACGTTCCTTGTATTGTGAACAAAGTTATTTCCAAACTAGTTTATAACGTTAAGGATACTAGAGGCAATGATTTAGGGAATTATCATGTATCTGATTTAAAAAAAGATTTTTCTGATTTTGATCAGAACTTGTCTGATAGTGAGGGCTCTGACAGTGAAAATGATGATAATATTTGACGAAATCACTTTTGTTCTGATCACTGGAGTCACTTCACTGAAGGCATAAGTTATTAACTTTTCAATTTCTATTTCTTAGATTTTTTAAATTCTTAAAAACTTTTTCAAAATTCTTTTCAACCTTTTAGATTAACTTCGATTGTCATTTAATTTTTTTAAAAATTTAAAGAAAAAAAAAAGTATTAGTATTTTTGGATGCTTAGTTTGTTCCTTATTCAAAATTTTTTTTTTCCTTCTTTACTTAGTGATTATTGCCTTTCAGTCTTCTTACCGTTTGAGTATTCGTTTTCTGATCCTGATTGATTTCGTCATTTTTACCTTTATTAACTGTCCTATTTTTTTTTTTTGATGTTCACATTATTCCGTTGTTTGTTGTCATTTTGAATGATAAATATTATCGTTTATCTTTTTCATTATCTCCAGTTATTTCTTGTCTTTTTATGATAGCAATTACCTTTTATCTTTTTTATGTCTCTTGTTTGCTTAGCGATAAGACTTGTCAACTTATTTTTGATCTGAATATTAGTTGATTTATCTTTTAGTGTTTAGTCACATTTTCGTTCAACTGATATTTGGTTTCAATTTTTCTCGTTCATTGAATATTTCCTTGGCTTTTGGGCTTGTTTTTATTACTCAAGTTGAGTATTTTTTTTGTGTATTCAATGATTCTGTTGTCGACAGTCTTATCTTTGTCTTCGTTGCTATGTTTATTTTTATTTTTCATGGCTGACATGCCATCTAATAGCGTTGCGAATAACCATTGGTTATGCCGAGACCACCCGTCTTCGCTGAGCTCCTCGCATCCCCTGTCCAGCGTGGAGAAACTTCAGTGTTGACCGTTCCATTGGGTTGGCTGGTACCCCTTGTAAAAATCCAGTCACTTCGTCTTTTGACGGTTTAACTACCTGGGTTTCTTCAAAACCCATGGTAATTTTACTTGCTTCACTGGGTCCCTTCAAGTCCCGGGCTTAGGCCCAAAACGTCCCTCCGTGCTTTTTTCTTTGGCCTTAGGTTTTGGTGGGTGCTGAGGCTGCACGGGGAGTTGCTCTTAAGTGGGACTGCATTGGTTACGCTCTGCCAGTGGGAGGTGAATTGCTTGCCGACAGGGACCTGAGGGAAAACTGTCACTATGTGGGGGTTCACTACTGCTGGTAGAGTCAGATGGCCTTGCAGAGCGCCCCGTGGAAGTCCCAACAGTATCTTAATCTTTGTTACCGTAACTTGTCTTTTGTTATTTTTTCCGGCGGAAGTTCAGATGTGGGTGGGGACTGTGTTCGTCGTTTGCTGGGTGAGAGGGCTTTGCATACTGTATGGTGTGAGGTCCAAGGGTGTGTAACCTTGACGCGATTAACATCTTTCGCGAGGTCGCCCTTGGAAGTGTGCATTGTTACCGCTCACTCGGTGGGCCTCGACCACAGTTCGCCGATACGGATGAACCGACGTCGTTTTAGTCTGGTGGTACTTTAACGCACTGGGTGCTTGCTCCCGAGTTTTCTCAAAAAATTTGTTTTCTTTCTTCTTTAGAGGTAAAGCGTAGTAAGGTTTCCTGCTTTTAAATTTTTTTTTTCGAGAATGTTTTTTTTTATTATTTAAGAAGTACTCAAATTCTTGTGGTTGCCTTTAATTATTAAATGTTGTTTATTTTTCTTTACCGATTCACCAGTTTTTGATTATTCACTTTTTTACTGTTTTTGGATTTTAATAGTTTAACTTTTTAATAAAAAAGAAAAAGAATTTCCAATTCTTTTTTTTCCGTCAGGTTACCGTGGTGTAACGTTTACTACGTTATTTGTTTGGCCTGGCCCAATAATATTTTATTTCATAATTTCTCGTCTATTTTGCTACGATATTTTTGGCCTGGCCTACGTCGGTTTGATTTTTACCATTCCGCGACCATTCTGTGGAGTCGTCGCAGACTTGATTTCCGTATAAGCGGGGAACTTTTGTTCACTCGGAAAGAGTGTCGGTATTTTTAATTTCTTTACAATTTGTGCTTCAAAGTCTGCAGTCCTATTCTTATTTCTTCTCCCTTCGTTTGGTGAGTAAAAATTAAATTGTTTAAAATTTTTAGTAATAGTCAAAAACTTGGTGAATGTATTTTATTGATTATAATAATTATATTATTCTAACTTTTAAATTATTTCGATTACAATCATTGTTTAAATCAGTTTTTATTGTGTTAAAAATATGTAAACAGATAAAGTGATTAACTTTTTTCTTTTCTCGAACTTGGAGAAACTTTGGATGATTGTAATCGAAATTAAGGTTTAGTGAGATGGAATTTTGACGATCTGAATTTTTATTCATAGGGCCATTGCCAAATTTTGAAGGGTCCAAAGATAGGACTATTCTTATACGAAACCATTTTTTTTTGGAGAGAAGTTTGGTTAAGCAGAATTCTTCTGGTCGATATATTCCGATTGCTTCCGCCACCGGGGACTATTCTCGGAAGAATCTAGCAGCGAACTTTACTGAAAGAAAACATCTGTAGTCCATTTGATTTATAAAAAACATCTTGCCTTCCGCATCTGTAGTCCATTTGTTGTAAAGAAAACATCTTGCCTTCCGCATCTGTAGTCCATCAGATTTAAAGAAAACATCTGTAGTGCATTTGTTGTAAAGAAAACATCTTGCCTTCCGCAGCTGTAGTCCATTTGATTTATAGAAAACATCTTGCCTTCCGCAGCTGTCGTCCATTTGATTTATAGAAAACATCTTGCCATCCGCATCTGTATTCCTGTGTTGATTTGGTCCGAAATTCCATCATTCCCGACGTGTTCCGAAGATGGATACAGAAAAAAGATAAGAAATTAGTTATTCACTATAAATTCATTACTAATTTTAATTACTAACTTTGGCAATAAACAATTTACACTGATTTAACCTCTTTTATTTGCTTGTCTGTATTTTGGCGCCCTTATATATTTGTTTAGGGGGAGTTAAGGAAAAAACCAGAAAGAATCCACGATCCCTGGAGCTAGCAAGGGTAAGTTAACGTTACAAATTCAATTTGTACGTTACAATATATATATATATATATATATATATATATATATATATATATATATATATATATATATATATATTGAGATGATATATGTTACTATGCTATTTCAAATTAAGTAAATATAAAGAAAATTATAAAAATCGAGAAAAGGAAATTATATTCTCATTCCAAGGCAGAGTGCAAATGAGTTAATTTGGGATAATTTATAATCGTCGTCTTCTTCTCAACACCTAAAAAAGGAAAAAATAAGATAAAATTAAAAATTAAAATACACAAGTACATATAAAAAAAAGATTCAAAGAACAAAATTAATATAATTTATCAATAATATATAAAATTCTAATAATCATGTATCAAATAGATAAGGAGAATAGCTATTGAAAAAGTGTATAAACTTTATGATACCTTGGTAATCAAAACCGATTTTAAAAAAACTAAGACAAAATGAAATAAAAAAAACCAAGTGTTAAGACATCAATGTAAAGTTTTACATAAATCTTAGTATAAAATATTAGAATTCATATAAGAAAATAAAAGAAAAGGGGTGTACTTACTTTTAGAATAGACAATGTTTGTTCTCAAGACATATTATGATTTATTATTAGTATAATTTCCAAATGAAAAATTCTGAAAATAGAAAGATATTAGATTATATTGTAGATAAGATATTATAAAAATTAACAATTCATTTAAAGTACAGCAGATTTTAAAAGAATAAGTATTGTATTAAATGTAAATAATTAGTTGAGTATTAGATTTTTTTTTTTTGTAATTTGATTTGATAAAGAATTTGTAGGAGAAAGATTTTATGAAATTAATAACTCATTAAAAGTTTAGTAAATTGTAAAAAAGAATTTCTATTATATTTAAATGTAAATAAGGAATTAGGTATAAGATTTTTGTAATTTTATTTGATTAATAATTTAGTAGGCGAATATCGCATGTTAATGTATAGTGTAAGATTGTTTGTGGATTCAGTTGTTAAAATTGTTGATTCGCTGAATCTCTCTCTTGTTTTTGGCTTTTGAAGCGATAGCATGTAATAAAATTTGCTCTATTAAAATTTCGATTTTTTTTACTTAAATACTTATAAAAGAACGTCTAAAAGTAGTAAAAAGTGTTAATAAAGCCACAAGACCACTGCTGATAACCACTGGTAAGAATTAAAGTCCATATAAATGGGGAAATAAATATTAGTTATGGAGTGCAGAGCAGATTAGTCGTATGAATGCTTCCTGAGTAATATAATTCAAGTAAAACTGGTTTATGATAAGAAAGAAAGCAATAATTTACTCACCATTTGATGCAAGATCAAGTTATTTCCGGAGGAAAAGAAAATTTAGTCGTCTACATCTATAAAGTGTCCGTATATCATTGATGTTCCTGGGAAATGGTTGGATTCCAATAGGAAGTGATATCCTGTGCTTTCGATTGTCCAGAGGGAATAGCAAAACTTCAAAACATGGTATCTATTTCCAAATTTTTTTAAAAAATAAAGAACATTTCTGTGTTTCATTCTTCTGTAGATTATGAACATTTGATATCACTTGTACACTGTTTCACTATTTATATAAGTTGTTTGCACATCTTTTGATAAGTTGAATTTGATTTATTGTTCACAAAATTCAGAATTTTTCATAACCCTCAATTTAACGAGGTTTTAATTTGAAGATAATGTGTCTTTGCGCACAAAACAATAAGAAAAAGTGAGGTTAAGATCAAATCGAAATTGTAGTACAAAATTGCAATTTGGTATAAGATTGTTGAATTTTATTATTTTTTTTTTGAAATTTTCAATATTAGTTAAATTTGAATCTATTTATTAGTGGAGATTTTTTTTTTGAACTCGCACCTTGAGAAAGAGAATAGCTAAGAATTTATATTAAAATAACAATTATTAAATAAAAGAAATTAAGTTGAAATATACCTTATCCACATCTACATCAATATTAAAATAAATATTTTCAAGGTATATTATAAATTTTGGCGCCCAACGTGGGGCTATAAACAATCAAAATTAGAGCCTATTCAAATAATTAAAACTTGAGAATTTTGTTCAATTTTTTTTTTTCATTATTTCGCTCTAAACAATCAAAACTAGAGCCTTTTAAAATAATCAATATTTGAGAAATTTTCGCATATCAAAACAAAACTCTAGAAAACTTGGTTTGGTAATAATTTTTATTTTTATTTGTTTGTGTGATTCTGGGTTATTTATAACTAATAATAATAAACAGGTATTTGCTTGTAAAATATTCATTGGTATAAAGGTATTCAGATAAAAATTTGTACATTATTTGTATTTATCTGGGAATTTGAACTGTAAGTATGGATAAAAAAATGAGATTAAGAGATGGTAAGGTAGTCGGAGAGGATAGTGAGAGTAGTGATGGAGGAGAGATTGAGATGGAAAGTGTGGCGGTACAAGTACATGAAGAGAGAGTATTAGGAGCAGGGGATTACCGAGTGGAAGAGCTGATTCAAACGGGACAGACACAGGAAGAAGCAGAGACAGAAGAAGGAGATAATTTGGGAGAGATAGGGGAAGAACAGGATCGAACTATGGTTGAAATAGAGACAGAAGTAACTGCTGGTGGAAATGAACAGGAAGAACAAGTAGTACAGGAAAGACCAAGAGAAGAGCCCCAAGCTGATATGTTCAGGATGATACAAAGTTTAATCATGAATATGAATGAAGATATAAACAAAAATATGAATAAGAAATTTGATCAGCAAGATAAGAAATTTGATCAACAAAAAGAAGATATAGGAAAGAAGCTGGATCAGCAGAAAGTTGATATTAAAGAAGAAATAAATAAAAAATTGGATGAGACGAATAAAAGCCTGGAAGAAATTTAAGCAGATAATAATATATTTAAAAAAGAAATTAGCAGTATTAGAGAAGATAGTTTGAAGATAAGGGAAGAAGTTAAAACTATAAAAAAGGAATTTGACAAGAAAATGGAACAGCAAAACAAGAAATTAAGGACTGAAATACAGGATACTGGAGTAAAAATTAGGGGGGAAATTGAAAAAGGTATAGAAATTAAAATAAAAGAAGTAAATAAATCAATTAAAGAAAATTTACCTGAAGAAATTGAGCTTGAAATCAGCAAACAAACAGAAATTATAAAAAAAGAAATAAGACAAATACGAATCCAAGAGCAAATTAATGAAGAGGTAGTGGATAATTTAAAAATTAATTTAGGAAAAGAATTTGAAAGACTAGAGGGAGAAGTAGAAAAACAAAAAGGAGTTTGCAGTAAGAATCAGGAATTAACTGGGTTAAAATTAAGTAAGGAAATGGAGGATATACAGAAGAAGCTACAGGAAGTTATGGAGAATAATGTTAGAGGAAATGCATTGGGAGTTCTTCCCAATATGATGTCACACTACAACAATGCAGGAATTAAATTTGATGGAAACATAAACCATATTCATCCAAAAGTATTCGTCAATATCGTGAAAAGCAAAACAAAATATACTAGTGATTTCTCGGAACAAAAATTGTTAATACGTAATATGTTAACAGGACATCCTTTACTTTGGTTTTGCAATAAAGAAAACCAAATTTTTTCGATGAAAGATTTCGAAGAGCAATTTTGTAAATATTTCTGGGGAGAAATACAACAGTCGACATTTAGGGAAAAATTGTATTTTGGAAAGTTTAACTACAAAAAAGGAAGAAATTATAATGCATATGCAATGCAACTTTATAATAATGTGCAATATCTAGAACCTGAAATGAGAGAAGAAGAAATAGTATTATATGTGTCGAGACAATACAACCATGAAGTGACTGAGACGATAGCTATACACAACATTAAAACCATGGAACATCTCTCAAATTACTTACAAAGACTAGAACGCAGTTTAATGAGTGAAAGTAGAAATGATGGGAATGAAAGATTTAATGATCGGAATAGGTATGAAAACAGGAATTCTGGTGGTAATAGATTTAATGATAGGAGTAGAGAAAAAAATAGGAATAATAGTAATGATAGATTTAATAATAGGAACAGGGAATTTAATAGGGGATATAGTGATTTTAATAGGAATGATAATAGAAGTGGTAGAAATTGGGAAAATAGGAATTTTGATAGGAGAAATAGGGATGTTTCAAATAACAATAATTATGACAGGAATACGGGGTCAGGAAATAGATGGAACAGAAACAGTGATAATAATGGCAGAAATGAGGTTAATCGCAATGTAGGGAACCAGAATAATGAATGGCGAGATAGAGGTGAGAATAGTCGACAGGTGAATGTTATGAGTGCAAATCAGAGTGGCCAGGAGCAGAACGTGGATTTTGCCTAAGTCGCTTCCACGTGCGTAATATCATCTACTCTTCTAGGTATGAACATCCTGGAGAATTTCTTGTTAATGATGATGAAATTAAAACCAATGAACTTAGGAGGTTAATTTTTATAGAGGGGGTTTTTCAAAATATTAAATGCCAAATTATGATAGATACTGGTTCAGAGGTTACTTTAATTAGTCAAAAAGTAGTGTCACAAGTTAAACAAGATGATATTATGATGATAAAAACAAATAAATTATCATTAGTGGGAGCGAATAATAAAAAATTATATGATACCAACAACATGATTATGGGAGAAATACTAATAGGTATTAAAAAATATAAAATCCAAATGTTACTTATTCAAAATTTAAATTATGACATTATATTAGGTTCAGATGAATTGAGTAATTACAAGGTAGTAATAGATTATGAAGAAGAATGTTTGAAATGGGAACAACAGAGAATACCATTTAAATTAGGAAATAATGCAAATCAGGAAGCTGATCTGAATAGACAGTATAATAATATTGCCAAGGTAGATTATAATGAGTTAGAAGGAAACTGTGGACAATATCAAAAAGAAGTGGAAATGTTGTGTAAAAAGTATTGTAAACTATTTAATGAAGAAACGTGTATAGCATCAAATTATACCCACAAGTTGAAGATGATGGATGGAATTGTATACCAATTTTGTGTTGTACCCTATGGATTACAAAGTTCTTGTGCAGCATTAGTTAAAACGTTACATACAATATTAAATAAAGATGAATCATTTATACTACATTATATTGATGATATTTTGGTGTATTCAGAAAATGAAGAAATACATAAAGAACATTTGGAAATAACTTTAAAGGAACTGGAAACAGCAGGTTTGAAATTAAATGTGGAAAAATGTAAATTTTACCAACAAGAAATTAAATATTTAGGATATGTTTTAAATACTACAGGGGTAAGCATGGATCCAGAAAGATACATTTAAGAAATTATTAAATACTTAAGAATTTTATGTAGCCAAGACCACGAATTATGGGAAAATAACTTGGAAGAAGTTCAGAGATATGTGAATGAAACTCCGCATGGAATTACGAAAGAATGTCCGGAATTGTTATTTAAAGGAAGAGCACCGGAAAGGAATTGGGAGGTAGTTAGAAATCAAGAGATGGATGAGATTTTAGAAAAGGTCAACAAAAATTTGAAAAGAAATGCTGATAGATATATTAAAAGACAGGAACAGAAATTTAAAAAGAAAACTAAATTCAAAAAGGGGGACTTGGTTATCATTAGAGCATTACAAGTGGCAAACAAAAGGGAAAATCAATGTGCTAAATTATTAATGCCATTTGAGGGACCATATTTGGTTGACAATGAGAATGCACAAAACAGTTATAGGTTGGTTTGTCCGAATACGGGTAGGTTAAGAGGAATTTTTAATATTAAGGATGTATACAAGTTTACACCTGCAGAAGGGTAGATGATATTTAGAACAATTTTGTAAATAGATGTTATGTTGTAAATAGTAATTTTAGGTGTATATAGTTTTTTTTTTTTTGTTTTTTGATAGGGGGATGTTTATAGAATAAACATTAAGAAAATCCAGTGAAATGTTAAATCATTAGAATTTAAATTGATATGAATAAACAGTCTGAATATTTTGCATAAAAGTTTTTTTTTTCCAAGAGATGATCTTAGAGAAATTAATTTTGTCTTGGTATTCTTTGTACATGAATAAGTATTTACAAGCAAGTACATAATATATAAACAGATTATAATATGAAATATAGAACAAAGAAATTTGTATAAAATTTATTAAAATATAATCGGACATAGAAAAATAAAAAAGAAAAATTATATGAAACAAAGTATTTAACAGTTATAAATGTGGAAAATTTGGAATAGAAATTATAATTTTTTAATCAAATATGAAAATATGATTGATTCAAAAATTTTAATTGGGGGATTTGAGATGATATATGTTACTATGCTATTTCAAATTAAGTAAATATAAAGAAAATTATAAAAATCGAGAAAAGGAAATTATATTCTCATTCCAAGGCAGAGTGCAAATGAGTTAATTTGGGATAATTTATAATCGTCGTCTTCTTCTCAATACCTAAAAAAGGAAAAAATAAGATAAAATTAAAAATTAAAATACACAAGTACATATAAAAAAAAAAAATTCAAAGAACAAAATTAATATAATTTATCAATAATATATAAAATTCTAATAATCATGTATCAAATAGATAAGGAGAATAGCTATTGAAAAAGTGTATAAACTTTATGATACCTTGGTAATCAAAACCGATTTTAAAAAAACTAAGACAAAATGAAATAAAAAAGAACCAAGTGTTAAGACATCAATGTAAAGTTTTACATCAATCTTAGTATAAAATATTAGAATTCATATAAGAAAATAAAAGAAAAGGGGTGTACTTACTTTTAGAATAGACAATGTTTGTTCTCAAGACATATTATGATTTATTATTAGTATAATTTCCAAATGAAAAATTCTGAAAATAGAAAGATATTAGATTATATTGTAGATAAGATATTATAAAAATTAACAATTCATTTAAAGTACAGCAGATTTTAAAAGTATAAGTATTGTATTAAATGTAAATAATTAGTTGAGTATTAGATTTTTTTTAGTAATTTGATTTGATAAAGAATTTGTAGGAGAAAGATTTTATGAAATTAATAACTCATTAAAAGTTTAGTAAATTGTAAAAAAGAATTTCTATTATATTTAAATGTAAATAAGGAATTAGGTATAAGATTTTTGTAATTTTATTTGATTAATAATTTAGTAGGCGAATATCGCATGTTAATGGATAGTGTAAGATTGTTTGTGGATTCAGTTGTTAAAATTGTTGATTCGCTGAATCTCTCTCTTGTTTTTGGCTTTTGAAGCGATAGCATGTAATAAAATTTGCTCTATTAAAATTTCGATTTTTTTTACTTAAATACTTATAAAAGAACGTCTAAAAGTAGTAAAAAGTGTTAATAAAGCCACAAGACCACTGCTGATAACCACTGGTAAGAATTAAAGTCCATATAAATGGGGAAATAAATGTTAGTTATGGAGTGCGGAGCAGATTAGTCGTATGAATGCTTCCTGAGTAATATAATTCAAGTAAAACTGGTTTATGATAAGAAAGAAAGCAATAATTTACTCACCATTTGATGCAAGATCAAGTTATTTCCGGAGGAAAAGAAAATTTAGTCAGTTTCAAAAATGGCCGACAAAGTATCTCTTGCCAGTCGGCTGTCAAGATTTAGTAAAAATGACTTAATAGAAATAATTTTAAATCGTAAAGTACCTGAGAATTTGAGTGATTGTGACGAGCTGCAGTATATCACAGAAAACGTGTGTGAAAAGTGCTCAAAAAATCAAGAAAGTGAAGAAATAATGAACAACACAAGTAAGGTTAGTGTGGCATGCAATGCCGAATGTAAACAAAATCATAGACTACAAAACTGTGAGTACAAATTTCTTAATAAGGAACTTGATCAAAAAAATCATCTAATTGAACACCTGGAGTCACGTATTGTTGAACAGTCAGATATGATTTTAGTTTTTAAGACTTTGTTTAATAATAATAATGAAACAAAAGATAAGCAAATTTTACAACCACAAAAGCCATCTAGAGATAACGAGCCGAACAATCACCGAGCAAGCAATAGTAAAAATTCTACAGGTAGCAGAATACTGCAAAAATTAAATTTTGTTGGTGATACGGGAGAGGTTCAAAAACAAAGCATACCTGTAAAAGAAGCCAAAAATTCAAATTCTATAATAAAACCTTCGACTGTCGCAAATGCTATTGATGACGCAAAGAACAGCCTTCGAACATCATCGGAAAATGACGGCTTCCAGTTTCAAAGGAATAAGCGAAATCGTTCTACTAAAAAGAATAACCCAGTGATTGGAAACAATGAGATAATCACCAATCACTCCCTCAAGACATGTGACTCACTATCTTTCTTGCATGTTTACAAGCTCCATCCAGAGACTACAGCAGAACAAGTAAAGGCATTTCTAGAGCAATCTTTTCCTGAGGTCAAGTGTGACCAACTAAACTCTAAATACCCAGAGTACTATTCATCGTTTAAGGTCACTATTCGAGAGGAGCATCTTGAACAAGTACTAAATCCATCAATCTGGCCCAAGGGTGCCTGTGTAAACAGGTTTTTTCACAAGAGGAAAACACCAAGGACGACCAGCTAAATATCAAGCAGCCATTTGACTATTGGAGGGAAAACTCTTTCACAGACTTTCTGACTAAATATTTTTCTAAAAAGTATTCAGGGACTTGCTGATAAGATTGATCAACTGACCTTATTCTTGGATAATAATTCATTTGATTTAGTCTGCATATCAGAACATTTTCTAAAAATAGAAAATCTAAATCAGATTTATCTACCAGAATACAAATTAGCCAGTTCTTATTGTAGAACTAATGTATCACGAGGTGGGGTATCTATTTTTATAAAAAGTAATTTAAATTTTGAGGTATTAAACTTTGACAATTTTAACGTGGAACGTTACTCCGAGTTCTGTGGAGTTGACCTGGGTGAGTATCTGATTCTGTGTATCTACAGGTCTAGTTGTTTGGAACGTAAACCTTTTTTAATTAATTTTGAAGGTTTATTACATTATCTTTTTAGAAACAGTATGACCAAAAAAATCATTATTTTGGGTGATTTTAATTTTCATTTTAATGTTCAAACGACTGAGCTTTCTGATTTAATTAATCTAATTAATAGTTTTGGTATTAAACAAACTATTTTCGAACCAACGCGTTTAAAGAATTGCATTGACAATATCTTGACAGATTTGTCGGGTGATGAATTTCGATCCGGAGTTTTGCATTTGCCTTTTTCAGATCACTCTGGCCAAGCCCTGGTGTGGGGTGGGTTTTTAAGTAAATCAAAAATAAAAATTACTAGGAGAAACTTTACTACCAACGGGTTTGTCTTATTAAGAAATGAAATATTAGCTACAAATTGGAGTTTTTTTAACTCTAGTGAACAAAACGTAGACGTTCTGGGCAGTTTTTTAACAAATTTTTATTTAGTTAATATTGACAAATTATTCCCCCTTAAAACTAAAAAAGAGAACAACAAAAAACTGGTAAATTGGTTTACAAGCGATCTTAAATCAATGCGGGATCAGGTAAATACTCTAAAATTATTTAGTCAAAATTCTGAATCTCACTCGTATAAAGAACTTTACAAACAAACATATAAAACATACAAAAATGCTATAAAGTCTACAAAAAAAAAGGCTTATGACTCATATATATTAAATTCAAAAAATAAATGTAAATCCGCTTGGAAAATAATAAATACGGAGAGAAATAAAAACAAAACAAACGCTGATAAAAAGTCCCAAATTTCCTGTTATCAGTTTAACAATTTTTTTGTCTCAGTTGCCGAGAATATCGTAAAAGATTTACCAACAGTGGATCACGATACGCTATTGACGAAAATAACAAGATCAAGTCATACTTTTAAATTAAAAATGGTTACAGAACAGGAAGTTTTTTACACTTTTATTTCTTTAAACAGGTCCTCGGCGGTGGATGTTTATGAACTTAATTACAAAATCTTGGCAAATACGATTGATTTAATTATAACACCTTTGACGTTGCTAATTAATATGTGTTTTTCTACGGGTCGATTTCCTCAAGCATTTAAATTAAGTAAAGTAATTCCTCTGTTTAAGAAAGGGGATATAAACAGCCCTGATAATTATCGCCCAATTAGTATTGTACCTTTGTTTGGTAAAATTATAGAAAAGCTTATAAAAAACCAGCTTACAGTCTATCTTGAAAACTTTAATATCCTGAACGATAATCAGTTCGGTTTTAGGCAGGGGCGATCTACAGTGAAAGCTTTATTAAATGTTGTAGCTAGCGTAACGGAGGGCCTGGATGCGGGTAGGCATAGTATTTTAACTCTTTGCGATTTAAGTAAAGCTATCGATTGCATTTCACATAGCATATTATTTAAAAAGCTTGATATTTATGGTATACGTGATATTGAGTTAAATCTAATCGAAAGCTACACATCGGGTAGAGAGCAAGTTGTTTATTTTAACGAGAAATTCTCTAAAACAGGAGCTTTAAACTATGGTGTGGCTCAAGGATCTGTATTGGGCCCTTTATTATTTATTATATACATAAACGATTTAGTTCAATACATGGAATCAACTTTATGCACAAATTTTGCTGATGATGCTGGTTTCAATGATCAAAGTACAAGCATTGATGAGCTCTCATCTTTATCCAATGAATCTTTAAATAAAGCTCAATCTTGGTTTGAGGCACATAACTTACTTCTTAATAAAAATAAAACACAAATACTTAAAATACCCAGAGATTCTAGACTGGCAGAGGGTAATAGTGTCAAGCTACTTGGCTTAACACTTGACGATAAGCTTTCGTGGGGGCCTCACACGGAGAAACTGTCAAGAGAATTGTCAAGTGTCATATTTTTAATTAGGAAATTACGCAGCTTTGTTAGTTTAAGCGTTTTAAAATCAAGTTATTTTGCGTTGTTTCACTCCAAGATTTCGTATGCAATTCCTTTATGGGGCCATAGCTCAGCTTCTCTTAAAATTTTTATACTTCAAAAGAAAGTTATTAGAGTCCTATGTGGTGTGGGTTATCGGGAACACTGTAGACCATTATTTCAAAAACACAGAATCATGCCTCTCCCATGTGTTTTTATTTACTTCACTTTATTGGAAATACACTAAATAAAAAACAAATTACCATCCTCACATAAAAATCAAAACTATGCAATGCGAGACGACAGATTAACGATTCCACATCATAAATTAGCAAAATCAAAAGCAAATTCGCTAAACCTTAATCTATACAATGCTTTACCTAAGAAAATAAGGAGTTTATCTTTAAATAAATTTAAAATTTCTGTTAAAAAATTTTTAGTTTCAAACTGTTTTTATAGCCTTGACGAATTCTTAAAATCCTCAATGGAAAATTTTTAATTTTTTTGTTAAATATGAAATGTGACTACTTACGCCGCTTTCTTGTTTATACTTAAAAACACTTTGTTTATTGCTAATGTTTCTTTATTTTTGTCTACTATAAGTATTTAATGTTTATTGTTAATGTTTCTTTATTTTTGTTTACTATAAGTATGTATTGTATATATGTATACCTATATTTTTCTTAATTTTTAAATTGCACCTTATGTGCTATATAATTTTTATGACTTGCTATAATTTACAATTTGTAAAAACATAGTCAAATAAACGTTTCAGTTTTAGTTTCAGTTTCAGTTAATCGTCTACATCTATAAAGTGTCCGTATATCATTGATGTTCCTGGGATATGGTTGGATTCCAATAGGAAGTGATATCCTGTGCTTTCGATTGTCCAGAGGGAATAGCAAAACTTCAAAACACGGTATCTATTTCCAATTTTTTTTAAAAAATAAAGAACATTTCTGTGTTTCATTCTTCTGTAGATTTTGAACATTTGATATCACTTGTACACTGTTTCACTATTTATATAAGTTGTTTGCACATCTTTTGATAAGTTTAATTTGATTTATTGTTCACAAAATTCAGAATTTTTCATAACCCTCAATTTAACGAGGTTTTAATTTGAAGATAATGTGTCTTTGCGCACAAAACAATAAGAAAAAGTGAGGTTAAGATCAAATCGAAATTGTAGTACAAAATTGCAATTTGGTATAAGATTGTTGAATTTTATTATTTTTTTTTTGAAATTTTCAATATTAGTTAAATTTGAATCTATTTATTAGTGGAGATTTTTTTTTGAACTCGCACCTTGAGAGAGAGAATAGCTAAGAATTTATATTAAAATAACAATTATTAAATAAAAGAAATTAAGTTGAAATATACCTTATCCACATCTACATCAATATTAAAATAAATATTTTCAAGGTATATTATAATATATATATGTATATATATATATATATATATATATATATATATATATACGAATAATGGTATAGTGACTGGTTCAATATAACGTGAAGTCAATCGTGGAGTTGCAGTCAACGTTTGGCCAAGGTAAGTAAAGAAAACTCTTTGATTTCAGTCAAGCTTTCGAATTTATTTAATTCTTCTTCAGGACATCTGTGGTGAAGAACAATTTTTATATAATAAAGAAATATTGTTACAAATGTGATGACTTACTAATCGTGAGGTTATAAGAGAACCGACGAATTCCGTTTGACAACATTACACTAATAAAACATTTTAAAAATCAGGTACATCACTATTAAAATACATAAAAATATATACATTTACACCATAAAACTTATAATTTTGTTATTTTTAGCATGGAGGTTTGTCTGTAAATGATTGAATTTTAATGTGTCTTCAATTTCCTTTTTTTTATCTGTGTGTTTTTTGTATACTTTATGGTTTTTATTTTAACACAGTAGGAGAGCAAAACATTTAGATGATTTATTTATTTAGATTTAATTATTATATCAAGTAAAATTCTGTAGTCATGAAATGCGGGATTCCAATTTTAAAAATGTATTTGTTAAATTTTATGAACGTTGTTGTGTTTTTATTTTTATTTATTTTAGTGTTATATTAATCTTTATGTTTGTAATCATGTTTTAATTTATTATTACTGTTTATTTATCTTTATATTTATATATTAAATTTTTTTTATTTATATTTATTTTTGAAACGACAGAATGAAACAATAAATATTACTCAGCCCTTCTATATCCGATTTTCTGTTAATAAAGATCCGCTTAGTAATTTAGAAAGTTCAAATGTAGTATATGAAATCACTTGCTCGGATTGTGAAAGGGTGTATATTGGGGAAACATGCCGAACTGTACACAGCAGGAACATCTCGCATAAAAGTGACATTAAAAATAATAAATATAAAGCATGCGCACTAACTGAACATGCAATTAAAAATGGTCATAGTTTTAAATTTGAAGAAACAAAAATTTTAGAAAGGGAAAGGAACCTTAAGAAACGATTATTTTTAGAAATGACACACATTGACAGAAGGGAAACATGTATTAACAGAAAATCGGATATAGAAGGGCTGAGTAATATTTATTGTTACATTCTGTCGTTTCAAAAATAAATATAAATAAAAAAATTTAATATATAAATATAAAGATAAATAAACAGTAATAATAAATTAAAACATGATTACAAACATAAAGATTAATATAACACTAAAATAAATAAAAATAAAAACACAACAACGTTCATAAAATTTAACAAATACATTTTTAAAATTGGAATCCCGCATTTCATGACTACAGAATTTTACTTGATATAATAATTAAATCTAAATAAATAAATCATCTAAATGTTTTGCTCTCCTACTGTGTTAAAATAAAAACCATAAAGTATACAAAAAACACACAGATAAAAAAAAGGAAATTGAAGACACATTAAAATTCAATCATTTACAGACAAACCTCCATGCTAAAAATAACAAAATTATAAGTTTTATGGTGTAAATGTATGTATTTTTATGTATTTTAATAGTGATGTACCTGATTTTTAAAATGTTTTATTAGTGTAATGTTGTCAAACGGAATTCGTCGGTTCTCTTATAACCTCACGATTAGTAAGTCATCACATTTGTAACAATATTTCTTTATTATATAAAAATTGTTCTTCACCACAGATGTCCTGAAGAAGAATTAAATAAATTCGAAAGCTTGACTGAAATCAAAGAGTTTTCTTTACTTACCTTGGCCAAACGTTGACTGCAACTCCACGATTGACTTCACGTTATATATATATATATATATATATATATATATATATATATACATATATATATATATATATATATACATATTTTGAGATGATATATGTTACTATGCTATTTCAAATTAAGTAAATATAAAGAAAATTATAAAAATCGAGAAAAGGAAATTATATTCTCATTCCAAGGCAGAGTGCAAATATAGTTAATTTGGGATAATTTATAATCGTCGTCTTCTTCTCAATACCTAAAAAAAGGAAAAAATAAGATAAAATAAAAAATTAAAATACACAAGTACACAAGTAAAAATTCAAAGAACAAAATTAATATAATTTATCAATAATATATAAAATTCTAATAATCATGTATCAAATAGATAAGGAGAATAGCTATTGAAAAAGTGTGTAAATTTTATGATACCTTGGTAATCAAAACCGATTTTAAATAAATTAAGACAAAATGAAATAAAAAAAAAAAACCAAATGTTAAGACATCAATGTTAAGTTATACATAAATCTCAGTATAAAAAAAATTTAGAACTCATATAAGAAAATAAAAGAAAAGGGGTGTACTTACTTTTAGAATAGACAATGTTTGTTCTCAAGACATATTATGATTTATTAGTAGTATAATTTCCAAATGAAAAATTCTGAAAATATAAAGATATTAGATTATATTGTAGATAAGATATTATAAAAATTAACAATTCATTTAAAGTACAGCAGATTTTAAAAGAATAAGTATTGTATTAAATGTAAATAATAAGTTGAGTATTAGATTTTTTTTTAGTAATTTGATTTGATAAAGAATTTGTAGGAGAAAGATTTTATGAAATTAATAACTCATTAAAAGTTTAGTAAATTGTAAAAAAGAATTTCTATTATATTTAAATGTAAATAAGGAATTAGGTATAAGATTTTTGTAATTTATTTGATTAATAATTTAGTAGGCGAATATCGCATGTTAATGTATAGTGTAAGATTGTTTGGGGATTCAGTTGTTAAATTGTTGATTCGCTGAATCTCTCTCTTGTTTTTTGGCTTTTGAAACGATAGCATGTAATAAAATTTGCTCTATTAAAATTTCGATTTTTTTACTTAAATACTTATAAAAGAACGTCCAAAAGTAGTAAAAGGTGTTAATAAAGCCACAAGACCACTTCTGATAACTACTGGTAAGAATTAAACTTCATATAAATGGGGAAATAAATGTTAGTAATGGAGTGCAGAGCAGATTAGTCGTATGAATGCTTCCTGTGTAATATAATTAAAGTAAAACTGGTTTATGATAAGAAAGAAAGCAATAATTTACTCACCATTTGATGCAAGATCAAGTTATTTCCGGAGGAAAAGCAAATTTTAGTCGTCTACATCTATAAAGTGTCCGTATATCATTGATGTTCCTGGGAAATGGTTGGATTCCAATAGGAAGTGATATCCTGTGCTTTCAGCTGACCCGAGAGAATACCAAACTTCAAAACACGGTATCTATTTCCAAATTTTTTAAAAAATAAAGAACATTTCTGTGTTTCATTCTTCTGTAGATTATGAACATTTGATATCACTTGTACACTGTTTTACTATTTATATAAGTTGTTTGCACATCTTTTGATAAGTTTAATTTGATTTATTGTTTACAAAATTCAGAATTTTTCATAACCCTCAATTTAACGAGATTTTAATTTGAAGGTAATGTGTCTTTGCCCACAAAACAATAAGAAAAAGTGAGGTTAAGATCAAATCGAAATTGTAGTACAAAATTGCAATTTGGTATAAGATTGTTGAGTTTTATTATATTTGTTTTTGAAAGAGAAAGAGAATAGCTAAGAATTTATATTAAAATAACAATTATTAAATAAAAGAAATTAAGTTGAAATATACCTTATCCACATCTACATCAATATTAAAATAAATATTTTCAAGGTATATTATAAATTTTGGCGCCCAACGTGGGGCTCTAAACAATCAAAATTAGAGCCTATTCAAATAATTAAAACTTGAGAATTTTGTTAAAATTTTTTTTTCATTATTTCGCTCTAAATAATCAAAACTAGAGACTTTTAAAATAATAAATATTTGAAAAATTTTCGCATATCAAAACAAAACTCTAGAAAACTTGATTTGGTAATTTTTTTGTTTTTATTTGTTTGTGTGAGTCTGGGTTATTTATAACTAATAATAATAAACAAGTATTTGCTTGTAAAATAGTTATTGGTATAAAGGTATTTATATTAAATTTTGTACATTATTTGTATTTATTTGGGAATTTGAACTATAAGTATGGATAAAAAAATGAGATTGAGAGATGGTAAGATAGTCGGAGAGGAGAATGAGAGTGGTGATGGAGGAGAGATTGGGATTGAAAGTGTGACGGTACAAGTACATGAAGAGAGAGTATTAGGAGCAGGGGATTACCGAGTGGAAGAGCTGATTCAGACAGGCCAGACACAGGAAGAAGCAGAAACGGAAGAAGGAGACAATTTGGTAGAGATAGGGGAAGAACAGGATCGAACTATGGTGGAAATAGAGACAGAGGCAACTACTGGTGAAAATGAACAAGAAAAACAGATGTTACAAGCACAACCAAGAGAAGAGAGCTCAGCTGATATGTTCAGGATGATACAAAGTCTAATCATGAATATGAATGAAGATATAAACAAAAATATGGACAAGAAATTAGAAGAGACTAATAAAAGTATTATGAATATGGATAAGAAATTTGATCAACAAAAAGAAGATAATGTGAAGATGAGGGAAGAGATAGAAAAGAAGTTGGATCAGCAGAAAGTCGATATCAAAGAAGAAATAAATAAAAAATTGGATGAAATAAAAGAAGATAACAAAATATTTAGAAGTGAAATTAACAACATTCAAGAAGACAATTTGAAAATTAGAGAAGAAGTTAAAACTATGAAAAAGGAATTTGACAAGAAAATTGAACAACAAAACAAGAAATTAAGAACTGAAATACAGGATACTGGAGTAAAAATTAGGGGGGAAATTGAAAAAGGTATAGAAATTAAAATAAAAGAAGTAAGTAAATCAATTAAAGAAAATGTACCTGAAGAAATTGAGCTTGAAATCAACAAGCAAACAGAAATTATGAAAAAAGAAATAAGACAAATACGGATCCAAGAGCAAATTAATGAAGAGGTAGTGGACAAATTAAAAATTAATTTAGGAAAAGAATTTGAAAGACTAGAGGGAGAAGTAGAAAAACAAAAAGGAGTCTGCAGTAAGAACCAGGAATTAACTGGGTTAAAATTAAGTAAGGAAATGGAGGATATACAGAAGAAGCTACAAGAAGTTATGGAGAATAATGTTAGAGGAAATGCATTGGGAGTTCTTCCCAATATGATGTCACACTACAACAATGCAGGGATTAGATTTGATGGAAACATAAACCACATCCATCCAAAAGTATTCGTCAATATCGTGAAAAGTAAAACAAAATATACTAGTGATTTCTCGGAACAAAAAGTGTTAATACGTAATATGTTAACAGGACATCCTTTACTTTGGTTTTGCAATAAAGAAAACCAAATTTTTTCGATAAAAGATTTCGAAGAGCAATTTTGTAAATATTTCTGGGGAGAAATACAACAGTCGACATTTAGGGAAAAATTGTATTTTGGAAAGTTTGACTACAAGAAAGGAAGAAATTGTAATGCATATGCAATGCAACTTTATAATAATGCGCAATATTTAGAAACTGAAATGAGAGAAGAAGAAATAGTATTATATGTGTCGAGACAATATAACCATGAAGTGACTGAGACGATAGTTATACACAACATTAAAACCATGGAACATCTCTCAAATTACTTACAAAGACTAGAACGAAGTTTAATGAGTGAAAGTAGAAATGATGGGAATGAAAGATATAATGATAGGAATAGGTATGAAAACAGGAATTCTGGTGGTAATAGATTTAATGATAGGAATAGAGAGGAAAATAGGAATAATGGTCATGACAGATTTAATAATAGGAACCGGGAATTTAATAGGGGATATAGTGATTTTAATAGGAATGATAATAGAAATGGTAGAAATTGGGAAAATAGGAATTTTGATAGGAGAAATAGGGATGTTACAAATAACAATAATTATGATAGGAATAGGGGGTCAGAAAATAGATGGAACAGAAACAATGATAATAATGGCAGAAATGAGGTTAATCGCAATGTAGGGAACCAGAATAATGAATGGCGAGATAGAGGTGAGAATAGTCGACAGGTGAATGTTATGAGTGCAAATCAGGGTGATGTGACTGGTCCAGGCCAGGAACAGAACGTGGATTTTGCCTAAGTCGCTTCCACGTGCGTAATATCATCTACTCTTCTAGGTATGAACATCCTAGAGAATTTCTTGTTAATGATGATGCAATTAAAACCAATGAACTTAGGAGGTTAATTTTTATAGAGGGGGTTTTTCAAAATATTAAATGCCAAATTATGATAGATACTGGTTCAGCGGTTACTTTAATTAGTCAAAAAGTAGTGTCACAAGTTAAACAAGATGATATTATGATGATAAAAACAAATAAATTATCATTAGTGGGAGCGAATAATAAAAAATTATATGATACCAACAACATGATTATGGGAGAAATACTAATAGGTATTAAAAAATATAAAATCCAAATGTTACTTATTTAAAATTTAAATTATGACATAATATTAGGTTCAGATGAATTGAATAATCACAAGGTAGTAATAGATTATGAAGAAGAATGTTTGAAATGGGAACAACAGAGAATACCATTTACCTTAGGAAATAATGCAAATCAGGAAGCTGATCCGAATAGACAGTATAATAATATTGCCAAGGTAGATTATAATGAGTTAGAAGGAAACTGTGGACAATATCAAAAAGAAGTGGAAATGTTGTGTAAAAAGTATTGTAAACTATTTAATGAAGAAACGTGTACAGCATCAAATTATACCCACAAGTTGAAGATGAGCAAGGATATTAAGAATTTTAAGATTAAGACTTATCCAATTCCGTATAAGTTGAAGGATGAAGTATATCAGGAATTAAGCAAAATGATGAAAGATGGAATTATAGAGAGGTCTGATTCACCGTATATAAATGCAATTACGTGTGTTAGAAAAAAGTCAGGGGAAATAAGATTATGTTTGGATGCTAGGAATATAAATACTTACACAGTAAAACAATATGAAAGTCCCATGAATGTAGAGGGAATATTTGGCCGAATAACAAAGGCTAAAATATACTCAAAATTAGATCTTAAACACAGTTTCTGGCTAATTCCTTTAGAAAAAAGTAGTAGACAATACACAGCTTTTATGGTGGATGGAATTGTATACCAATTTTGTGTTGTACCCTATGGATTACAAAGTTCTTGTGCAGCATTAGTTAAAACGTTACATACAATATTAAATAAACATGAATCATTTATACTACATTATATTGATGATATTTTGGTGTATTCAGAAAATGAAGAAATACATAAAGAACATTTGGAAATAACTTTAAAGGAACTGGAAACAGCAGGTTTGAAATTAAATGTGGAAAAATGTAAATTTTACCAACAAGAAATTAAATATTTAGGATATGTTTTAAATACTACAGGGGTAAGCATGGATCCAGAAAGAGTACAAGCGATTTTGAATTATCAAACACCCAGGAATTTAAAAACATTAAGATGATTCCTTGGAATTTTAAACTACTACAAGAGATTGATTCCGGATTTATCGAGCAAAGAAGTTCCCTTGATTGAACTACTTAAAAAAGATGTTAAATGGAAATGGACACCAGAACGAGAACAAGCTTTAAAAGAACTGAAGCAAATTTTCACCAATAACTTAAAAGTATATCATCCACAGTATGATAAACATTTCGTACTTAGAACTGATGCATCTATAGATAGATTAGCAGGAGTGCTGATACAAATTCAGGAAGAAGGAGAAGTGCCCATTAGTTTTGTTTCAAGAGTTACGAAAAATAGTGAAAAAAAATACACTGTAACGGAATTGGAAATGGCAAGTGTTGTGTTTTGTATAACAAAATTAAGATTTTTCTTACTAGGGGCTAGATTTGTGGTAGAAAGCGATCACAATGCATTGACTGCAATGTTGAAAAATCGATATGCAAATAATAGGGTACACAGATGGCTATTATTACTGCAAGAATATGATTTTGAAATTAAATACATACCTGGAAAGAACAACATCATAGCGGATGCATTAAGTAGAGAAGTAGAAGAGCAAGGGGATCATACAAAATTTAAAATTGGGATTAATAAGTTATTGGACAAAAAGGGGTTGTACAGTTTAGAAAGCATTATTCGAGATCAGGCATATTTAAGTGAAGTAGAAAAGAGAAGAACTTTTGTAGTAGATATTATCATATATAAGAAGCTAGAAAACTGGGATGCCTATGTAATAACAACAGATTATGCTAAAGACATTTTATTCAATTTACATCAAGAATATGGACATATTGGGGTGAGGAAGTTATGGATGTTATTTAGAGAGAATTTTTATGCAAAGAACGATTTAACTAAAATCAAAGAAATTTGCAAAGCTTGTACAATGTGCCAATTGGCAAAAGAAAAAAATTATCATAACATTAATACAAATAGACCAATAATCACTCAAAGACCTCTACAAATAGTAGCTATGGATTTCATAAGCAACCTAGTGCCAAGTATCCAAGGAAAGAAACATATTTTGGTAATGGTGGATGTGTTTACCAAATATGTGCAGCTATATCCATGCTCAAGAACTAATACTAAACTCGTAATTAAATGTTTAAAGAATTTCATACAAGTACATGGAAAACCAGAAAGAATCATCTTAGACCATGCTACCTATTTTGAGAATAATAAATTTTTGTCAGCTTGTCAGCAATTTGACATAAACGTAAATTTTATAAGTATAAGAAATCCTTCTTCAAATCCAGCAGAGAGATACATTAAAGAAATTATAAAATACTTAAGAATATTATGTAGCCAAGACCACGAATTATGGGAAAATAACTTGGAAGAAGTTCAGAGATATGTGAATGAAACTCCGCATGGAATTACAAAAGAATGTCCGGAATTGTTATTTAAAGGAAGAACACCGGAAAGGAATTGGGAGGTAGTTAGAAATCAAGAGATGGATGAGATTTTAGAAAAGGTCAACAAAAATTTGAAAAGAAATGCTGATAGATATATTAAAAGACAGGAACAGAAATTTAAAAAGAAAACTAAATTCAAAAGGGGGGACTTGGTTATCATTAGAGCATTACAAGTGGCAAACAAAAGGGAAAATCAATGTGCTAAATTATTAATGCCATTTGAGGGACCATATTTGGTTGACAATGAGAATGCACAAAACAGTTATAGGTTGGTTTGTCCAAATACGGGTAGGTTAAGAGGAATTTTTAATATTAAGGATGTATACAAGTTTACACCTGCAGAAGGGTAGATGATATTTAGAACAATTTTGTAAATAGATGTCATGTTGTAAATAGTAATTTTAGGTGTATATAGTTTTTTTTTTGTTTTTTTGATGGGGGGATGTTTATAGAGTAAACATTAAGAAAATCCAGTGAAATGTTAAATCATTAGAATTTAAATTGATATGAATAAACAGTTTGAATATTTTGCATAAAAGTTTTTTTTCCAAGAGATGATCTTAGAGAAATTAATTTTGTCTTGGTATTCTTTGTACATGAATAATTGTTTACAAGCAAGTACATAATATATGAACAGATTATAATATGAAATATAGAACAAAGAAATTTGTATAAAATTTATTAAAATATAATCGGACATAGAAAAATAAAAAAAAGAAAATATATGAAACAAAGTATTTAACAGTTATAAATGTGGAAAATTTGGAATAAAAATTATAATTTTTTAATCAAATATGAAAATATGATTGATTCAAAAATTTTAATTGGGGGATTTGAGATGATATATGTTACTATGCTATTTCAAATTAAGTAAATATAAAGAAAATTATAAAAATCGAGAAAAGGAAATTATATTCTCATTCCAAGGCAGAGTGCAAATATAGTTAATTTGGGATAATTTATAATCGTCGTCTTCTTCTCAATACCTAAAAAAAGGAAAAAATAAGATAAAATAAAAAATTAAAATACACAAGTACATATAAAAAAAATTCAAAGAACAAAATTAATATAATTTATCAATAATATATAAAATTCTAATAATCATGTATCAAATAGATAAGGAGAATAGCTATTGAAAAAGTGTGTAAATTTTATGATACCTTGGTAATCAAAACCGATTTTAAATAAATTAAGACAAAATGAAATAAAAAAAAAAAACCAAATGTTAAGACATCAATGTTAAGTTATACATAAATCTCATATAAGAAAATAAAAGAAAAGGGGTGTACTTACTTTTAGAATAGACAATGTTTGTTCTCAAGACATATTATGATTTATTAGTAGTATAATTTCCAAATGAAAAATTCTGAAAATAGAAAGATATTAGATTATATTGTAGATAAGATATTATAAAAATTAACAATTCATTTAAAGTACAGCAGATTTTAAAAGAATAAGTATTGTATTAAATGTAAATAATAAGTTGAGTATTAGATTTTTTTTTAGTAATTTGATTTGATAAAGAATTTGTAGGAGAAAGATTTTATGAAATTAATAACTCATTAAAAGTTTAGTAAATTGTAAAAAAGAATTTCTATTATATTTAAATGTAAATAAGGAATTAGGTATAAGATTTTTGTAATTTATTTGATTAATAATTTAGTAGGCGAATATCGCATGTTAATGTATAGTGTAAGATTGTTTGGGGATTCAGTTGTTAAATTGTTGATTCGCTGAATCTCTCTCTTGTTTTTTGGCTTTTGAAACGATAGCATGTAATAAAATTTGCTCTATTAAAATTTCGATTTTTTTACTTAAATACTTATAAAAGAACGTCCAAAAGTAGTAAAAGGTGTTAATAAAGCCACAAGACCACTTCTGATAACTACTGGTAAGAATTAAACTTCATATAAATGGGAAAATAAATGTTAGTAATGGAGTGCAGAGCAGATTAGTAGTATGAATGCTTCCTGTGTAATATAATTAAAGTAAAACTGGTTTATGATAAGAAAGAAAGCAATAATTTACTCACCATTTGATGCAAGATCAAGTTATTTCCGGAGGAAAAGCAAATTTTAGTCGTCTACATCTATAAAGTGTCCGTATATCATTTATGTTCCTGGGAAATGGTTGGATTCCAATAGGAAGTGATATCCTGTGCTTTCAGCTGACCAGAGAGAATCCCAAACTTCAAAACACGGTATCTATTTCCAAATTTTTTCAAAAATAAAGAACATTTTTGTGTTTCATTCTTCTGTAGATTATGAACATTTGATATCACTTGTACACTGTTTTACTATTTATATAAGTTGTTTGCACATCTTTTGATAAGTTTAATTTGATTTATTGTTTACAAAATTCAGAATTTTTCATAACCCTCAATTTAACGAGATTTTAATTTGAAGGTAATGTGTCTTTGCGCACAAAACAATAAGAAAAAGTGAGGTTAAGATCAAATCGAAATTGTAGTACAAAATTGCAATTTGGTATAAGATTGTTGAATTTTATTATATTTGTTTTTGAAATTTTCAATATTAGTTAAATTTGAATCTATTTATTAGTGGAGATTTTTTTTTGAACTCGCACCTTGAGAGAGAGAATAGCTAAGAATTTATATTAAAATAACAATCATTAAATAAAAGAAATTAAGTTGAAATATACCTTATCCACATCTACATCAATATTAAAATAAATATTTTCAAGGTATATTATAATATATATATATATATATATATATATATATATATATATATATATGAATAATGGTATAGTGACTGGTTCAATATAACGTGAAGTCAATAGTGGAGTTGCAGTCAATGTTATGGCCAATGTAAATAAAGAAAACTCTTTTATTTTTGTCAAGCTTTCGAATTTATTCAATTCTTTTTCAGGACATCTATAGTGAAGAAAAAATTTTTTAAATAATAAAAAATTTTTTTATAATGTTTTATATGTGATAACTTACTAATACGTGAGGTTATGAAAGAAGCTGCGAATTCTGTTTGATAAAATTAAAGTAAATCATACTATTAAAATACATAAAAACATATACGTTTAAAATTTATTATTTGATTGACTTTTAATATGTCTTCAATTTCTTTTTTATATATGTATGTTTTTTTTATGTATCTATGGTATTTATTTTAACACAGTAGGAAAGCAAAACATTGTAATGATTAATTTATTTCGATTTAATTATTATATCAAGTAACTTACTATATTCGTGAAATACAGAACTTTAATTTCAAAAATTTTTATAAAAAAAATTTTTTTATATGTTAAATTTAATGAAAGTTGTTATTTTTTATGTTTTTATTTTTGTTTATTTTAATATTATATTAATCTTTATGTTTGTAATCCTGTTTTAATTTATTAAAAGTTTTTTTATATTTATAAGTTAAATTTATATGTTAAATTTATTTATATTTATTTTTGAAATGATAGAATGTAACAATAAATATTACTCAGCCCTTCTATATCTGATTTTCTATTAATACATGTTTGCCTTTTATCAATGTGTGTCATTTCTAAGAATAATCTTTTTTTATGGTTCCTTTCTCTTCCTAAAATTTTTGTTTCTTCAAATTTAAAACTATGATTATTTTTGATTGCATGTTCTGTTAGTGCACAAGCATTAAATTTATTATTTCTAATATAACTTTTATGAGAGATGTTTCATTCAAATGGTAACCACTTTTCACTCGTTACAATAAAGAGTTTTTCTGTGGTTGATTTCTTTATAACTTTGATGAACATTTGTATTTAACTGTTTTACGTGTTTAACTAAATTATTATTCACTATTTGATAAGTTTAATTTGAATTGTTAATTAACAAAAGTCAGAATATTTCATTTCATATATTTGATGCATATTTGGTTTTAACAACGGTTTCTTGAGGTTTGTCACATTTTTGAATTAGTAAGGTTAGAAATTTATATACAGTCTATGCCTAGAGAACATCATTGGTCTAGGATAGTGAGGTTTTACAGTCATTTAGTTGAAAATTTTTATATTAACTGATTTTGAATCTATTCAATTTTTTTGTTTGAATATTTTGAACTCTGACCCTGATATAAGAGAATAGCCGGTAGCATATTTAAATAATAATATTGGAAAATAATTAAATTAAGTTAATTCTTACCTATTTAATATTTATATTTAAATTCAAAATTAATTCATGGTAAGGAATATTTTATAACATAGTAATTTATATAATCAAAACAAAGTATTATTCTTACACTCAGGTATATGTTATAAATTTTGGCGCCCAACGTGGGGCTCTAAACAATCAAAATTAGAGCCTATTCAAATAATTAAAACTTGAGAATTTTGTTAAAATTTTTTTTTTTCATTATTTCGCTCTAAATAATCAAAACTAGAGCCTTTTTAAAAAATAAAAACTTTAGGATTTTCGGATATTAAAAACACTAGTCAAGAAAACTTTGTTTGGTAATTTTTTTTTGAGATTTATTTGCTAGATTCTGATTGATCAGAATAATAAAATAATTAAAAGACATTTGCTTGGTAAATCTTTATTAAAATAAAGGTATTGTAAATAAAAAATTTTAAACATTAGTTATATTTATCTCGATAAAATAAATTGTAAATATGGATGGAAAAATGAGATTGAGAGATGGTAAGGTAGTAGGAAATGAGAGTGAAAGTAGTGATGGAGGAGAGATAGAGGTCGAGAGAGTAGCGGTGCAAGTGCATGAAGAGAGAGTATTAGGAGCAGGAGATTATCGAGTGGAAGAGCTGATTCAAACAGGACAGACACAGGAAGAAGCAGAGACAGAGGAAGGAGATAATTTGGTAGAGATAGGGGGAGAACAGGATCGAACTATGGTTGAAATAGAGACAGAAGTAACAGCTGGTGGAAATGAACAGGAAGAACAGGTGATACAAGAAAGACCAGGAGAAGAGATTCCTTCTGATATATGTCTATTCAATTTTTTTGTTTGAATATTTTGAACTCTGACCCTGATATAAGAGAATAGCCGGTAGCATATTTAAATAATAATATTGGAAAATAATTAAATTAAGTTAATTCTTACCTATTTAATATTTATATTTAAATTCAAAATTAATTCATGGTAAGGAATATTTTATAACATAGTAATTTATATAATCAAAACAAAGTATTATTCTTACACTCAGGTATATGTTATAATATATATATATAATAATAATAATTTTCAGATAATTATTACCTGTTGGGGGATAGTGCTTATCCCTGTTTAAAACAATTAATTGTTCCATATAAGGATAACGGACACTTGACAAGCATGATACAATAAATTACAAGATATGATATTATGAAGTGCCAATTTCGTTCATTCCTGCGGATGACGTCACGCGGTTAGTAAAAGTTCGTTTTATAGGAACAAATAAGCATGAATATATTTATTTTATTTAAAAACTTGTAACGTGAAAATACCCTTGCTAGCTCCAGTGTTCGTGGCTTCCTTCTGGCTTTTCTTTTAACTTCCCCCAAACAAATAAAAAGGGCGCCAAAATACAGACAAACAAATAAAAACAATGAGAATCAGTTTTAAATTGTTTATTTCATTAATCTGAATGTTAAATAATACTGAATTATTATTAGTGAAAAACTAATTTCTTATCTTTTAAAATTCCTTTCGTCGGAATGTCGTGGTAGATGAAATTTTCCTGGATTACACTGGTTAGCGTAGCCGATGGCAAGATGTTTTCTTAAACAAAGGTTCTGGAAGTTTCTTCCGGCAATAGGCCTTAGTGGCGGTCTCAAAACGGATATGGCTGCAAGTTAAAAATTCTGCTTGCCAACTTCTTATCAAAAAAAAAATGGTTTCCTTTCTTAATAGCCCTATCATAGGACCCTTCAAATTTGGCAATGGCCCTATGAATAAAAATTAAAACCGTCAAAATTCCGTCTCACTAAACCTTAATTTCGATTACAATCATCCAAGGTTTCTCCAAGTTCGAGAAAGAAAAGAGTTAATCACTTGAACTGTTTACTTATTTTTAATATTTTTAAATCAATAAAAAACTGATTCTTAACAAATGATTGTAATCGAAATATTTAAATGTTAGTAAAAATAAATCAAATAAAACTATTAAAATAAATTCACCAAGTCTTAGATTAATATTAAAAAATTATAACAATTAGAAACTACTCACCGAAGGGAAAATGAATTGATAGAACTGAATCGTTTAAACACAAAAATGAAAAAGGAATCAAATCACGACAATTCTAATCATCGAACCCACATTCCCCTTCTCAACACCGAAAGCGGCCACGCGGCGAATCCAAAATAGCCGAGAAGTGGTAAAAATTAAATAGTATATAGGCCAGGCCAAAAATAACGATGTAATCGTTACACCACGGTAACCTGACGGAAAAAAAAGGAATCGAAGATTCATTTTTTTTTTAAATAAAAATAATAATAATTCAAAACTGGTGAATAGGTGTAAAAAATACAATATTAGTAAATTAAGTAGGTAACCACAAAAATTGGTGTAATTTTCATAAACACTGAAAAAAAAATTTAATAAAAATAATATTAACTATCCCAATCAGTGTCGTCAACAACGATTTGACGCGATGTCAAAAGAACAAAAGATAAGTTGTTCACTAAATATGTCTCCAAAATAACCAAAACAAGATAAGACTGACATCAAGAGAATCATTGAATACAAACAAAAAATACTCCAAAAGAGTAATCAAATAAGCCAAAGGCCAAGGAACTATTCAATGAACGAGAAAAAATTGAAACCAAATATCAATTGAACGAAAATGTGTCCAAACACTAAAAGAAAAATCAATTGATATTCAGAACAAAACAAAACTTGACAGTCTTATCGCTGTTCAAATACGACATATAAACGAAGAAAAGATAATTATTCAACGGTAAAAAAAAAGACAAGACATCGCAGAAATAAAGAAATTCAAAAGAAAACACCGATATAGGATAATCAATAAAAGTAAAAACGACGAAATCAATAGGAACAGGAAACTAATACTCAAACGCTAGTAACACTGAAAGGCAATAATCAATAAGTAAAGAAGGAAAAAAAAAATTTGAAAAAGGAACAAACTAAGAATTCAAAAATACAAATTTTTTACTAACGTGGTGGTGCGGCACAGCGGAACAGCGACAGCCTATACTCGCAAATAAATGCTATCCCTAAGGTACAGTACTGACCTGAACTCACCAACCCTTATAATTTTTTTTTTTTTTTTTTAATTAAAAAAATTAAATGACAATCTACGTTAATTTAAAAAGTTGAAATGAATTTTGAAAAAGTTTTTTAAGAATTAAAAAAAAAAATCTAAGAAATAGAAATTGAAAAGTTAATAAAACTAATGCCTTCAGTGAAGTGACTCCAGTGTACGGAATGCAAAAATAAATATACCAAAATTTGAGAATTTAAAAATATCGAGAAAAGATAAAATATAAAACGATATCTCAAAAAATTACTGCAAAGTTACTACAACAAATATTACAAAGGTAACGAAACATACGAAAAAATCACAAAATATATCAAGATGTCCTTGGTATGTGAAGAAACAGTCCAAGCTATTATAAGGTATTTCTGTATTTGGTGCATCCCAAAACAGTACAGAAAAAAAAATGAAAGAATGATATGAGGGAAACAAAAATCTCGAGTAGGTACAAAAACACATGGAAAATCTATTTTCTTCACAAAGATAAACCTTAAAGGTTAAAAAAAGAAGCAAAATAGACCATAATCCCACAGATAAACTCCTATTTTGTTCCATCCATACGGAACACCAATAGAGCCAAAAAGAGCAGTTAAACCTAACTGCTACACGATACTAAGGTCTCACAGACCTCACACGGTAATAATGTGGTCATCCAGACCACACCCAAAATGCCCACGGCAAACAACTGAAGGTACCCACACTCAAGATATAACAAAATTCCTATTAACCATCTTCCAAATTCTTAACCAAAAGTAGTGAAATACGAAGAGAGAAAAAAAGAAAAACCAGAATACAGAAATTGAAGGAATACACGAAACAATTTGACTGTAACTATCACAACCACAAAATAAAGTCATAAAAAAACCGACCAAGAAAGCATAGATAGCAACAAAAAAGGACATATTGATAACACGATACAAACACTTTAAAATCTGCCTAGAAGGGCCCTAATTATTTAGAAAATTCCGCCTATAAATCAGGAATAATCGAGATAAATTCAAGATAAAGAGATATTTTAAATGTAAAGATAACACCGAAAGAGACAATCGGTATAGAAAAATTACTAACTGTAACATAATTGTAAGGTAAAACAATTTAAGAAAAGATAATAATATTCTTCGATAAATAAATACAGTTAAGTTAATAAAACTGAAATATACCAATTCCATAGTGGTTTACCTTGAATCTATAGATAATAACATCGAACAAAATAAAGCAATGATAAAAAGTATTAGATGTTAGTAAAATATTTATAAAATATTTGAATGTCTGTATTTAAATTGATGGAAAAATTTAAAATTACTTTAATTTTAATGTGAATGCTAGGAAAAGCTTCAAAAAAAAACCAGAATACTTTAGTTGGGCGCCAGTTTGTAACGTGAAAATACCCTTGCTAGCTCCAGGGTTCGTGGCTTCCTTCTGGCTTTTCTTTTAACTTCCCCCAAACAAATAAAAAGGGCGCCAAAATACAGACAAACAAATAAAAACAATGAGAATCAGTGTTAAATTGTTTATTTCATTAATCTGAATGTTAAAGAATACTGAATTATTATTAGTGAAAAACTAATTTCTTATCTTTTAAAATTCCTTTCGTTGGAATGTCGTGGTAGACGGAATTTTTCTGGATTACACTGGTTAGCGTAGCCGATGGCAAGATGTTTTCTTAAACAAAGGTTCTGGAAGTTTCTTCCGGCAATAGGCCTTGGTGGCGGTCTCAAAACGGATATGGCTGCAAGTTAAAAATTCTGCTTGCCAACTTCTTATCAAAAAAAAAAATGGTTTCCTTTCTTAAAAGCCCTATCATAGGACCCTTCAAATTTGGCAATGGCCCTATGAATAAAAATTAAAACCGTCAAAATTCCGTCTCACTAAACCTTAATTTCGATTACAATCATCCAAGGTTTCTCCAAGTTCGAGAAAGAAAAAAGTTAATCACTTGAACTGTTTACTTATTTTTAATATTTTTAACTCAATAAAAAACTGATTCCTAAGAAATGATTGTAATCGAAATATTTAAATGTTAGTAAAAATAAATCAAATAAAACTATTAAAATAAATTCACCAAGTCTCAGATTAATATTAAAAAATTATAACAATTAGAAACTACTCACCGAAGGGAAAATGAATTGATAGAACTGAATCGTTTAAACACAAAAATGAAAAAGGAATCAAATCACGACAATTCTAATCATCGAACCCACATTCCCCTTTTCAACACCGAAAGCGGCCACGCGGCGAATACAAAATAGCCGAGAACTGGTAAAAATTAAATAGTATATAGGCCAGGCCAAAAATAACGATGTAATCGTTACAAACTAGCTGACCCGGCCACGCGTTGCTGTGGCTAAGGTTTTTGTTATATTACATTGTAGTAATCTATTTAAGAGGAACAGTAGAAGAACATCAGTCATGGGGACCACCATGCTTCTTTACACCCCAAAGGGTGACCCTTACAGACAACCTCAGACTACAAACTCCTGGTGTCTGACCTCAACAACCTGCTTTTAAAGCCAATTCATATTCTACGTGAGAATAAAAATTAAACTATTTAAACACGTGCCGAGATCTAACGTAATGACTTTGACCTGGTAAAATGTAATACATAACAATACAGTAAAATATAAACAAATAAATTAATATGTAGGGCAAAACTACCCTACCACCTAGGTGACATTACAAAGTAAATAACATGTAACACTTTAACTTATGAATGAATAAGGTAGGTAGGGCAGATAGTCTTAAATCTTTAACAATAATACTTATTATTTTAAATTATAATTACTTTTATTTTCAATTTAATTTAGCACTAATCGGAACACAATATTTTTGGTTAACCTGTCTTTAGCTAACACAAACAGATTCGACGGTTTCCCTACACGTGAACATGCAACATATAGTTGCCCAGTTTATTAAACTGTATAGTTTCAAAGCACATACCACAACTTTTTATGTTAAAACTTTTCAATAATTAAAACTGAATTTAAGTGTCATCTCAACAATGCACAGCATCCTTGATATTGCAAAAATATTAAGTCATACAACGCTGTGATTGATCATAGAGAGGATTGTTTCCTTGTTAACAAAATCAAGGGTAGTTGTATCTAAAAACTTTCTAAAATAGTTTATTTTATTAACAGTTAAAAGTAAAATAATAATTACTGTTTTCACATGTAAGAACAAAAAAGAAAAAACAAAAAAAGACTTCCCTCTGGCGTAATCGATCCCATTACGATAACTCAACCGAAATGTCATAATCAGCCGCTGATCCAAATTAGCTACCAAGACCTTACATGAAGACTTTCAAAATGATAATATCATATTTAATATAATAACAATTCAATAAACAAATAATTTGCAATAAAATAATATTGCGACTATAAATTAAAATGTAAGCTATCCTATCTTTCAAGTTGGATCAAACTGCACACGGTGTGCAAATTTGATTAAAATCGGTTTAGTAGTTTAAGAGTCCATTGCGGACAAACAACGTGACACGTAATTTATATATATTAAGATTATTGATTGTATAATAACTAGGAGCTTTTTCTTGACTTTTATTCTCAAAAAAAAGCAAATCTTTATTTTCCTATGAAAATTCAGTTTTTATTTTTTTTACATAACCGATCTACTGAATTGGTTTTATTTATAAAATTATGTACTATATAAAAAAACTCAGAAAATCCTTGTTTTAATGTGTATGTTTCATTTACCGGTTAAGAGCATTAGGTTTGAAAAAAATTGGAAGATCAAGAGGAAAAGACAGAAATAAATACTGAAATTATTATTATTAAATAAATTTTATTTTACAGTTTTTTGTAACTTCCTTTTCCTGCTAATGAAATTACCATTTAATTCTTTATTTAATTGTCTCAACCTAAAAAACATACGAGACCTAAAAAATAATTTTTTTGTATCGTCAGTACAATCTACATTACAACTTTTGTCTAGTAAACTTTTACAATAATTTGTACATATTAAAATACCCTCGTTATTAACATTAATAAAAATTGTTTCCAGTTGCTCCATTTTGAACATGAAATCTGGTGAAGGTTTACTTAAGCCACCTTCACTTAAATGGCCAATTCAAGAATAAGACGACATGTTGGTTAGGGTGGAGTAAAAGAGGGGGTAAAAAAAATATGTATATTTTGAAATGTAATACCTCAGAAAAGTTGCCTAACACTACCTTTAAGTATCCGTAAGAGTTTGGAAAAAATGGAGCAATATCTTGTGCCTCCCCAGTTGTTGTGAAATTTAGAAAAAAAATATTTTTTTATAGTACTGTAAATAAATTGGAATTTTTATTATGCTGCATAAAAAATCATTTGATACAAATTATAAGGTAGTTAACAGTCTCCTGGGTCTTTTAAAAAAATATTCCACAAAATACTAACCTTAGCTGCCTTCTCCGTCTTCCCAAATAGACGCAATTTCTAGTGATTTTGAATACCTTTTATAAGTTTTTTTTCTAGGAAAAATTTAACAACAAAAGCAAACTTTTGATATTTATTAACAAAATTATCAATTTTACAGTAATAGTAAAAAAAAATTTAAAACATGCTACTTTTTAAATGCAAATTCCGATTTCGTGTGTCTTTTCTAGAATCGGCTCGTGTCCTTATAAATCCATCTCTAGAATCAGGACCACAAACTGCAGCAGAAGCTTCTGTGACGAGCTTGACACACCGTTCAACACACTGTGTGTGACAAGGGTACTTTCCAAAATCAATATCAATTGACTCTGGATTTTTAATCAGTTCTTTCAGATCTTCTGTGAAAACTCTAGAAATATGGGAGGTTCCGTTAGGTTACACTTTTGCCAGTCGATCAGTTCATAGTACTCATTTGCATTAAAACAGAAAGGAGAAAGTTTAAATACTCTAACACTATTTTGCGGCGAAGAACTTCTTGCTTTTAAAATTCGACGAAGTCCAAGTTCCCGTATATGCTTTCTTTCGTCAGTAATCATACTAAGAAGTACATTTTCATGATGTCCAAAAAAGCCATTTCGTTGTATTACAGCGTCTATAATTTGTCTCAACTCTTCATCTAAATATCGAGATAACTGTATCATTTGAAAGACGTGTTTTGCACCATCTTTACATGTTGGCTTTGAGTTTATAGTAAACCATATCGGGGCATAAACCTTCATTACATATTCTGCTAGCTTGGTCAACTTTGGGCTTGGACTTATACTTGAAATATAAAGTCTAAGAATGCAGTTCGCAGTCGTCACCCACCGCGAATGAGCCAGTTTTCCAGGATTTCGGTTTGAAACAGACGTATTGAAACCACTAGCAATAACCTGACATATTTCAAACAAATATTTTTGATCAGTACTTAACTCTTCCAAAATATTTTATGGTATTTCGGGTAAATTGCCTTTAATGGTTTTAAACTGAATTACTGGCAAAATTACTGCACTTCTCTAGCTGCTTTCCGATAGCGCCTACAAACCCACGAGGCCCAGTAGTGTCTCCATCTAAATGATTAAAAAGATGTCGAAGTGGAAGTTCATTTGCGTGTTACATACAAACAAACCACTGCAGCGGTTTTTTATAGTGTTCTTCTAAGAGTCTTATTACACCGCCTTTAACACCGGTATTTACAACTGTCCCGTCACAAACAATAGCTTCTAATTCCGTAGTATCAATGTCGTTTTCTTCTAACATTTGAACGATGCTTGTTTTAATACTTAGTGCTGAACCAGAAGTAGGAGACACATGACCGATATACTTACATTCTGGTTCTTGCACTAAACTTATATGTTCTTCTATAATCGTTTGACGGTAGAACTTGCTTCCTTTTTTGACTTGGGCTAGAGTCTTATCTTTGCGCCCATCAAAGTAGATACCTCGTAACTTAATCATATTCGGAGCTCCCGGAGATTAGAACGAGTTTTACGCCTCTCCCTCCTAACTTTACTTCGATCGATAATTTTAGAAGGATCTTCTGGTGTTACTATTCCATTCTCATTTAGAATGGCAGACGCGAGAGCAGCGGCTGATCTATCTGATATTCCATGTCTGTCGCATGTTTTTACAAATGTCGTGAGCTGAATTCGCATTTGCTGTTTCTTTTTAATATTTTTGAATGTTGAAGGCGTGAGCGGTGGTACTTGAAGCAATTCAAACTCACTATCAGAGGATTCGTTAGAGTCGGAATTATAAGATAACTCACAGGCAGCTGTCACTCCAGGATCCGTTACTTCTAAGGTAGCTAATGTTTGAGAAGCATCCTTTTTGCCTTTCTTCTCTTTTTATCAGCTGTGTCGTTTTCTTTACATCCACTGCACTTATTATCATTTTTCTTGCTCCTCTTTGATCTAAGAGGAATTCTTGCTCATCAACAGACACCTTTTTAGTTTTTTTACAGGTACAAGAAGCAAAGACTTTGCATTTGCACGCTGCTATATCAAAAAGTGTTTTACTTTCGTCTCTAAAACGTTCTATTTTAGCTTTGTAAGTTTCACTAACTTGTCTGTTTTTAAACGGCTTCATAAGTTTCATAAATTTGTCATGATATGATTTCAGAAGCTGTAATATCCTGGCATGAGAAACTGTAGCAGTAGATGCTTTATGCCAAAGTTCTTCCAATTTTAAAAAAACAGAACTACACGTAAAAAACAAAACACGCACTAACAAAACGCTAAACGTTCGCGACTAAGTTCTCATGTAGACTAAAAACGACTAGCGCTAAAACAAAGCCAGTAGGAGGGTGCGACGGTGGAAAACGCCGTGCCGGCACATCGCACCTTTGCGCGTTAGATCTTTTTGGCGCATGCGCAAATTATTCATTTAGACGAGTCCGGACAGTTTACAGGTGCGAAAATTTGCTTCTTAACCGTTTTAGTATAACTAAAGCAATTTATTGATGTTATTGGCGGTCAAAATTTACTGTGCGGAAAAACTAATTTTTCTTAAATTATAAGGCCTTTGGGGAGGCAAAAGGCGCACTTTTTTGTTAAAATTATTTATGGTGCATGGTAAACCAATCTTTTGTTATAGCTTTGAGTCCTATTAGAATTTTATATTATATGTGTTTTAAAATACCGATGAAGGCTTAACTATTCCCAAAAATTAAATTTTTTAAAAGAGGCAGAAGAAAAAATCGAATTAGAAAAAATAATAAATCAAAATGATTTAATCTAACATAGGCATAATTTCGGCACTATTAAAATTAAAATTTTCAATTTTCGTTTTTTCGCTCCACCCTAATGTTGGTGTTTGTAATTGACGTATTTGGCTGTTTGATTTTATGACAAATGAAACCTGTCATAAGCAAGATCTGCTAATTCCTTTACATCCAGATTTTCCTCTTGCGGTGTATTTTCAACATCCTTGTCGAGAAGTGAATTAAAAAATTTTGCACCTAAATTGAAATCTGCAAGAGGCAAATCAGGCGTACAATCTTCCTCAACATTGCCATAGGCCGAAAGTGACCCTTCATTTCTGCCCATTAAATAGGCCCGCAACCGGTTTCTAAATTCTAGAGGATCTGGATGGTCATGAAGACCAACCTTAGCTCTTATTACTCCAAAAAAGGTTTTCTAAAACATCTTGGTTTAGCCTATATGTTAAAATATATTTAGTTTCAAATCTCCTTTTAAGATCCTCAAATAAAAATTGTAAGGACTTGTTTGTCATTATAACCGCTGTAAAAAAATTGATATTTATTTTAATCAATTTAATATTAAAATTTACCTTTTTAAAATGGCAAAAGAGAAGATTTTCCTTTGATTCTTAAATTGTACATAACATTGGTCATATTATTTATAATGGAATTTTGAATATCAAGCGACAATCCATAGGCTTTTTTTCTGTCTCGGCTTTCTGGTTCTGGGACTTGCACATTTAAACAATCGAACCAGTCATTCAGCTAGTTAAAATATGTACGATGAGAAATTGCAAATACTTACTAATTTAAAGAATTCTGCCCTTTCAAGCCAGTTATCATCCAATTGACCATTCATCCCACATCTTGTTATTGCGCTAGAGATAGTGTGTGAAAATAATTTTGTGGCAAGTTTAACTTTTTGTCTACCAGCATTCTTTACATTCAGACTTTTCCTAGAAATTTTGTGTGGAATGTTTAAATCAAACTTGGTAGTAATCTCTAAAAGCTGTTCAACAATTTTTTTCTTAATTTCCTTGCCATTAATAATAAACCCATTATCAACAAAATGATTTCTTATCAGTTTTATAAGATGGGGGACATCAGCAAAGACATAAATTTTGTGATCATTTTCAGGATTTTGAAACCAAGGTTGTTCAAGAGTCATTCGCTGTGTAAGCTTCTATTTCCTCCTCCAAGATCACTGACCATTCCAACATCTTCCAAACCTATAAAATATAACTAATTCAGTAGAGTTTTATGGAAGGCGAATAGATTGTTTTTAAAACATACATGAATTTTGAACATAAGAAATAATTTTAAATAAGAGGTCCCGGTTTATCTTGCAATCATAGTCGTAAAAGATTGGTTGTTTCCAATTTGAAAAAAATCCCCTTAACATAAATACCTGTGCATAACTAACTGGCTTTAACGTTTTATCATTAACCTTATCATATACGTATATTTTGCGAAGTTTTATTTCATCAAATGACAATATACATACTTCTGCCAATTTATCCATATCTTTGAATTTTATTATATTGAGTACAGATTTTAAGATACCAGGCGATAATTGTATATTTTTCAGCCATGAACGAAGGGTCGATACGGCTGGAAAGGAATAGCCTTTTTTAAACGTAATCTGTAAGAACGAGGACCAGCTGAATAGTTTTTTTTTTATTAACATCCAAGATTTTTTACAATCTGTTTTACAGTGAAAACAATAAGTAAAATTGTTTGTCTTTACAATGACAGAGAGATGTAAGGTCCAGTGACCAAAGCATCACGACACACACACACATTAGCTTGTTTACCGGTGAGATGCGCACATACACTAATACGCGAGCACGAAAACTAAAACTGGCACAGAGCACAATGGCTGGACGTTGTTGAAGGCGTAGCTTTCTCTGCTGTAGGCTCTGTCAGGGTCGGTTAGGTAGGTCCAAGGGATCATATCGCTTCAATCTCTTCGCTTGTTGGTTGTTGAGAGGATTGTGTGCCAAGGTGTTAGGATGTACCCGCAACCTATTTTGATATTGTTCAGAAGATTTTTTGCACTCTTCGGAGACTGATAGTACCTGAAGATCTCTAAGTATTGCGTCATTCTTGATGTACCAAGAGGCATTAGCGATTGTTCTCAGAGTTTTGGATTGAAATCTTTGTATTTTCATAATATTAGATTTGCTAGCTGATCCCCAGAGCTGCGAACCATATATCCAAATGGGTTTTATTATTGTTTTGTATATAAGCAGCTTGTTATCGATCGATAGGTGAGAGTTTTTTCCCAACATCCAGTAAAGTTTTCTGTATAAAATTCCTTGTTGAAGTCTTTTTGTCCATATATGTTTGGTCCAAGTTAGTCGTTTGTCAAGGTGAATACCTAGATATTTTACGTCATCCTTTTGAGGTAAAGGATGTCCATCGAGGTTAACTTGTGGACATGTACCTCTTCTTAGAGTAAATGTAATGTGTGTGGATTTTGAGGAGTTTACTCTAATTCTCCAGAGTTTAAGCCATTCATTTGTTTTGTTCAGATGTAGTTGCAGTCTCTCTGATGCTATTATTGGATTACCATAAGAGGCCAGGAAAGCAGTATCGTCTGCGAAAGTTGCTAGTGTTAGGTCGTTGCTTGTTGGCAAGTCAGCCGTATATATTAGGTATAGGATCGGTCCGAGCTCACTACCCTGAGGTACACCAGATAGGATGGGGTAGAGTTTTGTATAAGCTTCACTATATTTTACCAGATATCTCCTTTCTGTAAGGTATGATTGAAGCAGTTTGAAGTAAGTGTAAGGCAGGTTTTCTTTAATTTGTACAGAAGTCCTGTGTGCCACACCTTGTCAAAAGCTTGAGAGGCGTCTAAAAAGGCTGCAGTGCAGTATTGCTTGTTTTCGAGACTAGTTCTTATTGTTGTGTACAGTCTCTGAACTTGTTCTATTGTACTATGTTGATTACGAAATCCGAATTGATGGTCAGGTATAAGACTCTTCTCTTCTAATATTGGTTTGATTTTTCTTACCAAAGTTTTTCAAACACCTTAGAGATGACTGGGAGTAGACTTATCGGTCGATATGAGTTGACATCTTTTGGATCTTTTCCAGGTTTTTGAATGAGTATAATCTGTGCCACTTTCCATTGCAGCGGGAAGTAGTGCAGACTTAACATAGCATTAAAGATCATGGTAATTATTCTGTAACAATCATCGGTTAGTTCCTGAAGGACCTTACTCGTTATGAGGTCGAATCCTGGTGTCTTATTAGGTTGTATCTCATTATTTATTATCTGTTTTACTTCTTTAATATTAAACTTGGAGATTGGCAGTTCTATTTGATATGGAGCCTCAAGAAAAGAATGAAATGGTTCTTCTTGCTCTAATGGTACTACTCTAGTAAAGGGACTAAATACTGTCGAAAGATGTTCTGCGAATGTCTCGGATTTCTCTGTGTCTGTTCGTGCCCATTTACCTTTGGCATTTTTTAAAGGAGGTATGGCGTCTTTTGCTCTTTTACTTTTCTCGTCGCCTTCCATAGCGAATAGTTAGTGTCTTTGAATGGAGTCAGATTTTCTAAGTAAGTTTGAATCCCCCTGTTTTTTTCTTCTTTTAATAGATTATTAAGTCTTCTGGTAATTCTGTTTAGATTTTCTTTGTAAATAGGTGCGTGTGTGTTTTGCCATTTTATCCTAAGTTTTATTTTCTCTACAATAATGTGTTTTGCACTCAGAGAACAATTCATGGTTTCCTTCCATAATGTTTGTTCAGGTGTAGCACTCCATCCCGCCTTTTGTATGGAGGTAGTAAGTTGTTGTACCGCATTTTCAATTTGCAACTATACTTAATAACGTCCAAAGCACTGAAGTGTTAATTTGGGTATTTGCAGTTTGCTGAACTGGTTTTAGGTTTTTGGAAAATTCATTGATTTCATGAAGTTCTTCAAAGTCGATTCTTGACATATTGGATATTTGATAATTTTTTATAGCTTTTATTTTATAATTTTCTAATTTTGGTAAAATAAACGGTTTTCCTGCAGTTAGTTGAATGTTGTTGATATATTTCCTTTCTTTGACCCATATTTCACATGATTTAGGAATTTTTATTAGAGTTGGTTCTGCAACTTCAAAATATTGTTTGGTTTTACATTTAGAGAAGAGTCTTTCTGGTTCAGATGGTATGACTAGGATTTCGTCTCGTGTCACTTGTTGTGTAATTATTTCTTGTATGTTTAATTCCAAAATAAGGCAATTTTCAGGAGTATTGCCTTGAAGCAAAAATAAGGTACAATTATCTGGAGGAATGAAGTTCTGTTGACAATAGTAATTATTCTCTAACATTGGACATTCTTCTTTTTTAAATTGAATCTCTTCATGTTCTTGTGCCAAATAGGGGTAAGAAGGGGTATACATTTTATGGTTTTGAATTATTGGATATAAATGATAAAATTCAAAAGTTTCGGATTTTAATAATGGTACATGTATCGCAAAAATTAAGGTTGATTCAGAAATTGATATCTGTGTTCCTAAAAACTGATAATAAGTTAATATATTTTTAAAGTTTGGGATTGTATCTTCATTGTATAATTTATGTAAATAACTAATCATACTCAAGATTTCTGAGCTGAAAATAATTGAGCCGTGTAATGTATTTAATTTTGAAAACAATATTGCATTTTCTAAATTGTCTAAAAATGTTATAGTTGATTGACAATCTAAATTGATTTGACTTAATATGCCTTGAAAACTTAGATAACTTTGAAGATTATTAATCTTTTGATAAATAGAGGCACTGATTTTTCCTAAATCATTATTAAATTTCTCCTGGTTTTTACTCAAAATTGAAATTGATTTGTTATAATGATCTATTAATTTCTTTTGCAATGAAATTTGTAAATTAGTTTCATGAATGATACTTTTTTGATTTTCCTGTAATAAACGAATGGCTTTATTATATCTTTCTTCATCATCTGAGTCAAGGGTTCCAAAGAGCCACTATTTGCTTTTCCAATGACATTAATTAAACCTCTTTTATTCCGTATATGGGGATATAAATTTTCGATTTTCTTTTGCACAGTCTCAATTAAATAATTAGTTCTTAATAACATTGTTTGAGATAATCCATGATAAGACACTGGATTTGTTATATTTACATGCTTTATACTGTTTTTTATAACATTAAAATGAGTTATTAGGCATTTACTTGTTTAATCAAAGCGCCTAAATCTACGTAATGTAAAAAGGTATGTTTACTATAAACTAGTCTAGCGTTTCCTAATTGTATAGGAAGTAAAAGATTTTCTAACTTAGTGATTCTAATATCTTCTGCTTTCGCTGTTTCATAAACATGAAGCACCAGGTATAGGGTCATCAGGAGGTTCAGTTTCATCTGTATCCTGTAACAAGATTTTCTTATTAGATTTCGGTTTTCTCGATATATTTTTGTGATAAGTTCCTTTGTCGTTTTTAATTAGGATACCTTTGTCTCTAATTAATCGAGTCTTCTTAAATTTTGGTGATTTTTTATCTCTTGCTTTAGTTTTCACATAGACAATTTCTTCTTTAGAATAGTCTGGGGGATCAGATCTTTTTTCATTTAACTTGGTAATGATTTTTTCTTTTGTCTTTTCATTTCGTTCTTTACTTGTCTGTTTATGATTTTGTACATAGGTTGAAATGACTAAATGATCATCAACATCAAATGGATTAGGGTTGCCAATATGTCCTTTAATTATTTCAAATGGTGTGAATTTAGTTACCGAATGTATGGAGTTATTATAGCTCAAAAGTGAATGTTTAATAATTTGATCAGGAGTTAATTCTTTGTTTTCTTCAGCTATACACCTATAGTGTTCAATAATACTTGAATGGAATATTTCTACAGGTGAATTGGAATTACTATTTTTGGATGTTGTATAATGTATTAATATGATGGAGTTTACAAAAGTCTTCTAAATCATAATTCTTAAATTCTGTACCACTATCAGTTGTAATCTTTTGGGGTAACCCATGGTGTGTTATGAAACTCATGAGGTTATCTAAAATTGAAACACCTGTCAAGCTATTTAATGGATAAGCTTGTCCATATCTTGAAAAAGAATCTATAATAGTCAAATATGATCGGTTTGCAATTTTAAAAACATCCATGTGGATATGTTCAAAAGGCTTAGAGGATTCCTATCATATTTATTCTTTAAACAAGTTTCACAATTGTTAATAAAGTTTTCAATATCCTCGTTCATTTTCGGCCAATAATATCGAGAACTTAATGATTTTTTCATTTATGCCACGATGTCCTGATTTAAATATATGGTGGTATTCTATTTTTTCCTTTTGTTCGTCTGTTAAGTGAATATCATTAAGTACTTTTGTACATTGAATAAATTTGTAAGAGGAATGTTTGAAAGTGTTTTGAAGTGTCACTGTAAATAGATGCGATAGGTTTTGATAAAGAAAATATAACGCATAATTTTGTTTTGGATCGATATATTCCTTAATAAAGTTTATTATACTTGCTTCAAGATTTAATTTTGGAAGAGTAACATATAATCATTTATTTTCAAAAACTTTTTGTCGATCTACCAGTATTTTATTGGTATCACCACAGGTAAAATAGATTTGGTTTTTATATAGGTTTAATGGTCTTTCTGTAATAGGTATTGAAAATATTGGATTCTCTTTAGATGAATGAATAGTCTCTAAATCTGTTTCTTTTTCTTTGTTTTCAGTTATTGTAGTAGGTGGTTTAATTCGTGTTTCAGATATTATATTTATTTTTTGTTTAGGTTGATTTTCTTCAAATATTTCTGAAAGGTCAGAAATATCTAGTTCTAATAAAGGTATATTTTCTTGATCCATTACTTCTAATTCTTTCTGTATAATATCATCAATATCTCCTAGATTTACGTCTAAGGACTCTGTTTCCATTGTATTTAGGTTTGGGTAGCGAGATAAAGCATCTGCTGCCTTGTTATTTTTTCATTTTAAATATTTTATTTCGTAGTCGAATTCTTCTAATTTTAATCTCCAACGTACTAACCGAGAATTTGGTTCTTTTAATGCAAATAACCATTGGAGAGGGCGATGATCCGAAAATATTGTAAATTTTCTACCAAAAATATATGGACGAAAGAATTTACATGGCCATACAATACTTAACAATTCTTTTTCGATTGTAGAGTAGTTAATTTCGGCTAAGTTCAATGTCCTACTAGCATATGAAATAGGATGATTATCCTGTCAAAGGACAGCTCCAATTGTGTATTTACTAGCATCTGTAGTGAGTTCGAATGGTTTACTGAAATCAGAATAAGCTAACACTGGCTCAGAGATTAATAAACTTTTACATGTATTAAAACATTGTACAATTTCTTCTGTGTGTTCTATCTTTTTCTCCTTTTTTAAACAAACTGTCATCGGTTTGGTGATTTTATCAAAATTCTTAATGAATTTGCGATAATATCCTCATAGTCCTAAAAATGATTTTATATCTTTAGCTGTTTTTGGTATTGGAAAATTTTGTATTGCTTTTATTTTCTTAGGGTTAGGTTTTATTCCTTCGGGTGTAACCACAGGACCTACAAAATCGATTTCTTTGCGAAGAAATTCACATTTATCTAGTTGAACTTTTTAATGAGCTTCACGCAATTTTGAAAATACTAATTTAAGATTTTTAATATGTTCTTGCAAGTTAGTGCTAAAAATAATTATATCGTCCGTGTACACTAGACATATTTTATGATTGAAATCTTTTAATATTTCATCTATAGCTCGTTGGAATGTACTTGGAGAATTTTTTATTCCCATAGGCATTCGTAAAAATTCGTAATGTCCTCCTTCTACATTAAATGCAGTTTTTTCAATTGAACAGTCACTCATTTGAATTTGGTAGAATCCGCTCGCTAAATCCAAAGTGATAAAATATTGAGCACGTCCTAATTTGTCTAATATATCAGTGATATTAGGAAGAGGGTATCGATCATCTATTGTCTTCTCATTTAGTTTTCGATAATCGATAACAATACGCCATTTTTGTACTCCAGAAGCATCCATTTTCTTACTTACAATCCATATAGGAGAACTCCAAGGACTACAAGAGGGTCTAATTATCTCTTTGTTTAACATTTCTTGAATTTGCTTTTTTACTTCTTCCTTGTGAACATAAGGATATCTGTAAGATTTTGTATGTATAGGAGTTTCGTCTTTTGTTCTAATCACATGTTGGATATTTGAGGTAAAAGTTAATTTATCTCCAGGTTTATAGAAAATATCTGGAAATTGTTTACACAATGCTGTAATTTGTTTTCATTCTTCAGTGCTCATATTATTATGATCAGTACGTATTAAATGTTCTAAATTTTTATCGAGTTTTATATTATTGTCGTTATTGTAGTAGGTGGTTTAATTCGTGTTTCAGATATTATATTTATTTTTTGTTTAGGTTGATTTTCTTCAAATATTTCTGAAAGGTCAGAAATATCTAGTTCTAATAAAGGTATATTTTCTTGATCCATTACTTCTAATTCTTTCTGTATAATATCATCAATATCTCCTAGATTTACGTCTAAGGACTCTGTTTCCATTGTATTTAGGTTTGGGTAGCGAGATAAAGCATCTGCTGCCTTATTACTTTTTCCTTTTAAATATTTTATTTCGTAGTCGAAATTCTTCTAATTTTAATCTCCAACGTACTAACCGAGAATTTGGTTCTTTTAATGCAAATAACCATTGGAGAGGGCGATGATCCGAAAATATTGTAAATTTTCTACCAAAAATATATGGACGAAAGAATTTACATGCCCATACAATACTTAACAATTCTTTTTCGATTGTAGAGTAGTTAATTTCGGCTAAGTTCAATGTCCTACTAGCATATGAAATAGGATGATTATCCTGTGAAAGGACAGCTCCAATTGTGTATTTACTAGCATCTGTAGTGAGTTCGAATGGTTTACTGAAATCAGAATAAGCTAACACTGGCTCAGAGATTAATAAACTTTTACATGTATTAAAACATTGTACAAATTCTTCTGTGTGTTCTATTTTTTTCTCCTTTTTTAAACAAACTGTCATCGGTTTGGTGATTTTAGCAAAATTCTTAATGAATTTGCGATAATATCCTCATAGTCCTAAAAATGATTTTAATCTTTAGCTGTTTTTGGTATTGGAAAATTTTGTATTGCTTTTATTTTCTTAGGGTTAGGTTTTATTCCTTCGGGTGTAACCACATGACCTACAAAATCGATTTCTTTGCGAAGAAATTCACATTTATCGAGTTGAACTTTTTAATGAGCTTCACGCAATTTTGAAAATACTAATTTAAGATTTTTAATATGTTCTTGCAAGTTAGTGCTAAAAATAATTATATCGTCCATGTATACTAGACATATTTTATGATTGAAATCTTTTAATATTTCATCTACAGCTCGTTGGAATGTACTTGGAGAATTTTTTAGTCCCATAGGCATTCGTAAAAATTCGTAATGTCCTCCTTCTACATTAAATGCAGTTTTTTCAATTGAACAGTCACTCATTTGAATTTGGTAGAATCCGCTCGCTAAATCCAAAGTGCTAAAATATTGAGCACGTCCTAATTTGTCTAATATATCGGTGATATTAGGAAGAGGGTATCGATCATCTATTGTCTTCTCATTTAGTTTTCGATAATCGATAACAATACTGTCACATACGATAATAGGGTTGTTTAATTGTTTTAGATTTCATTGTATTATTTTGTATTGTAATTATCCAGGCCAAAGTCAGTACGTTAGATTTCAACGCGACTTTATATAGTTTAATTCTTATTCTCACGTAGCGTAAGAATTGGCTATAAAAGAGCGTCGTTGAGGTCGTACTCGAGGAGTTCGGAGTCTGAGGCTGTCTGTAAGGGTCACCCTTTGGGGTGTCCCTAAAACAGACCCTTAGGTCTGGCCGTTGTGACTCTTGACTTATTTTCGTGAGTAAATGTGACATGCCACCATATAGTTTATTTGGTAAGATTAGTTAAGATTATTGTATTTAGTTATTCGTTATTCACATTTTTATCATTTATTGTTATTGCTTATTTAATTGTTAATATATTTGTTGTTTGTTTCCTGTTGTTTATCTCATCTTCCCCGTGGTTAGTTTTCTGCCTTCAGCAGGATACCTAGCCAGGGGTTAGATAACCACGACCTGGGTGGGAAGTGCCTTTAGTGAGCTACCCCTCATCCCAAAACACTAAGGCACATTTCCCTAATCCCCCCAGGCGTGACAATACGCCATTTTTGTACTCCAGAAGCATCCATTTTCTTACTTACAATCCATATAGGAGAACTCCAAGGACTACAAGAGGGTCTAATTATCTCTTTGTTTAACATTTCTTGAATTTGTTTTTTTACTTCTTCCTTGTGAACATAAGGATATCTGTAAGATGTATAGGAGTTTCGTCTTTTGTTCTAATCACATGTTTGATATTTGAGGTAAAAGTTAATTTATCTCCAGGTTTATAGAAAATATCTGGAAATTGTTTACACAATGCTGTAATTTGTTTTCTTTCTTCAGTGTTCATATGATCAGTACGTATTAAATGTTCTAAATTTTTATCGAGTTTTATATTATTGTCGTTAACGAAGTTTTCAAATTTATATAGTTCATATTCAGATGATTGAAAAGAGTTGACTTTAAGCGGTTTATTTAAACTAACTGATATGCAATTATTTATATGATTTTGTATTTCTATTTGTGCAAAACCGTCTTTTGCAACAGTTATCAAAGGTGGGATATTCAGATTATTTATTGTTCTTTGTTCTACAAATATCTCTCCGTTATCTATGCTGACTGGTAATTTCTTTATGACTGTTTCGCCGGAATTCGCTGAGAATGAAAATTCTATATCATCAGCTTCTCTATATCTGAATGGAATTTCAACGTGTTGTCCGATTAATCTTTTGTTTGCAAGGTCGATGTTTAAGTTCATAGTTGCTAAATCTTTAATACCGATAACGCCATCAAAAAAGTTATGAAAGTCATATAGAATGAAATTAATATTATGATTACAATTAAATTCTGCAAAGGCTGGGATTAATGCTTGATATCTTATCACTTTGCTTCCGAAAGAAGTTGTTAACGTTGCATTATTATGATAAATGCAATTTGGATAATATTTTTCGATTACTGAGGGTTTTATTATAGAAATAGAACTACATGTATCAATTAATAATTTTAATTTAGGTTTTTTAATTTCAATAAAGGGCAGAGGGTTATTATGAAAGTTATTCATTTCTGTTATGTTGTTACTTCTGAAAGGCTGGTTTCTTGAAAATTTGGGTCAGACATTGACTGAAAATTTGGATCGTCATTAAATGTGTCGTTATGATATTCGTCTATATATTGATTATCGTCATTGGTGTATTGATATGGTTCGATATTATTATCATATTGATATAATTCTGAATCATGTTCATCAGAATTATCATATTGATTAGTAAACAATTCTTCAACAGTATATTTGGGGTTAGTGTCTAAATTACTTTGGAAGTAATTTCTATTAGTATTTTGATTAGGAACAAAATTTCGTCTTAAATTCATACTAGGAATTCTTGAGGATGTAGACATTGGTTCTGGCTTTGGTTTTTGATTTTCTGGAATATGTTTTGGTTTAAAAACATTTTTCGGTGGACCGAATACTTGTTGGTTTGTAAAATATTTTGTATTTTGAGGTATTGATTGAATTTTTATTGGTTGGCACGGCCAATTTGGTTTGTTTTGTGGGTAATTTGGCTGAAAATTATTTGGTCTATAAAAATTATTCGATTGATTATTTGGATGGAAATTCGGTGTATTGTTTGGAAAATTATTGGGGTTGAAATTAGTTCTTAAAGGAATTTGGGTTTGAAAATGTTGGTTGCGATTAATACCATTTTTATTTATTGGATAATTATTCCTATCGTGTACATTACCATACATTTTCTCAAAATTTTCATATTCTGCTACGTATGCCATAGCATCTTCTAAAGAATCAGGTTTTCTTAAATGCATATTATTTTTCAAAATGCCATTGCATCCAGCAATAAAAGTATTTAACGCGGTTTGATTATAATGATTTATTTGACAAGCTTTATCTGTTGCAGATAATGCAATATTGTTACTTATTCTTTGTACAACACTACTTCTAAGAAGTTGTAGCCTACTACCAAAATTAATTAAATGTTCACCTTTAAGAGGTCTACTTCTAGTTAGCTCTTGGACAAGACAATCTAAATCACGTCTATCCGCAAAACATTGAATCAAAGCAGTTTTTAATTTATGCCATGAATCTAACTCTACTCTATTCCCTACCATAAATTGTGCTCTACCTTCTAATTTACCTTGTATGCACTCAAATATATGTGAATTTAATTCTTCATCATTATAAGGAACATAAGTATTGATTAGTTTTTCACATTTAAATATAAATTGACTTAAATAATCTACATTACCATCGAATGGTTTTAAATTATGAATCTTTGATTTAAAGAGATCCCAGTTTACTTGGGGTTGACTTGGAGGCATTTTATTTATATTTTCTTCTAACTTAGTATTAGTTAAAATTTCTGACAAAATATCAATTTCTGTATCTATCATATAATATTTTTCTATAATCTAGACTTAAATATCTTTCCGAAACTTAGAAAGGAATGGAAAGGCAAGAATAGGAAGTTTGGCACTTACGTTTCTGAAGAACTGGCTCGTAAAAATCCTAGTCTCCGACTCCCTGCAAGCTTGGTTGTCCACAGAAAGGGCACGATTCCACAAAAAGGGAAACTGTTTTTGTTTTTTTCTATGTTCAAAAGTTCGTCCGCACTTAAGGTATTAAAATACCAAAGTCACAAAAATGTCCAGGAATGCGACAGAAGCGGTTCCCGGTTTTCTATAACTTGCATGGATATCCTACTGACTGCGCCATTTTTATATTTTTCAAAAACTTTTCTATTTTTAAAAAATATTGATTTGAACAATAGTTAACATAAACAGTATGAAAGCAAACTAGAGAGTAATTATACAATGCAAGAAACCTATATTTATATACTTTTCTTATCTATTGCTGACTCAGATAAAATAGGGAATTGCCAAGATGTAACTTACGCGATGTTTTTTGTTCTCTGTCGCCCAAGATAAAAATTGACGAACTCAAGAAGAGACAAGAAACATCGCGTTACGCGACGGAATTGCGAAATATCAGGTAGTCAGTCGCAAAGAGGTTAAGAGCAGAAAACAGGAAGCAAAGAGCACATTGTAGATTGGGCTTTAATTGAAATGATGCCAAAAACAAAACAAAAATAAACTATAAACTTTAATTCCTTAACTCTTAATTACTTATTTAGTTTGTTTATCAAGAAAAGCTTTTAATAAATTATTTCTTTCTTCTCTCATTTTGTTTGCAATTATCAATTGCTCCTGTACTTTGTCTAAATATTTTTTATACTGAAACACTTATGGGGACTTTAACACAATTTTATTTACAAAATTGTTAAGATACACAGAACTCTGCTGGATAATGTCTAAACTGCTTGACAATACAATAAACTATTTGAACTTGAACTGCCGGTAACTTTCCATACATCCCCTTATATACAACAAATAAACATTCTGGAACTTTCTAGAAACATCATTTAATCTAGTCAGTGTGTTTAGAAGTTTCTAGAATTTTCTAGAAACACTATTTAATCTAGTCAGTGTGTTTAGACATTTCCAAATCTGTTACCTGTTCTATCCTTCGCAATAGAATAATGTGATAATATACATTTTTCATTTAGTTTATATACTTTCACCTGACGAAGCTAATGTTGTAGCGAAACGCGTCGTGACAAAAGAAAAAGTTTTTTGTGAAAATTAGTCGTAATATACTCAATCTTTAAATTAAGGTTCTTTCACTTACGGTTATCCCGTTACAATACGATTGTCTCATTTATCTATATTTCTCTAATATCTCTTTTTCTCTTTCAATTTTATCGTTCTTTTCTTCTTGAATACGATCTATCAGTTCTTTTATACTTTCTTGACACGTTTGCATAATTTTTGCTGTTGTGCCCATTTGCCTCTTGTTTCTACTTTGCATTTCTTCAACAGAAAGTGTGTTTCGTAGATTAGACAGTTTAGACATAGTTGGTGTTGTTGCTATTGATTCTTGGTTGGTTGTTCCCGATTCAAATATTAAAAAATCTTGACTGGTTGATGCGTTACTTTCTGTCGGTATATTTTCTATTTCAGATACACCAGTAGTGAACCTATAATGACATTAATTAGTATTAATTGTGTATAAAGAAATGTCTTCCATATATGTGTTCTTTAAGCTTGCGTCTATTTATACTCCGTCACAATTGGTCCTCAAGAACCAGCGCCCTCTGCGACGGTTTTTTGTAGGTGCAAGCTGCATTTAAAATTTTGAAATTGACCTATGCGTTTGTTCTTTAATGATTATTTTTTGGTTTGTAAATAATTTAACACACTATAATTTTACGAAAATCTATTTTTTTTTTCTGCGTAGTGATTAAAATAGTTCTCATTCCGCGCTTGGAAACTAGGTACATACTATGTTTAGGAATTTGTAGTTGTGGATTAAAATAAGGCAATTGATATAATTAAGAACAAATTTATTTAAATATAGACAAAATAAAAATAATATCATTTTAACTGTATAATTATAGGGTATTTAATGTATTTATGAGAGACACCGCAATATTTTGAGTTTCGGAATAACTCGGTTTTCTCATGGTGGGCTTTTTAGACTTCCTCGACTTTTTCGTTGAATAAAATCGCCTTTGCGGTAATATTTTTTTATTAGCTGGGATTGATTTAAGAGGCTTTAAGGTAATTTGGGATGGACAGTTTTCTACAGCTTGCAATCTGGGTTTTATTGGTGCAATACACTTTTTTATTACTTCAACTTGAGCCATCGTTTTAACATTAATAAGCAATTCCAAAAATTGCTGTTTTATCTGTTCTATTTCTCTAATAACGTTAGAATCTTTAATATTATTGTTTTTAGTAGCAATTTGGGATGTTATAAAGTCTGTTTTAATTTTTGCCTCATCATCAGATACTATATCTAAATTTGCTTTTTCTTCCTGAATTGGATCTTGGTTTTCCATACCTAATAAAACAGCAATTAATTGGATACAAGCAAACAGAAAAAAAATAATTATTAATATCAACCTAAAATTTGCTAACACAATATTTAATTTAAGCCAAACCCAGGTCCAAAACCACCTACACCATTATCAACAACATATATAATAAGTACAACAATACACCTTAACCTGTTTATTGAGATATTGTATATTATAAATTATTAATAATCCAATATAATTTTAGGCAGAACATTTATTCAATTTGTTTAAAGGCTAGCTGAAAATGCATTATGATAATGCATGCAAGTCATTAATTCTTGTTCATATTTTTATTTACTTTTATTGACTATATTATATCTCAATAAACTATTACCTTGTGAATCAAATAACTTACAGAACAACTCTTTTCCTTGACTCTATGCAAGTAAACTGCAACTAAAGTTTTTAATTGACCGCCGTTGAAATCGGTCGTGTTTGTATGGGCGATTCCCAACTCGGCCTGCTTAAGCTTACTTAAATTTTATGATATCATTGGGGTCCCTTTAAAATCCCAACTCGGCTGAAATCGCTAGGTAAAAAAATTAATCCTTAACCTACAGGTAAAGGGATTAACAAATAAATGTTTTTATTACAATTTTAAATATTGGAAAAACCAAATTATTTAGAGAAAGGGTATTTTGTATAGATCTTGATATTTCAATTAGTTTCGTTTTGATCTGTTGTGTATGAACAAGTGTGAGAAAAGTGCAAGCAAATATGTCTATAGTTCGTTCATAATTTGTTGATAGCACAAAATGTGCGTTCAAGCCATAAAACGGTCGTAAAAGTCGTAAAATCATAGGCGGAGGTTCCTGAGGTGTTTATTCATTAAAATTAATAGAGATTTACATTTATTTTCCTTTCCAAAACGGTTATTAATCCTTTATTTTGAATAAAATAACGTTTTTAATACTAATTTATTCAGCAAAAAACAATTAAAACGTTCACGGATAATGTTTGATAATGTAACCGTTAACAATTTTGTAAATAAAATAACCTTATCTTCTAATTTTTACAGGTAGACATCAACTATTCAAAATATACATAGTAGTATTCAAAAACTAATTATACTAAAAGTCCGTACACAATTTGTTGATAGCTCACTGCAAGTTTGACCCTCATTAGAGAACTGAAATACAGAGAGGACAGGTAATATAATATAATAACCAACCTAAAACTGGCAGTTTAAGATGTTTTCGATTAACCCACCTTGTATCTGAAGAAATACAATACACCTATAGAACTTTTAATCCGATTATGTAGGTATTTTGACTGGAAATGACTGACCAAAATGTAATTACTTTAAGTACCTGCAAAAGAGAAATTATTGTTATCCTCAAATAGATCTAGGAAAAGTATTATATTATAGTAATAACTTAAAAAGCTTCAGTTTATATTCGAAACTTGACTTGAAAGGGTGAAGTTGTTACGAACGAAAATAATTTTTGGTTTAGTACGTTTTTGATCGCATTTAATTTACGGCTCGTTGGTGTTTCGGCGTCTACGGCAGTAATTAACGTCTCTAATATTTATTTTGCGAATTTTGTGCAGTGCGTGAGTAACTTTTTTTCATATTCCTACAAACATATACGTACCTTTCCTTCCTGCTTGTTTTGTTTGATTGCTTGCGATGGCTTCACTGGTACTGTTGCGTACAGTCAGTAAGTCTGTCTATTCACCAAGAGAGAAGACTATTGTTTTGAACGTTCACGATGCTCTGGTTTCTCAGAATCCCACTAACACTGTTCAGAACATAATCAAGAGTTGTGCCAACATGACGGGCGTAGGGGAGTCAACAATATATAGGTTCCTATCAGAAAGAAAAAAACAAGGTATAGCTAACCCAAATACAAACGAATACTTAAAGAGGGGGAGAAAACCTATTGAAATTGATGAATTTGCCAAAAATGGTATTCGAAGGAAAATTCACGAATTTTTTTACAAAAAAGAAATACCCAACTTAAACAAAATTTGACAAGAAGTTAGAGACGACCCGGATTTGCCTCATGTCGGACGAACCAAATTGTGGCAAGTTTTAAAAGAATTAAATTTCCGGTGGGAGAAATCAGACCGAAAATCACTTTTGATTGACCGGGAAGAGATAATATGTTGGAGAAGAAAGTATCTAAGATCTATACGAAAATTTCGGGCTGAAGGAAGGCCAATTTACTATCAGGACGAAACGTGGGTAAACGCAGGTCATACTCTCACAAAAATTTGGTCAGATAAAAATATATCAAGCTCCAGGCAAGCCTTTATGGAAGGTTGGTCTACTGGTATTTCCCCACCCTCTGGTAAAGGCAGTAGATTAATAGTTTCTCACATTGGCAGTGAAAAAGGATTTGCTAAGCATGGTTTGTTGGAATTTCAATCCAAAAGCACAAAAGACTATCACGAGGAGATGACAGCTGATGTTTTCGAAGAGTATTTTGAGCAGATGATTGAACATATACCACCAAACTCAATTATAGTATTAGATAATGCACCTTATCATTCACGACTAGTAGAAAGACTTCCAACGACTGCGTGGAAGAAACAGGATATCATTGAATGGCTGCGGAATAAGTCCCTGCCTTACGAAGATGGAATGGTTAAAGCAGAACTTTTAAAAATTGCCCGGCAACACAAATCTATGTTCAAGAAATACGTAGTTGACAAAATGGCGGAAAGACGAAACATCACAGTCCTTAGACTTCCACCCTACCACTGCGAATTAAATCCAATTGAACTCATTTGGGCACAAATGAAAAGCTACGTGGCTAGAAACAATACGTCATATAAAATACAAGCTGTACGTGAATTGTTATATGAGTCTTTACAACATATTACAGAACAAAATTGGCGAGATGCAGTAAGACATATAATAGAAGAAGAACAAAAAATGTGGGATCCTGACAATATAATTGATGCGACTGTTGAGACACAACCGCTAATTATTAATCTGCAAGACGACTCGGATTCCGAAGATGATCCTGTTTATTTTGAATTTGAATAGTTTTGTAAGTAATCGTAGTTTGTAGTTTATATCATTTAAAAATAGGTATTAATTAAATAAATGTATCTTTTACAAATTGCAAGTAACTTTTTATTTTTGAATAAAATAAAGAAATTGTATTAAAATAAAAATACAATTTACAGTACTTACAGTTTAAGAATATTAATATATTTATTTATTTAAAGTAACTAATGTTTTAATCATATACTCTACGACACTGGTCAGTCATTTCCACTCAAAATACCTACATAATCGGATTAAAAGTTTTATAGGTGTATTGTATTTCTTCAGATACAAGGTGGGTTAGTCGAAAACATCTTAAACTGCCAGTTTTAGGTTGGTTTTTGTTATTATATCATATTACCTGTCCTCTCTGTATTTCAGTTCTCTAATGAGGGTCAAACTTGCAGTGAGCTATCAACAAATTGTGTACGGACTATAGTGCCAAAGATTTGAGACAAATGTACAGTCAAAGGGGAAAAATATTATTAGTTCTTAATAACTTTAAATACAAAGAACAGAATCAAAAATTGTGTTCAGGGGAAACAAAGTGGAGATGTATAAAGCAGAATTGTAATGCCTTCATTCGGACCTTGGGTGATACATCTGATCGGGTAATTACAAGTCTGAATGATTTTCATACCCATAAAGCAGAAAAAGAAAATGTTTTGGAGAGACAGGCCATGACATCTTTAGTGAAAAGAAAAGCCGAGAGTGATATTTCAGAAAAACCTGCAAAACTTATTAAAAGTGAACTCTGTAACAATTCATCAAATGTGACTAATATGACAATTCAAGATGTAAATTGTGTGAGAAAAAATATCTATTACGCCAGGAGAAAATTATTTTCAGCGTTGCCTAAATCTTTGATAGAAGTTTATGAAATTTTAAATGAATTTAATTTAAAGACTTGTAGAAATGAGGACTTTATTTGGTTAAACATACTCCCGCGTCACCCCTTACCTGAGCCCAGTAGGGTGCTAATAAAAGAGCAATAAAAGAGACCTTTTCGCCTACCCTCACCGCATGTGGTTGTATGAATTCACGATCTTACAATCTATTGTTTATATTTAACAAATATATGTGTTTAATTTTTTATAAATAAAAATAAATAAATATCAGAAACGTAAAGATATTTTTTTTCTGATTTCAACCATATATAATACTTACGCAAAATTTTATAGTTTACAGTTATGTCACCAAAATATTCTAAATTACACTGAGAAACAAACAAGAGATAATCTCATAATGTGGTACAAAAATACCCAATGATTATTAAATTTAAATCCAAAACAGCAAGGGATAATCTCATAATAATGTTTTGAAAATAATATATAAGTAATAGAATACCTTAATACTACAAAAATGCTTAATTGTCAAATTTAAATCCAAAACAGCAAGGGATAATCTCATAATGAGGTGTTGAAAATAGATAAACTTTAACAATTCCAATAACAATCAGATTGAAAGAGATTTACCCTAATTAAAATGCTATTGCATTACAAAACATCCTAATGTTTTTTTAATATCAATTTGTATTGTTCGGTTATAACAAAAAATATATAAAATGTTAGCCATTATTCACAAACAATTATTTGTGTCTTGTTTTACGCACGGTACCTATACATCATCCTATTGATTGTTCGGTAGTGATAAAAAATATATGTGTTTGTGTATGATGGAATTCCTCCGCAGTTCTACAGCTTTTAAGAATCACATTCCAGGACATGTGTGTGTGGGAATAGAATCCAACTTGGCCAACAAAAAAGGCAAGGAAGAGAACCAAGTTATCGGTGTCGCAGACGGAACTGTTGTACTGAAACGTCCTGTAGGACAAATTCATTTCTAGATTTTTCGACACTTCCTATAGTTCAGCTGCTGATTATTTTAGTACTGTGGATTAATGAGTATCCAGTCACAGTAATAGCAGCGGAAACTGGAGTTTCCACGAAATCTGTGAGTCGCTGCCTTCAACATTTCAGAAACCTTCTTTTTCACTGGATGCTGGAAATCGATGAGCAAATAGGCGGTCCTGGACACATAGTGGAAATTGATGAAAGTGCTTACGGAAAACGAAAGTATCATCGCGGACGTCTGCAAAGGACACGGTGGGTGGTTGGAGGAATAGACCGACAAACAAAGAGAATTTTTCTTACGTTTGTGCCTAACAGAAACGCTATTACATTACAGCGTGTTATTCAGGAAAATGTTTTGCCTGGATCCATTGTAATGACTGACTCGTGGAGAGGATATACTGGTTTAAACCACCTTGGATACCATCACTATCAAGTCAATCACCAACGAAATTTTGTGGATCCAAACAATCGACTTATTCACACCCAAAATATCGAAAGTAAATGGTCTGTCATTAAGAGGAATCTTCGTCGACGATTGGGAAGGATGTGCACAACTAGATTTGAAACATATTAGGTGGAGTATGTTTGGCGTAGTCGATGCACCACACATGAAGAGCAATGGACGGATATTACCAATGCGATACAACATTTTCACCCACTGATGAACTAATCACTTTTTTACATTGACAAGTAAGTACTACTATTACATACATTTGCCAGAGGTATTTTTTTGCATGTTGGTGAGGGGTATATTTATTACTATTAATATTTAGATATGCATTTTTGGGGTATTTAAGGTTCTTTTCTATTTTGATTTCTTTTTGCATGTTGGTGATAGGTATATTTATGACTATTAATAGTATTAATATTAATTGACAAGTCCTGTTAGATACAGGCGCTAAAGGTATTTTATGTTATATTGGGTGTTGTTTGTTTCTCAGTGTAATTTAGAATATTTTGGTGTCATATCTGTAAACTACAAAATTTTGCGTAAGTATTATATATGGTTGAAATCAGAAAAAAAATATCTTTACGTTTCTGATATTTATTTATTTTTATTTATAAAAAATTAAACACATATTTGTTAAATATAAACAATAGATTGTAAAATCGTGAATTCATACAACCACATGCGGTGAGGGTAGGCGAAAAGGTCTCTTTTATTGCTCTTTTATTAGCACCCTACTGGGCTCAGGTAAGGGGTGACGCGGGAGTATGTTTAACCCTTTATTTTATATAATAATAGCATAGAAAATATTATTATTTTTTCATGCCAAAGTAACTTAAATTTTTTGTGCAAATCTAAAATTATTTATGTAAATGGTACGTTTGCTTATTGTACAAAATGTTTTAAACAGTTATTTACAGTTCATGGATTTATAAATGGACATTATATTCCATTAGTTTTCTGCTTTTTAAAAGATAAAAGCGAAAATTCTTACAAAAACTGTTTATTAAACATACAAAATCTTTGCCTAAAAAATAACTTTCAATTTATACCGCAAGAAGTAGTAATAGATTTTGAAATTGCAATACATAATGCAGTATTACAAATTTGGAGTGATGCAAAAATTACTGGTTGCAGATTTCATTTGACCCAATTAAATAAACATGTAAATTTATTGCTTATTCAAGATAAATACTTTCCAAAATTAAACGATTATGAAGCTCCATCAATGGATACGGAAAATGAAGTAACTAAATATCACTATTGTTTAATCAAAGATTTATCTCGCTTAATATCAAGTCAAGTTAGTAAACATGATGGGAAAAAATATATTTGCGATCGATGTTTAAATTATTTTCATAGTCAGGAAAAATTAAAAAACCATGATGAATACTGCAAAGATTTGAACAATTGCAAAATATCGTACCCACCATTTGATCATGTAGAGTTTAAAAACCATGTATACAAGCAGACGACACTTTGAGTCAGTGCTACGCCCTCATAGCAAGAACTTGGGAAAACATACACGAAAGTTTCAGAAACACGAGGCGTATAGTGCAGGATATTATCTAAATTGCTCCTATGATAGTTCGCATCATTTTACAATGAATATTGTGGAGAAGACTCCATGGATTGGTTCGCTGCTGAAATGACAAGGATGGCTAAATTTATTGAAGACAAAATTAAACATATCGAACCAATGATTGTCAAGCCTAGTTTACTTAATGCAACAACATGTCATATATGCGAGCACCCCTTCAAAGAGAAGGACACCATCGTTTTAGACCACGACCACTTTACGGGGAAATTTCGAGGGTTTTCACACCAAAGCTGCAATTTAAATTATAAAAAAAAGTTTGTTGTACCCGTAGTCTTTCATAACCTTTCAGGATACGACTTACATTTTTTAATTAGAGATTTATCCAAAAAAGGTAATATAAGCTTGCTTCCTATAAACAAATAAAAATACATTTCATGTACATTAAGTAATGACGAGAGCGAAGTAAAGTTTAGATTTATAGACTCGCTACGATTTTTAGATTCCTCCTTAGATAAACTTTCTGCTTTACTAGAACCATCAGATCTACATTATCTACGTTCACAGTTTCCCAATTTAACATCTGAACAATTTGAACTATTAAGTAGAAAAGGGGTGTTTCCTTATGAATACATTAATTCAATTGAAAAACTAGACGATATGGAACTGCCATCCAAAGATAAATTTTATAGCACACTAACGGATGAAAATATTACTAAGGATTTATACATGCATGCACAAAAGGTTTGGCAATCATTTAAAATAAAAAATTTAAAGGAATATAGCATGCTGTACATGAAAACAGATATCTTGCTTTTAGCGTCTGTGTTTGAATGTTTTCGCGAAAAATGCCGAAAAACGTATGGTCTCGATCCTGCTTGGTATTATACGCTCCCCGGTTATACGTCGGATGCTATGTTAAAATATACAAAATCTAAATTGGACCTACTAAAAGATATAGACCAAATCATGTTTATAGAGAAAGGTATAAGAGGAGGAGTCAGTCAATGTAGCAATAGATATGCTAAATCAAACAACAGATACATGCAAAATTTTAATCCAGCAGAATCTGAAAAATATTTAATGTATCTCGATGTCAACAACTTGTATGGTTGGGCAATGAGTCAACCTCTACCATATGGGGGTTTTGAGTGGGTTGACACAAACATCGACATAACTCAAATACCAGACGATGCTCCAGAGGGTTATATCCTCGAAGTAGACTTGGAGTATCCACACGATTTACATAATCTACACAACGATTTACCGTTTTGTCCAGAACATCGAAAACCCCAAGGATCAAAAATACAAAAACTAATGACCACTTTATATGACAAAGAAAAATACGTAATACATTATCGAAATTTAAAGCAGGCTATAAAACATGGATTGAATGTGAAAAAGATTCACAGAGTGTTGAAATTTAAACAAAGCCCATGGTTAAAAAAATATATCGACTTAAATACAACTCTTCGAACGGCTGCTAAAAACGATTTTGAGAAGAATTTATTCAAATTAATGAACAATGCAGTGTTCGGAAAAACCATGGAGAATATAAGGAAACACCACATTGTTAAACTCGTTAGATCTTGGGAGGGTCGATATGGAGCAAAGAACTTGATTAGCAGTCCTAGGTTTAGTTCGAGCAAAATCTTTGATGAAAACCTTTTAGCGATAGAGCTTTATAAAACCGAACTTGTATTTAATAAACCGTTGTACATTGGCATGTCGATTCTCGATATTTCAAAGACTTGTATGTACGACTTTTATTACAGTTTTCTACTTCCTACGATCGGTGTAGACAACTGTAAACTTTTATACACCGATACCGATGCATTTCTTCTAGAACCGCAATGCAATGATGTTTATACTGAATTAATTAAAGCACATCCCGAAAAATTTGATACCTCAGACTATGAAACAAACAATGCGTACGGTATTTCACTCTTAAATAAAAAAGTCATAGGATTAATGAAAGATGAATGCAATGGCAAACTTTTAACTGAATTTGTGGGGTTGCGTTCAAAAATGTACTCGTATTTAACAGAGGGTGATAAATGCGTTAAAAAATCAAAAGGGGTTAAAAAGAATGTCGTTGCTAAAAAAATTACTTTTGATGATTACCTTTCATGTCTGAGAGATAGTAAATTGAAAACAGTTAACCAATGCACGTTCCGTTCCAATGTTTTTACAATCGAACAAACCAAAATTGGTCTAAGTCCGCACGATGATAAACGCTTTTTATGCAATGAATCATTTGACACTTTAGCATGGGGCCATCGCGATATAATGCTCGATTAATGTTATTCATAATTGAGAAATAAAAAACAGTTGTAAATTAATTAGGTTAGTTTTTAGTTTTCTATTGTTTATTGTATATCTAAAATTAAAAAACAGTTGTAAATTAATTATTTTTTAGTTTTCTATTGTTTATTGTAGGTATATCTAAAATTTTTTTATGTTTACAATAAATTTTTAATCTGAATCTATGGTGTATTATTTTCTTTTAAATATGTTCCATTGAAACGATCAAAAAAACGTTCAAATTCATCGTTTAGACATCTATTATTCGATAGTTTGAAAATCATGAATTTAATAACGAAAAAAACGATGAAAACTGTCACTTTTTGTCACTTTGAAATTATGTTTTTCCATAAGAAATACATGTAAATCGAAAATTTCTTTTTATCAATTTTTAATACGTTATTACGACAAATTTTAACGTTATCTTGACGTTTGGACGTTTCATATTTTAGAACTGTGACGTGCATAAATTTTGTTTCGATAAAATAACATTTTTGACGCTATTATTATCGATTTTGAAATAAAAGTCATTATTTTTTATAAAAGTTTATTACATATTTTCTGAATCTCTTATTACATTTTGTTTATATAAGTAAATATACTGACGCAAAGCGTTACATAATAAAGGATCAGTACATATTTCACAAAATACATCTAATCCTTTAAAGCAGTTATAATTAAAATGTTTTTTTACAATATCTATAACATTATTATAATAACAATTAAAGTTAATATTTTCTATAAGTGAAATCTGGTAAGCTACGATACAATGGTGTACTCTAACAAGTTCATTTACATCATTTTCCGTTAGATGATATCTTACACCATGTTTTGCAACTTCTATGAACTTGGTGTCATCGTATACCAACTGCCGTATTGTACAAAAATCTCCACAGGAAAATGTTACTGGATCATACTCATCTGCGTAGGTTGATAGTGGTTCAATAAAAAATGTGCTTTTGCTTAAAAATTCTATAAGATCAAGCCATTCCATTTTCCCAAACGACAATTTACTTGGCTTGAAGTATTCTGATAAAATAATAGCTGGAGAAAATGTTCTTGCAGGAGATAAGCCAACTGTTATAACATACCCCTCAATTGTGAAAGATGATTGTAGCAGCAAATAATTTTCACGTTTTACTTTGTCTTCGTAAAAATTTAAAATTCTGTTTACTTCTTCCATATTGATAGAATCTTCACTACTACTACTCTCAGAATATGACGGTAAGTTTTCACTACAATAACCACTGTCTTGTGTCATCATCTTTTAATACTTGATAAAACTTGTGTTGAAACTAAGTAAAAATAATTGCTTCTGCTTCTAAGGACAGTTTTAGTCGGACCGCAGACTGAACGGCTTAAACAATAGATGATATGAATCAAAAAAGGCCCCCGGAAGCTATGTTTTATGGCTGTGTATTCAGCTTATACAAACGACATCATATTTTAATAACTAACTGGATGCATCCTTAAATATGTTGGTGTTCTGTGCGAACCAAAAACCCTCTACCCTTTCATGTAACATCAGAGCCAATACAGTATTATTTATACTATATTATTTTGGTGAAGCGCGTTTCGAATTGCCTATTTGTTATACTTGTTTGTTCTTTATTTGTGGTTTTGTTAATTCTCTATTTGTTACTTTATTGAAAATGAGTGCTAGTGACTTTTTAATTCACAATTTAATTAATATAAAACAATTTTGGGAAGTTGCAAGGATGGCCTGTACGGTCAACCTCTTTTCGAATTATTTTTTTTATATACCTAATCGAACACACAACAAAAGAATGCTATTTTGCTATTTTCTATATTTACTATAAAAAATTTTCTACACAAGATATTAAACAATATTTAGGACAATAACATATACTTATATAGAATAGAATAGAATAGAATAGATTTTTATTGATCAAAAGACATAAGTACAATATGTATAAATCTCGTCTAGGTTAAACTACTAATTTAAAGTAGTGGCAATTACAAAATAACACATCAAAATGAATAAATACAATTAAAAAAGACAGAGGTAACAAAATCTGTATATAACACATTCACAAATGTTTTAGAACAATCAAAATTTTTTCAGGTTTAGTTTACAGTTGTTCCTACCTTGGCTTTCCTTTATATTTTTGGGGTAACTTGTTAAATATTCGTAAACCCAGATGGTTAGCTGTTTTTTGTGTCAAACTACATTTTGGTACATGAAAATCTATTTTTTATCTACTGTTTATATGATGTACCATAAAATTTGTATTAAATGTATTTTAATTACAGAAAATATAAATACGGATAAGGTAAATAAACAGATATTATTCATTCACTTGTTATTTCAATCTCAGTAGACTATGCATTTTATTTCTTGGATTGGCACTTCAATTTGTTGGGTTGGTACCTACTGTCGAAATATTGACAGCACATTGTCAAAGGTAAAATTGTTGAAGATTCAATAACGAAATATTTGATGCTTTCTTAGATTCAATATACAATGCCAAAAAAAATAAGTACAGAAATTCACAACAGCATCGTTAGATGTTATGGTATGTTTAGGAAACAAGCTAACAGCTGTGAGAGTGTTTATTTAAATCAATTGGCCGAGGTTTTTCAAGTAAGTACGATTTTATGTGTATTTCTTTTAAATCAATGCTAGTCGCTAACATAAACTTATATATTTTGCATTAGATTAATTGAGAGAGGTTTTTGTAATGAATTTATAAATATGTATCACTTTTTTAAATAAAATTTATATTATTAAAAGAACACATAACCTTTTTTGACAGATATCATAATAAATTATATACAATGTTGTCAGATTTCAAATTTCGAAATTATACATTTTTGTAACTATAATTTAAATCAAAATTTTGTTAAATATTTTTAAATCTCTTAACTACCGTTGTGTAACTAAGGTATATTTTTTAAATCTAATTAATATGACAAACATTCTAAATGCTTAATTTTTTTAGATCAGTGTATCGAAAATACGGAAGATTATTAAAGAAGGATTGAAAAATAATGAGAAAGTCGCAGATAAAGAATGTAAAACTGATACATTTGAGAAGTTTATTTTAAAAAAAGACTTACAGCGACAGATTTGGATGTACCATGCTAAAACTGAACATTTTACTTTAGACAAACTTTTGACTGATGCTAAACAAAATTTTGATTTTAAAGGGGGACGTACGACACTATACAAACTTATAAAATTAATGGGATACAAATTTAAAAAAGTAAATGGACGACATATTTTATGTGAACAACGACACGTTAAAATTAGAAAGATCGCTTTCATTCGGAAATATAAACAACTAAAAAGTCTTGCTGAGAGAGTTAGATTCGTGTACCTAGATGAAACATGGATCTATCAAAATGGTAGTTCAGTGCGTCAGTGGGTGCACGATTCTGACCTAAAAAGTAATCCAGCTCGTGTAAAATCCGAAGGAAAGCGATTTACTATTTTACACGCAGGGACTGATACTGGATTTTTGGAAGAATGTGACTTGTTACTAGACTCTTCGAATACAGACCTTGACTATCACAAAAGTATGAATGGTGACCTTTTTAAAAACTGGGTTGTTAATCAACTCATTCCTGCTCTATCTGTATTTCAAGAAAAATGTGTGGTGGTCATGGACAACGCGCCATACCATTCAGTTCAAATTAACAAACCACCCTCTTTTTCAGCGAAAAAAGCAATGATGCAGGAATGGTTGATTAACAATAACATTAGGTTTGACACAAAAATGACAAAGAAACAACTGTACTCTATAATATTACCTTATAAAACTGACGAAAAGACATATGTAGTGGATGAAATTTTAAAACATCGAGGACATGAAGTTTTTCGACTACCACCATACCATTGTCACTACAATCCAATAGAACTAGCATGGGGGTTTACTAAGACATATTATAACAAACATATTACATCTACTTATCTTGACCAGGAAAGAGTTAAAAAAACTTGGACAGAAGCATTGACTAAATGTACACCAGACATGTGGCAAAATTTTTGTAGACATACAGACGAACTTATTTTGGCAGATTGGACTACTTACATGGGAAACTGCTCACATGACAATATTCCTCCTTTAATTATTTCATTGGAGTAATCAGATTCTGACGATTCCGATTTTGGATTTGAAAGTGACTCTGATTCTTCCAGTGAAATAATGGAAGAGGATTGATCATACAAATACACCGACAACATTTACATGTTACATCTAAATCTGCATCTGTATTTGTTTTTATTTGCTTTTATGTAATTTATTAAAATATTTTTTTCATTGTATCGGTTTGAAATGTCTAACAAATCTTAATTTTTCTGAAAAATTTCTGTTATAAAGAACATTATTAAAACATCAGCATATTTAAGTCAAATGCGACACCACCTGGGGCGGACCAGGAAAATCAAATTTTTACTGTAGTATAGTTTCCTCAATTAACCCATTGGATGTGAAATTTTATTATCCTACAGCCACTAATACAATAATGTTACACTACGATGCCATTTGGATGTAAAATAGAAGACTTTAAAAAAGATGGATACCTATAGACTTTGAGTACTGTGTTTTTATGTTAAACTCAAAACTGATGAAATAATTTTTTTTACCACTGCTTGAATAATTTAAAAGTATTATTATACATTTGTAAAAAGGATCTTTTACTAATGCTTGAGTAATTTAAAAGTTGTATTAAACGTTTTTATTAATATATGTATATGTGCTACATTTTGAATTTTACTTATATTATTTATTTGTAATAAAATGTAAATATAAAAGTATATTTTTCTACAAGCATGCGTAAAACAACACTTTTCCGCACGCATTTTAATTCAGAAAATATCTCTTTTTTTTTTATTAAATGAATATGTCCTTTAATAACCTTTTGGAAAATTATTGTATTATTACTTTTATGTTGTTGTACCTACTACATACAAATAGTAAAAAAAAGATTATTTTGCATAAAAATAGAGATTTTTATAATGGTTGTTCTTAAAAAAATCATAATTTATTAAAACACCTCTGTAAACGTTACTCAAAGCAACAACAAACTTTAATTGTCACAAATTAAAATTTTGTTACATTGTTAGGAGTTGAAAATAAAATTTAAAAAATGAATAAAGTATCTTTTTTATGCTTGTAGAAAAAATATTGATCCTAACTCTTGCGAGAAAGTATAACTTTCCGCACTTGATAGGATAATAACTATTTTCGTTCTAGATCAATAATATAATATGATAATTGACTATAAACAGGGATCTGTTCTGTGCAAAGGAATGTGTTATTTTGAATATCAGTCAAAATTCATGTGAATTTAAATAGACCATTCTTGGATATTAATAGTACCTACTTGCAGCGAAAACTGACGTATCTACTTTAGTACCTATTCAATTTAATATTAAATACATTGACTTATTTTCGGCAAGTTTTAAATTTGGTTTGCAGATTTAATTACTTAAGATATTTGTAATGAATACACATATTTTTATTGAAGACGTGACAACATCGTATTTACAATTAATAAGACCACAGAACAATATGAACAGACGTGTATTATACTGGGCGAATTTCATGTAACTAACAGAGCCTACTGAGATGGAAATAAAAAGTGAATGGCTTATATGCATTATGCAACTGTCATAATTGTATATTTTTAAAACAGAAGCCTACATGAAGTTGTTAAACTAACATTGGCTATGTTATTTAAAATCTTTTTTGCTTAATAAAAACCTCACTCACTCACTAGCGAAGAGCTCAAAAATTTATACCGTACGCAAGTCTGTTTCCAGTCTCAGCATGGTATAAAACTACCAACTGATGGTTAGTCAGAATAAAACGCAGCATAATAATTTGCTAAGATATCTGGCCTAATTTAGAGCATAAAGCCTAGCACTAAAATGACACGCAAAAAAAACTTTACAACAAAAATGTGTTTTCACTTCCTAGAAGTCAAAACCGCTGCATCCTAATAGAAAAACTATGATTTTTATTTTGGTTGCAAAAAATCAACAGTGCTATCTTTTTTCTATACCATAGTATCCTTCCAGTACGAGATAATTTTATTGCACAAACTTTCGATACTTTCACAAATATTGGTGTATCGATTGCTTGTCGAGTCGTAAAGATAGACGAGGGCGAGTATTTATTTAAAATTGAGTTAGGTAACGATTGTGAAATAGAAGTCATTATTTTTCACAAAATTTTATGGTGGAATTATGGCTCTAAATGCTTTAAAATATACAATTTATATAAACCATTTTATTTTTTAACATGTTAAAAACAAAACCCAGATGATAATGCGGTTACGCGATAAGAGAGAGATTCCTCGACGACGATGACTCATAGCACACCGACATTTATATTAATAATAAATTATTTTAATTTTTGATTAACCATTTTCGATATTAGCTTTCAAATGTAAATGTTTAAAAGTATATATTCTAATTGCAATATAAAAACCATATTTGCGAAAAAAATGTTTTAAACCTATTATAACCCATCAATTTTATACAAAAAAAAAATGGTGTAATTATAACTCTAATAATAGCGAAAGCAAAGTCTGTTATTACTCTAACACATCAGTCGATTACGTCACACATTGCGAACCTGCTTATGCACCAAGGTCACGCGCTTTTGATATTTTAGAAGATTTGAACACTTCATCTTACACTATACAGTAACCCCTTTACAATGATACGTCATACGTCGAAATCCGTTGGGCTGTTTACGAGATACAACGTTAATGCCTTTTTGGCAGCATAAATACGGCCTATTTGACGCTTCATCTTACCCTATACAGCAACCCCTTTACAATGATACGTCATACGTCGAAATCCGTTCGGCCGTTTACGAGATACAACGTTAATGCCCTTTTGGCCGCATCGATACGGTCTTTTTGACGCTTAATCTTACCCTATACAGCAACCCCTTTACAATGATACGTCATACGTCGAAATCCGTTGGGCCGTTTACGAGATACAACGTTAATGCCCTTTTGGCAGCATCGATACGGTCTTTTCAACCCCTTTACAATGATACGTCATACGTCGAAATCCGTTGGGCCGTTTACGAGATATAGCTATAATGCCCTTTTGGCAGCATCAATACGGTCTTTTTGACGCTTTATCTTACCCTATACATCAACCCCTTTACAATGATACGTCACGTGACGAAATTGGTTGAGCCGTTTACGAGATATAGCTATAATGCCCTTTTGGCAGCATCAATACGGTCTTTTTGACGCTTCATCTTACCCTATACAGCAACCCCTTTACAGTGATACGTCACGTGACGAAATCCGTTGAGCCGTTTACGAGATATAGCTATAATGCCCTTTTGGCAGCATAAATATGGTCTTTTTGACGCTTCATCTTACCCTATACAGCATCCCCTTTACAATAATATGTCACACATTAAATTCTTTTGGAATAAACTAATTTAAAATATTTCTAAGTCTGTTATCTTTATTGCGATAAGACTTGTTTTTTATTTTTTTCTACTATTGTTTGTCACATTTTATTAAATCCTGCGATGGTGTAGTGGTTAACGTATTTGTTTATGATACGGGGGGACCCGGGTTCGATTCTGTAAAGAATTTTTTTTTAATTAAATTGTTATAACGCGAAAGTTGGTAGCACTGTAAAGTTGGTAGCATGAAAAGTTGGTACGATGACAGCGAAGCGCGAAAAAATTCAAAAATATAACGAAAAGAAGAATTGGCTGCTTGCGCTAAACGTCAAAGGCCATTCGAAAAAGAAGAGTTGTCTGCTTGTGCCGAATGTCAAAGGCCATTTAAAAAAAGAAGAATTGGCTGCTAGCGCCAAACGTCAGAGGTTATGTTCAAAAAAATAGCTCGTGCTGCCTTTGCTTCACTACTGTCAACTTGTTTTTGGTGCAGGAATATTTCTTCATTACCAGTACGAAGGATACGGTGAAGATCCAAATGAAAACCACAGTGGAGCATAACATCCATGCCCAGAACAACATCTTCATCAACGTCAGCCACCAGCACCGAGTGAACCAGAGAGGTTGAACCAAACTGTAGCGTCACCTGTATCTCACCGTAGACTCTAGCAGAATCTCCGGTAGCGGTACGCAGTTTCCAACTGGTAGGCCACATCTTCTTTCGCATAATGATGGATGGTCGAACGATAGTTTTCGTACCTCCAGTGTCTACCAGCATGCTAAAGTTCTTCCCATCAATGGGGCCATCTACATATAAGCTGTCCACGTGATGTCGCAGAGTTGCCAATTTAATGGCGTGAGGGGCTTCGGGAATGTTTGGGGTCGATTTCGCCCTCCAGGAGTCGACCCGTTCTAGTTTTCCTGCTGCTGGGGTACTTCAGCAGAAGATTTTTCTTTTTGGGGGCAAGTATTTCTTATATGGCCTAGTTCTCCGCAGTTCCAGCATCTCACTGGGCGCCTTTTTTTGGAGATAACTTCATTAACCTCTCTACTACCGCTTCAACGTCGCTAACGGAATGAACAGCATGGTCGTAGTTCGTACTTGGGTCGCCTCTCCGTTTCCTCGTTGGTCGACGTCTACGTGGCAGGTCTCCATCCTTTCTGCATCTCCGTCGCCGTGGTGGATGGGCTGGTTTCGACGACAAGCTTCCTGTTCTTGTTGAAGCTTTCTTATTTCGGACTGCATTTGCTGGTTGATCTCCTCTCGGATGTTGGCCACTTGCTGGTGCAAGTTGTCCACTTGCTGATTCAAGTTGGCCACTTGCTGATTCAAGTTGGCCACCTGCTGGTTTTGCTCGTCTCGCAAGTTGCACATTTCGGAGCGCAAATGCGATATTTGCTGGGAGAACAAACTGGATAACTCTTCTGGTAGGGTAGACATCCGTTGTGATAGCTGGGACATATCTTCGCGCTGGCCTCTCATCTGACTGGATAGCACCTCTTGCTGGCTCGTCATTCGTCCTGATAGCTCCTCTTTCAGCTGGGACATATCTTCGCTCTGGCTGTTTATCTGAGTGGACAACTGGGTCAGTTGTTGTGATTGTTCTTCTTGTTGGCTCGTCATTCGTTGCGATAGCTGGGACATATCTTCGCGCTGGCTGCTTATCTGACTGGACAACTGGGACAGTTGTTGCGTCTGTTCCTCTTGCTGGCTCGTCATTCTTTGTGATAGTTGGGAAAGTTGTTGAGTTAGTTCAGAATTTGCTTTTTGAACTGGGTCTTCGAACTCCACAGCGTCAGGGTCCAAATTATTATTTACGTAGTATTCACGGAGCCTTCTCAACAATACAGATTTGCTTCCTGTACTTTCCAACTCTAATTCCTCGAGCTCTCTTTTGAGCTCAGCTACCAATAGTTCATTTATCTTTTTTCCAGGCATTCTTGTATCTTCACCCCACACCTGACACCAATTTGAAACACTTATGGGGGCTTTTTACACAATTTATTTACAAAATTGTTAAGATACACTGAACTCTGCTGGATAACGTCTAACTACTTGACAATACAATGAACTCTTGTGAATACTTGAACTTGAACTGACGTTAACTGCCCATGCATCCCCTTATATACAACTTTATTTAATCTAGTTAGTGTCTTTAGATCTTTCTAGAATTTTCTAGAAACATTATTTAAAATGGTCAGTTGATTTTTAGAATCTTCTAAAAATCAACTGTCAATAACAATCTTTCAAATTAAGGTCCCTTCCTTTACGGTTATCCCGTTACAATATAAAAAAAGAAGGATAACGGGAATGCAACGCAACAAGGATCATGGTTACAAGTAGGAATGGTAACCGCAGACATGCATGTTTCTGGCTCATTAGCCGTCATCAGTGCGGCATAACCAAGAAGAGTATTGCACTTGGCTAGCAAAAGTGTTGGGTACTTGGGAGCAAGGGATGTTGGGGAAACATGTGTCAAAAAACACAAAAACAACGAACGCTCATTTATTAACTATGAACACTTCAAGTCCACCTGATACATCTACATTAGCTAATTTTGCTTGAGAGCAATTGTGAATAGCTGAAATATAAGCAATTGGTTGGCGTAACTCTTTCAATTTTTGATAATTGTAATCTTTTACATCTTTATTGGTTGCAAATAACCGAATAGCATCGTTGAAAAAATTACGTTCATTTTGAGAAAAATTTTAAATACTTCTTTTTATTAATATTTCATAATCCTGAAGCGTGCGGCCTCTACTATGACAAAGTGATATATTTGTACGTTTATATATTATACAATAATAGACGAACCAATTACATTTTTATATTTGATGTAGCTCACAGATGGAGCTACTATCTCCGTATATTTAAATATGTATTCTTTATTATTATTTTTATTTATACTTTTTTTCTTTTTAAATAATGATTGATAACACATCTAAACATGAATACGAAACAATTAAATATAATTTCATGTCTAGATATTTTGTAGTTTTTCTGTAAAGTGTACTACAAAAAAGTGACAATTTGACCTAGTAGAGGCTCGCTTTGCTCGCCTAATAATATCACGCCTATATTCCTCCGAGAGAATAGCTAGAGGTGGGGATCGAACCCAAGATCTTTCGCTCAGCAGCAGTAGTGCTTGCAACCACTAAACTAATGTGGCAGTTTAAATTTCTAGTCTCACCTAAGTAAGTCAGTCAATAAATTAATCAAATTTTAAGTGTATAATATTTTATTAAAGTTAAATACAAATTTAACAAGCAATTACATTTCCCAGTATTTTAAGTGGAGTGACTTTAAAAAAATTAACTTATCTAATCGCTCAGGATCTAAACGACTCCTTTCGTCAGTCGCAATATTTCCCGCAATAGAAAAAAGCCTTTTACAAGGAACAGATGTTCCAACTATACAGAAGTATTTGTTGGCAGTCGGCGTTATTATGCTGTACAAGGAATTTATTTGGTGATACCAATATGTAATAGGAGCCGTCGTTTTAAAGTCGACGACAGTCTGTGTTAATTAATGTTTCAGTTCGTCTTGTAAACTCTGTCCTTCACGTTCTGCTTGAAATAATTGTAACTGATTTTTTTTACTAATATGTTATGGAATTCCCAAATGTTCGATTCTTCTGCTTTCTCTGGCTGGCATTTAAAATTATTTCCTGGATCTTCATTATTTGATTTATTATTATTTATTATTTATTTTTGAAGTAAAACTTCTGTAGCGAGACTAGGAGTAAAAAAGTTATTCTAACGGACGTGACGTCATTCTAATAACAGAAACCGGAAACAAAACCTAATACTGACACGATTTTGCATGGGCGCCGGCAGCAGGGTGCAAGAGGGTGCGCTTGCACCCCCTGCTATGAAAGAAAATACCTGAATTTACCAGAAAATTATATATTTTTTTAATTTTTTTATTAAATTATTGTTTGAATAAAAACTAAAGGCGTCGCGGTTGCTGTCCAAATCATTCTACATTCTATATATATATATTAGATCATAATAGTGTGTAGATGCAGATGCACCCCCTGAAAATAAACCTGGCGGCGCTCATGCGATTTTGCCTCCTATATTAAATAAAATTAAATCTGTAATTGTATGAATTGACAGCTGATCATCTTGTCAATCGAAATACATTGCTTTATATAAATAGTTTTTTGTGTATAAAGTGTTTGTATTAAATATGAATAAACAATGTGGATTTATTAATGAAGAAAGTGATGAAAAAATATTGATTGAAAATGAGTGAATAGGTAGGTACTCTATATGCATAAATTTTATTTTTGGTGTGTAATTACACTATTTATACCTAATTATTTATACCTATTATTTATACCTAGCTATTTTCGTTTTATAGACTTAAAGAGCTAAAAAGAAAAAGAAATTGTGAACGTCAAAGGGGATATTATAAGCGCCAGAAAGATTTGAAGAAAAATGACAAAAATGAAAAAATGACGAGACAGCCACATTCATTATGATTTGATTACGTAAGTTTATATACATACATACATATTATGATAGTAAATAATTGTTTATACGGAATCTTTACGTTGAGTAAAGAAGCATGTTGCACGTTTTTGTTCATAAAATAATAATATTCAAAATATTTTAACACTTTCTTATACTTATTTTAGGTTTGGTTAGGTAGCCATAAAGGCCATAAAACCACTAGTCAAGACGGCTGATCTTTTACCACCAATAACAGATCCTTCGTAGACGTGAACGAAACAAACTTAACTCAGGATTTTAAATTTTATGGAATATGCTATAAAATGCTACAAAATGAAATGGTTATCTAACTATCGAAGGCTCTTGTGTTGTGATGTATTACAATAAGCTAGATACAGCTACAAAATCACACATTCTAAACGTAATGTGTGTATATTTTTAATATTGTTTACCTATTATTGAAGCAAAACTTCTTTAGGCACGACTAGGGGTAGATTCTAACGGAAGATTCTGATGGAAGTAACTGTATAATTTCAGCTATGGGAGGAGTTTAAATTTCCGAAATTTATTTATGAAATTTTCAAACGGTTTCAAATACATTAATGGTATTTATAGACTAAAATCTATGTTTCACATTTTAGTTATCATAAACCTATTATTTCATATATAAAAAAAATAATGATAACTTTCAAATTCCTATTTCTAATGAATAATATAAATATAACATCTCATTGTTTTTGTAAAGTATATAGGCAATAAATATGATTGAATTGTAATTAAATATTTATTTTCCGATACGTACGTCAACAAGTTTTACTTCAATCGCGCGTAAAGGTTACACGCACACTCTTTTTTTTTATTAAGCTACAATAATACTATTAATTTTATCAATAGCTTTGGAGCATGCTATTCTGTCAGAAAAAGGAATTTTCTTAAATTTTGGATCCAGTAGTGTGGTGATAGCTAACATATGTACTTGTTCCACTGTACCAAATCTCTTCTTTAATTCTTCCGATATTAAATTTTTGGTTACAGCGCCGACATCTGTTTCTGTCTTCATTGTACTATATGTTTTCAAAAGACAGGAAACTATTGGTATAATTTTGCTTGACGTTACAAATTTCTCCACGGATGCTTCTTTTGTCACAGCTTCCATAGGTTTTAAAATATTTATAAGATCTTTAACACCACCTAATTGACTGGCTATTAACATAGGTGGAGCTTTCGGGTAATTAAGTAATATTGGGGCAAGTAGCCCAATAACCTTACAAACCGAACAGCTAATAGTAAATTGAATTCCATCGTGTGCAAACTGACTGAATTAATTTGAGTGGTACCGTTATATCATTTTGCGCTTTACGAAGAGCATCAGCAACATTTACATTTTGTTTACAGTATCTAGTTATATCCTTTACAGTATTTAGTAACTGTTTGGCACTTTTAATACCACCTTTTTCTTTAAAAGGTTTTTGAGCTACTAAATTTAAAAAGTGGGCATAACACCACAAGTGTTTTTGTTTGCCAAATGCAACTGTTACGGCCTTGACGATATTCGCACCATTATTAGTAACAGCTGCTGCAACTTTTTCTGCAGTTATACCCCATTTTTCAATCATTGTTATTAAAACTTGACATAAATAATCAGCATTATGGGGCTCAGTTAAATAGGACACACCAAAATTTATACTGGTTAGTTCACTTTCATATATAAAATGTCCAGTTAAACCCATGTAGCTTCTAGTATTATGTGTATCTGTCCAGATGTCCGTAGTTAATTATATTGACTCTACTTCTAAAAGCTTTTCTCTGAATTGCAAAGAAAGAACATCATATTTGTCATCTATCATTTGTGTAGTTGTCTGCCGTGAAGGAAGTTTATATAAAGGCACTGCTGTTTTTATTAAATATGTGAAACCTTCTTTTTCAACTGTATTTAATGGCAATGTATCCTTGCAAATCATGAACATGATAGCATTACTTAGTTGTCCATACTTCTGCCCGTTTACTGAAAAAAAAAAAAGAATTGAAGATATACATTATCAAAAATCTTACCATTGAATGCTTTAATATTATTAACACATGAATCCATAGTTAGTTGATTAAGTTTTGATGTTTTCACTGATACTGATGATGACGCTGTACTTTCTAAGTCAGAATCATAGTACTTTTTTGAACCGGTCAAACTCAAAACATCATTTACGCCAAATTTTTCCTTAGGTGTCGACGTAGTAACAATATTGTCATTTGTCTGAAAAGAATTACGTTTTTGTATTCTATTATTATTTCAAATCACAAAATAAATTCAATAAAAGGATAAAAATGCAAGAATATTTCATTTTTAAACAAGCATGCGGGTACACACTCGAGTTTCTTTTTTGTCAACACCAACACCAATACCATCACTTGTCACTTGCCACCACCAGTTTCCTTTGACGGAATTAATACATGGATGTCTTCGTAATAAATGGTTGCGTAAGTTTGTTGTATTGCCGCATGTTTTGACTTCGATATGACAATACTTGCATACGCTGCTTGATCCCTTTTTTACAAGGTAATTCCATGTATTAGATAGATAGATATTTTTGGGGTTGGCTGTTAGCCTATATCACTGCGACCTTCGCAGATCTATTGTGAACACCCATTATCTGTGGAATAGGATTAGAGCACCTTGTCCTGCTCTGCCCTCTTGATGAGACTTAATAGCCTTGACAGTGGCCACTCCGCATAACTTGGAGCAGCCGGTTTCTCCTCTCCCAGTACTAGATACCGCGTCCTTGCAAGGCCTTCACATTGGCATAGGACATGAAATGCAGTTTCCTCTTCCTCTTGGCAGTATCGACAAATGTCTTCATCTGCCAAGTTTAGCTGACTTATGTGTTTTCTGAGCCTACAATGTCCTGTCAAGAGACTGACAATCATTCTGACATCATTTCGCCTTTGTGATAGCAGCTCTGCAGTAAACTTTGCCGAGTATCCCTTTATGAAGAGTTTGGCTTGTCGCTTGCCCGGTGATGTTTCCCACCACTCCTGGGCCTTTTCTAGCCTCCATTTCTCAATGGCTGCCTTTCTGAATGTATTAGCAACTCCGCCGAATGGTTCCGGGCCAATCATTGGAGTGTTAGCTCCCGCACGGGCAATTCCATGTATTACTTGTAGTTGTCATTTTACCCAAAAAAACAATACTTTAGGTAATAAAATTGCAAACTGCAACGGACGTTTCCCGATAAATCAGTTTCAATCTAATCACTTACTATTTTTCAAATTAACATGAATGCTATATGAACAAGATACTATTTATTACATTACTATAAATTTTTACAGTAAAAATAATATTTATCCACAGTATATTTTTGATAAATAGACTCACTCAAAAGAATAGGTTAGTTAGGTTAGGTTTGAGTGTTTGACGTTGAGAGACGCCCCCGGAAAATTAAAATATCTTTTTTTTAACGCAAGTAACGCCACCTTTGAAAGCGTTTATAAAAATTTACTCTATGATGCGTTTAAATACCGCAGCTAGTTTAGGTATATTATCGGTAGTTCTTTGAATTGATCAGTCCGATTCGGGAGGTTTATGGATCGATTTATTGAATCGATGAAGGGTTCAAAATCGATTTGAAAAAACAATTATATCATTCAAAATAATCGATTAACCGATTTTAAATCGTCATGCCTACAGCGAACCATGAAATTAAATTTTAAGAAACGGATTAAACTTTGTAATTAAATTTAATTCATATCAGTAAGATTAGTTACGTATTCTATGTTTTTTATTTATGCTAATTAATAATAATTAACCATTTTTAGTAATCTTTGGTTTTACATAATGCACTTTTGTAATATTAAGTTTTTTTTTAAATACCTATTTTTTCAAAATTTTAGGTTATTTATGTTTTTTTTTTTCATTTTCTTCATTATGTTTTGTTTCTTTTTGTTGGTTTTAGGTTTTCCTCATTTTTGTGTCGTTTTTTTTCACTTTTTTGTATTTTTTCGTTTTTTCTTAATTGTTATTCTTAAGAGACATAAAAATAGATTCCGTTGAAAGAATTCAAAAATGTCAATTTTCCACTTTGGTTATAACAATCGAAAACATCGAAAAACTAAAAACTGGTGTACGGAACACGTTAAGAAATTCCATTCAAAAAATACAGAAAAAAAATTGAATTTTTTTTATGCTGCGTGCTAGAAGTAGGGGAGCGCCAAGAGGGTTTGGACAATATTTTTATAAATAATTATGTCCGTAACAGTATTACGAAATAACTAAAATTTTCAAATCAGACCACTTGCTGTCAAATAGTAATATTATTTACAAGCATCTAAATGAATAGTGAAAAATTAGTTTGTGCGATTTGTGGCAAAAGCAAAGATAAAGTTATTCTTTTTAATAAAAAAAAATACTCTAAACAAAATGTCATGAAACATTGATAATTCGGCAATTACATAAATTAAAATACAAAGATGTTGTCTTGCCATTAAATTTTATCCTCAAAGATGGGTATCATACACATTGTCACAAAAATTTTCTTGATGTACCCACATAACAAATTTACATTTTTAATATGTGATTGGAATATTCCTTAAGTACCTTTTCACGTTCTAATAAGGTGCCGTAATATCATTCAGAATATTACCGGAAGGTTATAAGAACTTGTTACAAGACCACACTTAAAGGGTCCGTATATATTCCTGAAATGTTCTTGGGCTTGTTTCTGTTAGGTGTTAATAGTATTATGTTTGCAAAGTAATAGAATGTGCTCCTAATATTATTAAAAAGATTCTATTCTAGTTGCTAGTATGTACATAATTCATAAAAAGAACGTTTTATTTATAAGCCAAATATTCCTATATTATTTGGAGTTAATCAAAAAAACAATAAATACTCGAACTATAAATATATATTAACACAAAACGAAAAAAAAAAACAATCTAATAAAATAAATGCAGTGGTTTTTAATTATTGCAGTGTTTCGCTTTCACCAGCCAGAATTTAATAACCGTAATTATTTCGTTTTCGGTTGTGTCAGGATATCCTCCTTTAATTGTATCTAAAAACAAAAAAGGTGCAATAACAATGCGTTAAAAATATTAAACTATATATAACCTAATACTCCTTTTGCTATTTTTAAACGCTTAAAGGGTTCTTTCCCTTTTGCTCCGTCCCAGGAGAATTTCTGTGCAATATTGTAGCGTTTTTAAAAAACCCGATTAATAAAAATTCTTTTTAATCATTTCTTTCTACTAACGCCGGCCCTGTGAGCTTGGTATATTACATGGAACTTTCGAGAACGTTGCAAATTTAACGAACTTCTCGAAGTGGATTATCGATTTTTTTAATTGACCAATGGGATTTCGTGTTTAAGATCCGGTGGTTAAGCGAGAGAAGCTTACGCGCCTCTGGGGTTGTTAACGGAATTCACTCTGGGTGTGGTAACGTAAGTGATAACATCTCTGTGATCTAGCTAAGTCCAACTTTGGCGTTTTTTTTCCTGTTTGATGCTTAAAATCAAATGTTCTTAGTGCCAATAAAGTTAGCTAGTGGTTATCGTTAATGGTTTTGGTGAAAGTTGCCGATAATTACCTGTGGTTGAGGCTAGTAAGCAGCCGAATTTTGCCGTATTTCCGAGATTAAGCTAGAAGCTAATCTGATTACCTAGGAACCATCTTGTAAGTCTTTCTATTGCATAGTTACTAAATTTTTTTTACTACAAGAAAAAGAGTACTGTTTCTTTCTTTAGATATTGGATTTAATTGTAATCCATATGCTAAATATCTACAAATAAAGAGTTAACGTAATTAGGGACCGTAAACTCCAGAGTGTAACCCAGTTTTTTTGAAAAACCGGTAACTGTAAATCTAAGTGTGAAGATTTTTAATAATTAACTTCAATATCGATAATACCTACATAACACGCTATAAAACCATCAGTGATCGTGACGCACAGGGTGTGATTCGATCTTATTTGTCACTGTACCTCTCATATGTAACTCGAGTTAAAACCAAAGCAAAAGGTGATATATTTTCTTTAATATAACTTTTTATCTAACTTTAATCCCTTTCTCACTTTTCGCTTATCAGAGTACAAAAAAATAACAAAAGAATTTACTTAGCTGTTATTTGATCTGTAGTAATAGTTATTTTTTTTGAATTAAACACGATTGTGTTACTATTTATGACATTGATATTTTTTATTTCATTTTATTTATTGTACATCTCATTTATTACCCCACCAAGTAATAAATATTGTTTAGTGTTTAACTAGATGTTTTCTTTTCCTAGCTGGTTTATGTTGTTCTGATCAATCTTTATCAATGAATAGAACGACCCATAACTGAGCACAAAATTTTGATTTATGGAATATATCTCTATCTTACATATGGAGGTTTAGCCATTGGGATAAGTAAAGGAAAGAGTAAGTATAACTATCTGTTTAGCTTTACGAATAAAAGTGTGTAATTTTAACTTTAACTAGAACAACTGACAAATTATTTTATCCAACTTATATATTTTTTTTATCTGGGTTTCTTTTATTTCCCCTTTCTCAGGATAAAAAACATAAGTGGCGCCCATTTTCCTTTCTCTTTCATTTCTTTCTTTTCCTCTCTTTTATCCCTTTTAACTTCTTTTATCTTTTATTATTCTAGTAAATATACCCCTTGTCATTTCTATTATAATGTATCATCTAGCTCGATCGAATCCACGCTCGCTCTCCTCCAACCCCCTGATTGCCGTTTGCATTTGTTAACCTCTCCAATCGAGCATTTAACACCTTCCAAAAAAAAGAGGTTACACATTTATTTGGCGCCCAACGTGGGGCTCGAACAATTAAATTATAATTTACCGACAATAAAATTACACACTTTCTCTTATATTAAAAGTTTCGATACCGTTCCTCGTCAAAATGGCTAGTTTTGAAGTAAATTTTCTAACAGCAGACGAAATTAATTACGAACTTAAGATTAGAGAAACAGCCACCACCAGGAAAATATATGAGAAAAGAAAAGTTCTCAAACGTTTGTTAGCCAAAGAAACAAATGGTACCTACTATAACTTTAAAAAATATTTTCTTTTTTCGTCTATCTTTGTCGTATCTTTAACAAACTCAAATTAAAAGACTCTCTTCAATATAGAACTAACTATGTCGGCATCTCCTTTCTTTCGACCATTTTCTTCTTCGTTCCTTTATCTATGGTTTCGTATTTTTTCAACAGGAAAATATTTTTCATTTTTCTACTCTTTATCGTATTTTAACTAAAGGAAAATATTTTTTTATTTTTCTACTTTTACCGTATTTTATCTAAAGGAAAATATATTTTTATTTTTCTACTTTTACCGTATTTTATCCAAAGGAAAATATTTTTTTATTTTTCTACTTTTTCCGTATTTTATCTAAAGGAAAATATTTTTCATTTTTCTATCTTTACCATATTTTATCCAAGGAAAATTTTTTTATTTATCTAATTTCTATCGCATTTTTTCTAAAAGAGAATATTTTTCATTTCTCTAGTTTTTTCTGTAACTTATCTTAGGGAAAATACGTCTCGTTAAACTTTTGCTTACCGTTTATCTATCCACTTAACCAATGTTTCTCTGTATGGTTATAAAAGTCCACATGACAAATATCTTTGTATTGTCCCAGCGGGGAAAATTTGTTTTTTACTTGAATTGTCGTACCGTTGTATTTTCTGTAAGTGAAAACACATGTCACTTAACTATCGTTTACCTATCGCTCAAGTGAATTATCACTTAAAATTATCGTATCGTAAATGAAAACACATTCCACTTAACTATCGTTTACCTACCGCTCAAGTGGATTATCACTTGATATTATCGTTTTGTAAGTGAAAATACATTTCACTTAAATATCGTTTACTGACCAGCTCAAGTGAATTAACACTTGAAATTATCTTTTCGTAAGTGCAAACACACTTCACTTAAATATCGTTTATCTACCGTTCAAGTGTAGTAACACTTGAAATTATCGTATCGTAAGTGAAAACACATTTCACTTAACTACCGTTTAAGTGTATTAACACTTGAAATTATCGTATTCCCCATCCTCAGGAAAAAACATAAGTGGCGCCCATTTTTCTTTCTCTTTCACTTCTTTCTTTCCCTCTCTTTTGTCCCTTTTAACTTCTTTTATCTTTTATTATTCTAGTAAATATACCCCTTGTCATTTCTATTATAATTAATCATCTAGCTCGATCGAATCCACCCTCGCTCTCCTCCAACCCCCTGAGTGCCGTTCGCATTTGTTAACCTCTCCAATCAAGCGGTTAACACCTTCCGAAAAAAAAAGGTTACAATATCATTGCTCCGAACTCTGTATAACACTTTTCGTGTAGCCTGGCCATATGAATGTCCCCCGATTCTTTTCAATTCAGATATCTAAAATGAAAAGTAAAGTATCACAACCTTAAGAACAGATAGTTGTTGCAATAAACAGAATAAATAAGGAATACTGCTTAACAATTTTATGTCTATGTACAAAAATAAATCATTATTATATTCTGTTATGCTTAGTTATATGAAAATACAAAACAAACACTACCAAGATGCAGTAATTATTTTCATTAATCAGCTATTCCTCTACTTGTTGGAGGTTTTCTTCATCTTTAGTAGGAACTTTCTTGTTAATGAAGTCCAAGTTTTCGTCATTAATTATTACTAAAGGAACGTTGTTATTCCTTAAAGTTACTAAAGTATTAACTTTATCCAATAAATTATTTATTTTCAAATGTAAATGAGATAGTTCGTCTAGCACCATTTTTGTGAAATCTGAAAAATGACAGACATAAAATCATCACTTCTATAATAAGTGAATTATTCGAATCACCTTCATCACCTAAAGGTTGTTTATCTCTGGTCACCTTTCGAGCTGTTTGATCTAAAATTACAATACATACAGGGAGGGGCATTAGTATGTCGTCCTTTAATTACCCATTATAATTTGAATCTGTTAGATAGTTATTGTGAGAATTGTATTAAGCAATTTAATAAGAGATAATTACCAGTACTATATGCTACTGAATTTGCTGTAAGGTGTTGACGTTAAAGTGAAATTGAGTTTTATCTTTTAAAATACAGAACTCATTAAGAAAAGTAGTCTGATAAAGTACTTACCTGAATTTGACCTCGAACTTAAAAGTCCACGTTCAAGGGAACTCGAGGATGTGGAAGTTAAAATTTTATTTAAAAAAAAAAGAAAACAACTCAGCACGGTAATTATAATTGTAAAAATTCTTTAATTTGTACAGATCAGTATTTTAATAGAATATAAGTATCCATTGGGTTTCCTGGTGACATTATTTGTGATATAAATGGCTGTTGTTCGCATGAACCTAGTAAACAAATGTTGATCATAAATCAGAACATATTGTAGCTTTTTTGGCTTTTCGTTGGGCAGTTTCAAAATTGTCTGGAATTTTTACAGAAAAATAATAAAATAATAAAATACCATAAGAACCCAAAAATTTGATGGATAAACTTTCCATTGACTTGTGGCTTCGTCACAATTTAAAATACACTTTAAATTTTTTTCTTTTGAGTATGTAGAAGGTGGCCAGAAACACTCAGAGCACTCTTCTATGTACCACGATTTCATTTTTAAAAACAACTACTCTCCAACCCATTGAGATAAATTACTGTAACATAAAAAAGAGCAAATACATGTATATACAAAAATATGCATCTTATTAACAATTGATATACCAAAATGGAATGCCTCTCTCCTGTTTATTTTCCGATAATACAAAAATAATTTGCAATAGTTTGAAAAATAAAATATACCAAATATTTAAAAAAAAATAATAAACAAAAATTTTACTCTTCGCATCTACGTTTCCAAAAACTTTCAATCGTTCTATATATTTTTGTAGTTTTTGTAAATTCTAGTTGTTTAGTTTATCATGCCTAACATTTGAATATAACCTTAATAATTACTGTAAAGTATTTAAATTGTTTGTCTACGTAATTATTTATAAATTTATGTATTTAATGTAACTGAAGATGGCTTAAAGCCGAAACGCAATTGCAATGCAATTGACCAAATCTCAAGAGCTTATTTTATCACTTATAACTTATTACATTAAAAAATATTTTTTCCTTGAATCCAAAATATTAAAATAAAATAAAAACATAATAATTTGTTAATCAAAAACCCTATTGTAATGAGATACATGTTATTAATTCATATGTATTAATGGTATAGATATATAATAATCTTTGTAGGGTAAAACCATTATTTTTCTCTTAATTTTTGCTACATATTCCATGAGTAATGAATTAGTATGTCTTTTAATACAATTAATACCGGAATTTGTAGAATCTATGGGTTTTGTAAAAAACGGACCTTTGCTTTCATATAAAAATCTTATCAACATTAAATTTCCCGAAAAAGTGGCAAAATTTTTAATTTCAAATATAGAGTTGTCCATAAATTCAACAAACGAATCCGATAATTTTGAACTGTTTAATATGAATGTTTTAATTCGAATTGCCTTGTATTGAGGAGAGGTGCAAAGCGACAGAATTGGGCCAGAATTGTGCTCACATAAAGTTTAAAAAGATTTAATTTCTTCAGGATTATTTATAATCTAAACCTTATTTTTTTCTTGAAGTCTCTGAATAACCTGTTGTAATAAACAAGATACCTTTTTAACAGCTTTGTTTAAATGAGGCATATAATTCTCAAATGGAAAGGAACTAAAATTATCTAATCTGCCGTACAATTTAGCACTGTCAGTAATGTGTAGCAAATTGTGGAATAAAAGTTGAACTATATAAATATATATATATATATATATATATATATATATATATATATATATATATATTGTTATGGTTTTGGTTTTTATGCCCCACGTTGGTTGACAATTTTGTTATGTTTTTCCTCTTTGGCTCCGGCTTCTAATGGGTTGGGTTCTTGTTTTATATATACTTTTCTTTTATTTATTTTTTTATTTACATTAAAAATTGAATTTCTAATTAAACTATTTATTATAACTTTCAAAATATTTTTCACAATGACAATTCTTAAAAATTCTCCTCAATCAAAATTCAAAAATCAATAATCGTCTCTATGGTATTTCACTTCTTATATACATAAAAAAAATAATAGTCACTGGTCTATGTCGTCACACTATACAGTAAGATATTTTATTTACACAATAGACACAGTGATACCATAACAAATCCCCACAATTAAAAAAATTAAAATTTTCTCCAAAGAGATATTTTCATTTTTTAAATTTACTTTTAATTTTTTTTTTGTTTTATTATTTTTTTTATAACCTTTTTATTCAGTGTTCCTTTACATTTTGTTTTAAACAACTTAGAACAGTTTTATTTATTTATTTTGTATTTTTTTTATCCCTTTCTGATATTTCCCCATTATTTATTTTCTTCCATAATTTTTAACTCCACCCGAAATGTAAAGAAAATAAACGACAAAAATAAAATAAAATTTTCTAAGATATATTTTAATTTCATAATTGGGTACTTCTAGTTCTATCGAAACTTAAATGAAACGTGACAGGTGTGACCAGTTTTGATTATATCGATCAAGTAATCGAAAGGAGTGCATATTAATTAACAGATAGTTACTGAATAACATACTAACATTTCATAATGTCATCTTAATTTTTAAAAAAGTTGTAGATTGTTAAAGTCAAAAAAACACTTTTTTCATAAGACTTTAAAAATTCTTCAGAAATATTCGAAATTTTTTTCTGCTCTAGAATGCGAAGTAAATATGTTTGTTTTCTTCTAATATGACCTAATTAAAGAATAAAAGGTAAAAAGCTTTTGAGAATTTGGTAAAATTAAAAATTTCATATCTGAAATTTGCACTAAATCTGACCAATTTATTCGTGAAATACAAATATGTCAGTTAGCCAAAATAACTGAGTTTTTTTATACACAAAATATTAATAATAAATTCTTTTTACAATTGTTAAAAAATTAAAAAATCTTTGTGAAGTTATCATTTAAAAAAAGGTTATTATATCATGTTTGAAAGTATAACATAAATAATTAATAATAAAAAAGGGTGTGGCAGTCAGTGGGACTGCCGGCAGAAGTTATACTTCTATGCACTGTTAACTAATAAAACTTAATAACTACAAACACAGGCAAGTAGAAAAATAAGACCAGTTGATGTGTGTCCTTACTTCAAATACGAAAACCAAACAGTAAAACGATCAATGTACAAAAAAAGTGTTTACAAAACCCGATTTGCTTACCGTGGGCTATTACAGATTTTAAAACACTAGAAAACAATGCAAAACATTTTCTAACAACACACACTTTTACAAAATTTTAACGCCCTTTGAACAGCACTTTTCAGTAACTTTGCAGGAACAGGTTTTAACTCACACGCATGTCTTCAACTCAAAAGCATAGTGAAGGATATAATATATAATGCAACCATGTGACGGTATTTTAGACTACAATACAATACTCATTACTGAATATTATTATTAATATAAAATACTAAACTTAATATGTATACTTACTGGACAGAATTATAAAATAATATGTCAAACATAATGCGATACGTCAATGTAATACAATAACAATAGCTCAGACTGTTTGTTGTATATCTATCTCTTTTCAATGCAATGAATGTTTAATTAAACGGTATTCAAAGGACTTATAGTAATGACTAATAACATGTAGTAAATATTTCATCTTTGTTTTTACCGAACAATATACCTTATATGTGATTCTGTCTCTCTCTTACTCACACCATTACATATGTAATGATTTTTCCCATTTAGCTACACACTAATTCATTCCACAGAGTGTCCGAATAGAAGTATAACTTCAAAAATTGTACCAATACAAAAAGTACTTATATTAAAAGAATCAAATACCACTAAGCAAAATTTTTAATACAATTTAGTTTTAATTTATTAGTTACTTATTCAATTAAAAAACTATTTTATTGCATGTTTTTGTTAAATATTAGGCGTCAATATTTATCTAAAACCAAAGATCCTTAAATTTAAAATTAAAATCGGTTTTTTAATATTTGTCTAAAACATAACAATATATAACGGTTTAAAATATATTGACAATTAAATTGAGAATTACGTTCTTTTTTATTTTTATGTGTCAATTATCTATACATATAATAAAACTGTAGAAATGAAAATTCTGTACATTAAAGATATTTAAAAAATAATTAGCGGACGATGTTACTACATCGATATAGAACCCAAATTGTAGTTAGATTTTTGTTTGTCTGTCTGTATGTTTGTGCGCGCATCACATGAAAACTACTGATCCGATTTGAATGCGGTTTTCACAGATGTATTTGTCTTCTTTAAACTTAACATCTGGTGTATTAAAATATCTTCTTCCTTCCCTTTAACGGGGTTGGGGAGAAATTTTTATACAAAAATCGGTTGTCTGTAAAGTCGGTTTACTGACGATAGTCGAACGTGACAACGTCATAAGAAAATACTGGTGGAATGGTTGCATTTTCCAAAAGAAAATTTTATTTGTTTGATAGATATTTTGTATAGATATCATTTTTCATTCGGAACGCCTCAGAGCAAGGTAACGCCTCATGAGCCGTGCTTCAGCCTGCGAGGTAACGCTGCATGAGTCATGTTTTTTGGTGTGTGCAACCGGCTCCATCGAATTATAAGACGTTGTCACGTCAAAAACAACACTCCACGCAAACAACCTCGCGGGTACATCGATATAGAACCCAAAAATATGTTTAGATTTTTTTGTCTGTCTGTATGTTTGTGCGCGCATCACATGAAAACTACTGATCCGATTCGAATGCAGTTTTCACAGATGTATTTGTCTTCTTTCAGCTTAACATCTGGTGTATAAAAGTTTCTCTCCCCCACCTCTTTAACAGAGTGATGGGAGAAATTTATATACAACAATAAACACGCCACGCAAACGACGTCGCAGGCACAACTAGTTTGAAATATAAATCTATTTTAAAATGATGTAAAGAAAAATGTTTGGCTCTAATCGTTTATCGTTTTATATTTATTTTAATAGTTACTTAAAAGTATCTTATAGGAGCAATCATTTACAAATTAAAAACGTACTAAATAAATGTTCATAATAATATTAAAAGCGAAACTTTCGGAGAAATTGGAATGTTTTCCATGTATAGGTAATACAAAACCGCAATAATCATACGAACCAGCATATTCAAAAAATTGAATACACATTTCAATATTTATTATTGTGAGAATTAGTGAATGTGTGCCAATTACATGTTTCTTCTCTTTTGAATGAAGAAGCAAATTTCTGTTATTTACAAATTTCTTAGCCAAAACATCAATATATAATTTATAAAGTTATTGATATTTTAAATTATTAATAATAATACAGGATGTCGAAATCAAAATAAGTAGTTTTGACAGATTTGTATGTTATAATTTTTTTGCTTTACACATTGAATCTATATTTTTCTGAGTTTTCTAATACTGATAAATCTTTCTGTTTATAACTATAAACTAGATTTCAAGCTTAAATTGTGCACAAAATATTTCAAATATAAAATAAAACTTTCCATATGCATGTTTGTAGTATAAACCTATCTTCTACATAAATATAGATACGCCAAGTAAAGATCCAAGACATACTACTTACGTTTGAGTAATTTAGGAAAAGGGTCAAAACTTTCTTCCTACAAAAAAACAAACACTTTTCCCTCCAAATCAACGGTTATTTCGTTTAAGCGTGGATGAAAAAAAATTCAAGAGGTAGTACGTGCGTCAGGTACGATTTCGTTGGCATTATAGGGTCATGGCATTACCTAAGTGTTTTTATGTATGTTAGTTACTCTGCTGATTACGAATTTGGCGGGTATCCGTGTAACATGTAACTTTTAAGAGGGCAACCAGTCTTCCCGAAACATGAAATATAGGGCGCCAAAGTACAAACTAAACAAATTATACACAAACATCCGTTTTAAATAATTTATTTAAATAGTATTTAAAATAAAACAATAATTTAATTTAAAAAGCTATAGTAATGTTTTATTTTGACGTTTTCCATTTTTTTTTTTAAATGTTTAAAAAGCCATATCTTGTTAACGCGTTATTCCATTTTGTTATTTAAGACGGCATTCAACGCAGTTTTTTGAGACCTAAAAATGTTATTTAGAGAGCAAAATCGATTAGTCGAAAAATCTCCAAGTTTTTCGAAGAATCATATTTTTTGAAATTTTTCGACAACGAAATCTCACGAACGAATTAACCGATTTTAATTTGCAAAACGTCATTCGATGTGGTTTTTTAAGCTTGAGAGCTGATTAGGTTATGAAATTGATCAATGTAATATCCAAAAAGATATTCTCAAAAAACACAATTTTTACAATTTTTTTTTTTTTCGTTTTTTGTCTCTTTAAATCTACTGATCCGAATCAATTTTTATTTGTAGTCAGAAAGAAGGGTTCATTACTGTCTCCTGTTTCACCACAAAATGGCGGAATTTTGGTGCCATCTCAAAAAATGTCCCAATTCAAAAAGATTCGAATTAACTTTGTATTTTGAAGAGCACCACCGGGCGAACGAATGGTAGTTAAAATCAAAATTACTAATCACAATGAATAAGAAAAGACAATTAACACCGCTGATGGTACATTTAAGAATTACAGCTACTAAATTAAATAAATTTCTCTGAATTTAGGCACGGATACAATAGTTTGGTGAATTCTTTAACTAAAACAATCCAATAGATCGTTATAACCGTTCGACAAATGGTTAATAAAAATTTTATTGTTTAAATAGTTGCACCTCTGAAACTAAGGAAGATAAAGATTTTTTTCAAATTATTCTGATTCCTTATGAAAAAAACATTTTTTTAACAATGTTATATTAAAAATTTCATACTTAACTGTCAAAGATGTTATTCTTCATCTAAAGACAAAAATTTTAAGCGTTGATGGACCGTTTTAAATTGATTAGATCCTATAAAATTATCGATTATTTGCTCGCGCTCGTTGCGAGTGTCACTGTTAGTTCCTACCCCATTGCTCGAGAGTTAAATCAGTCATCGTATCTTACCTTGATTCATTAATTAGCTCTATATTTACTGCTATGTATGAGTTTTGTCAAAAATTTTTTCATGAATATGCATAAATAATTCGAGTTACGGCCAATTTCATAATCGAACACCAAAGTAGACTTTACTGTAAGTAGACTTTAAGCTAAAGTGACCTTTAAAGTAGCTTGTGACGTGAGTTGATTTCATAATCTATTTTAAAGCTCTATTTATGCAAAGTGCACTTTAATCATTTTTTATAATGTTGGTCAACCTGAAATACGGTATATTTGATCTAAAACAGAAATCTGTCATATATTTGAAATTTAAAAGTAAGAAGACTGTTGTTAGAGTTTATCAAGTTTTTCAAAAAATAAATAATATAAAAATGGAGAATATTTAAAAGCTCGCTCCACAAATTTCAACAAAGAATGCTATACATTCTGCCAAGGAAACATATTATAAACCCAAGGAAGAAATTCTTAAAAGAACGTTTGATTCCGAGGAGAATGACAGGATAAGGAAACGGGAGAGAGAGGAAGAGGAGCATGAAAAAAAAGCATTGTGTGGTTTTATGAAACCACGGTAAAAGTGAAACTTTTTTTCACACTATAGACATTTAACTAAAAATTTTTCGAATTATATTTCATTAAGGGTATAAAAATCTCGTTATCAAATCAAACTCGAAATAAAAATCGAAATCGAAATCAAAATCAAAAAAATAAACAACAACATGCACCAGCAAAAAGTAATACTATATACACTACACGGTCAGCTGCTGCAAACTATAGGCGCCGCTTACTTTATACTTTATACCTACTCGGCGGCCGACATGCGACATGCACCAAAAAACGATTTAATAAAAGTTTCACTTTAAAAATTAATATTATTAGATTTAGAAATTAAAATAAAACGTCAGCAGTTAAATGACCAGTGAATAATATTTTGTATTGTTTGTAATTACATAAATTTAACTTAAAATTAAATGTCTTATCGTTTTATTTAATAAACAATTAGTAAACTACAATGTTGCAAAATGTTCATTAATCAACAAATTTCTAATGTTTTCTGGAATATTTTCATTATTTTCTTTTCGTTTTCATTATCTTCATCCTCATCTTCAGGAAAAATGTCGTTCATGTCAATGGCAATATTATGCAGCACTACCGTTGCAACTATTATCGTCAATATGGTTTCTAATTTCATTCTCATTCCTAAACGTAATATCGGAAATCCTCTTTTCCACAAACCATATTGTCGTTCTACTACATTGCGAGTCCTTATTATAGACTCGTTATATAAATTTTCAGCTCTTGTTGCAGTTTGCTGCAATTTAGTCATAAGATATGGTTTTAAGCTATATCCACTGTCTCCTATCAACATGTAATGACCAAATATACCATTTCAAATTTTTGCTTTAAGCTACTAGTATTGAAAATTATTTGATCATGCACAGAGCCTGGCCACCTCGCAACAATATCCCTTATTTTTAATTTTGCGTTGCTAACAGTTTGAACATTCACTGCAAAAAATGATTTTCTAGATCTATACATTTCTGCATCGTGTCCACTAGGAGAGTCTATTGTAATTAGAGTACAATCAATCGCTCCAATTGTTCTTGGGAATGAAGCAATGTTATAAATCTCTTCGAGAGCTCTTTCCATCTCATGAGCATTTTTATACATTGTATTCTGGTCTAAAGATGCAATTGCAGTAGACACCCTTTTAATAATTCTACAGTCTGAAGCTCTTGACACACCCATTAAATCTGCCACTGTTATTTGCATATTTCCCGATGCATAAAATCTTAGAGGTCAACAAAATTTGTTGTTATGGTGTAATACACCCCCTCTGAAATAAATACATAAGACTTTATTTACTGGTTGGGGAAAAAGAAATGTCGTATTTGTGATTGAAATTTAACGCTTTATTTAACATACTTAGAATTATCCGATTTAAGACAAATATGCGCCGTTTTGTTCACAAACTTGTTGCCATTTGGAAGGCAACTTCATTATCCCCCTCTTATAAAACTCCCCCTCCTTATTTGCAAAAAACTCGGACAGCCAGTTTTCGCAAGCCTCTTTTGAGGCCAACTTAGTATCACCGAGAGCGTTTTGCATGGACCGGAAGAGATGGTAATCACTTGGTGCCACGTCCGGACTATACGGTGGGTGCGATAGGACATCCCATCCGAGCTCCCGTAGCTTCTGGCGGGTCATCAAAGATGTGTGAGGCCGAGCGTTGTCCTGGTGGAACACCACACCATTCCTATTGACCAATTCTGGCCGCTTCTGATCAATCGCTTGCTTCAAACGGTCAAGTTGCTCACAGTAGAGGACCGAATTGAGGGTCTGGCCATAGGTGAGCAGCTCATAGTGGATGATTCCCTTCCAATCCCACCAAACACACAGCAAAACCTTCCTGGCCGTCAATCCGGGTTTGGCGATGGTTTGGGCCGGCTCGCCGCTCCTCGACCACGATCGTTTTCGCTTGACGTTGTCGTACGTGATCCACTTTTCATCACCAGTCACCATCCGCTTCAAAAATGGGTCGAGTTCGTTCCGTTTCAGCAATGCATCGCAGGCGTTGATTCGGTCCAAGAGATTTTTTTGCGTCAACTCGTGTGGCACCCAAACATCCAGCTTTTTTTGAAATCCAATCTTCTGCAAATGGTTCCAAACGGTTTTATGGTCTACACCCAGTTCCTGGCCAATCGAACGAATGCTCACATGCCGGTCTACTTGGATGATTTCGACGATTTTATCGGTTTCTACGCCCAGTGGCCTACCAGTACGGGGTGCATCTTCGACATCCACTACACCAGAACGAAATCGATCAAACCAACGCTGTGCTGTGCGAATCGTTACAGTATCGGGCCCATAAACTTCACAAATTTTTGCGGTCGCCTTAGTTGCATTTTTACCTCTCAGGTAGTAAAAACGTAAAATATGACGAATTTCTTGCTTGGTGGACTCCATCTTTACGCGCGATAACTTGAGACTGAAACGTACGATCACAACACTGTCAAAGTGACACTTGTAGCACAGATTGTCAACTTCAAATCGCCATTTATTATAAAGAGATACGATAAGTACAACACAAGATATGTTTAAGTGTTGCTATCTATTGACAAAATACGACACTACTTTTTCTCCAACCTATTATTAGACTGAAATTTTCACTTAACGAACCTGTTAGTAGGCAATGTGATCCGATGTTGTATTTTATTTAAAAGATAAGAAACGGTCTGTTTTCTTAATCTGAATCTTTGATAAAAATCCAGCTCATCGTATTTTTGAAAATAATTGGTTCTCACCCTGTAAATTTTGGGTCTTCTAATGTAAATAAATTCTTCTTCATTCTGATGAAGAAGAATTTATTTACAGATGTGAATCAGATGAACTAGAACTGGATGTTTCAAAATTATTCATACTTATGCTTTTTAACTGATTCAAGAGACAATCACACTGATTGAAAGAACTGTCATGAAAATAATAGGTTATATTATCCTTAAAGCAAACTTTATTCACCTTAAAACGCCAAAATCGCGACTTTTAGTTCAAAGGAAGCTTTTCACAAAAAGGATCCTTTTAAATTGATTGTGAAATCAAAATTATCAGTTAAAGGATATTTTAAAATTAAAGTCTTCTTTAATTTGATTATGAAATCGGCCGTAAATTAAATTTAAATTTTCTTAGTACCAATTTGTAAAAAATCTTTTGTTTTATGTTTTTTATTGCTTTTTAATTGAACATTTCTAAAAAGGGCTAAAATATTTATCCACATAAATAATTTCTAGATTAATACAACTACAACAATAATAGTTCCAAGACAGTTCTAAAACATTGAATAAGTATATATTTCAAATATAATTTTACTTTAAATATTGTGAGAATTAGTAAAATTGTGACATTGTAACAGTTTAATTATTTTTCTTTCGTAATACGCTCTACAACAGTTAAGTTAATATTAGTCCAGTAACTGAAGGAGGAAAAAAGGGGAAAGCTAACGTTATCACCCTTCTGCTTTCATATTGCCAGTAATAAGAGATAATGGCAAATAATTGAAAATAAGCCCAGTTTCCACAAAAAAAAATTCCGGGGCGGGCCTGAAAATGACCCCCAAAATCTGGAAAATGAGGTTTTCAGCCAATATCTCCTAAAATATGACCCTTACAGAATTTTTGTTCAAACAAAAAATGAAGATAATTTCATTCTCTACAAAAATGGTCTCTAGCATTTTTTTCGCAACTTTATTATTTTTTGCAAAAAACGCAGGTGAAAAATTCCAAATTTTGAGCTTGAAAAAAAATACAAATTTTTTACTAAATTTGAGGTGGGGAGGGTTGGAAATGAACTGGCCTTGATGTTTTGACCTCTGGAAATCAATTGTAGATGGCGCTACGACATTTCTCCCACTTGCAAAATCTTTGGGATCATAAATGAGAACCGCCGTTAACCCTTTATTTTTCAAGAGTTTTTATGCTTATCGATCGTTTTTTCTCCCCAGAGGTGGGTGTTCAGACTGTGCGTATAAGGGAACAGACCACCAGATGAATTATATAGGGATGGACCTTATAAATTGGCCCTAAACTATTGCGAATCACCTTTTCCCACGTGTCCGCGTCTTGAAGTCCATGAGACTTTACGAAGGGAAATTTAAACAGTTACTTACTTTCGCCATAACGTTCATCATCAATTTATTGCGAATTTCCGGCAATCTTTTCGCAACAATGAATTTTGCAAAAAAGTTAATTTGTTTTCAATTTGCTTTATTATTTAAAATATATAAAGATTGTTACATATGAGAGTGAATCACCACTCTCCTTCTTGATCATCAACATTGTCCTTATCAGGTTCTCGCTGTTGGTGTATTTCACCTGCTTCTACAGTCTCGTTTACTTCCATCTTTTCGGATAACATTACCTCTGGGCTCTCTTTATAATTCCAACACTCGCGGGACTCACACGAACCACAAATGAATGAGCATGGTATCCCAGCTTTTATGCATGAACATGTTCCCTTACATTCTTTCTTACATTGACAAAATATCATCTTTAAAAGGTTCTGGTGCGCCGGGTCCTGAGTGGTCTGTACCGGCATGAGTACATCTCCAACACGTTTCCATCCCCAATTTTCTGGTGACAGTTCGTTCCCAATCCACTGTTGGACTTGCAGATATACCCGATAAAGATGTTGCCTTGCAGCTTCTTCTGTCGGTGGCAAGCTTGCTAGTGTAGTCGCGGTGTGAGTCTTCGTTGCAGTCAAGCGCGTGAAAGTCTCATATCTAAGGGATGTCAGTGTTTTTGCTTTACTGTCAGTGTAGAAGGCCATAATTACAGCTCGCCCGTTCTCAAATACAGTTTCCTGGGGAAGATTAGGTTTTTTAAAAAGTTCAATGGCCAATCCCAACTCATTGTCCTTTCCCTTTGTTACATTTTTCTCTAATTTTTCAACCATGGATTTTTTCCCTTTCCTGAAGAAAGCGGAAGTTGTATCGCATCCCGAAATCGCATGCAGGAATAAAATATTGTCTCTGATGAAAGGGCGCTTATCGAGGCTCTTGGAGGAAAACATTTGCTCGTTCTTGTTCCCCTTTGCAGGTTTCAAGAAATAAATTGTCTGATCTTTTGGGGTCAGGGCTGTTATGAGTGCAAGGATGTCAATGTCCTCTGCGACTACCATTACTGGCGGGCCTCCGACAGCATATTGTTCCAACGCCGTTTGTACAATCAATGAGTCCGCATCATCTGGAGCTTGTTTAACGGACATACCATTCTCTTTGAGAACTCTTTTTAGCTGCTGGATGAAGGACATTTTATTTTTGTAGTTGGACAAAAACTTCTCCTTTGAAACTGTTAAAGACATGTTAGGCTCAGGCCTTATGTCAGGGCACGACTGGTTGCTTGTCCGCCGCAAACGTTCTGACCCTTTTATACTGTTGCGATTGAATTCATAACCATCAAAAACCACGGTGACTTTCGAGGAATAACGGTCTTTTAAATATTTAACGTATCCGGCGAAAATCTCAAGAAATAATTCCTTGCCAGTCCAGGATACCCGATGTAGTAACATCCCCCCGTCTACAACTTGGATACATTTGCTCTTGTCAATATTTTCTGTTTCTTCTGAGAACAGGTTTATTAACGCCGATTTAGCGGTTTTGCGCAACATGTTATTGTCAAATATGCTCATTGGAAATGGAGCTAGTTCATATTCGAAATGATCTTGTAGCCTCGCAGCGCCTGACTCGCTGGTCAGGCAAATTCTTTGAAAAATTAACATGGGGTCTATGGTTATAACTTCTTCATGAACTTTTATCGAGGACGTTTTGTTCGTCAGAGGAATGACGCGATGCTTGCGCTTGAATGAAATCTCCTGAAAACGTTTTCCTTGCACTTGGTCCAGGATACTATTTACTCCAATCGCAAAAGCTTCGTGACAATTAACATCCTCCCCACCAACGAGCCCCGTGGACAAGGAGATAAGTTCTTCTTTATGTGGGAACGGGTCGTTCAGATCAATATGCCGCCTCAATTTAGCCAGGTCTTCGTAATCACGTTCTATCCGACTATCTCGGGCATCTACATGTTGGTCACTGGAGTTATACCGAACCCCGCAAAACTGTTCCATTTGATTACAAATATCCACCATGTAAGGAAGAGATGCTATGAACTTGGTGGTAGCACTGGTATTGAATCCACGGTTCACTAATCCCCCGCTAACTTTGACCATTCTCATGAAATCTTGTTCAATCGTCATATCGGTGAAGTTACCCGACCAAAATTTGTCTGTACGCCTGATTGTATTGAACCCGTTTCGAACAAAATTGTGATATTCATGTAATCGTCTATCATTTTCACGATTACCTGCAGTTTGGGAAAGTTTCTCCATGTTTTCAAGGTAACTCCTCATATCCTGTACATATAAATGCGCCGACCGGGCATAGTTGAAATGACCCGCAGCATGGAAATAAGGGAGCATTTGCTCGATCCATTTTAGCTGAGAAATCAAATCGCCCATTTTTTCAGATTTAAGAAAACATTTTGCTATTTGAAACATGCGCATGTATTGGATCCACAATTTGGCTGTTTTGCCTCGACCCTCAATCTCATTCATTTTATTTATAAATTTTTCATTCGCGGATGTAATGAACGCAGAGCCTTTGACGTCGTTGTAATCGGTAGTATCAAGATTTAGAAGGAAATCTTTCATGCCCGTCCTCTCGGTGGGGGAAAATGTTATTTCATCAAATATCCGTTCGCATAAAGCAGCAAAGACAAGCGAATGAGCGCGCATTGCACGGTGATACGCATGCCCATATAGCATTTTTTTGGAGGTTCCAGCAGCATAACAAATACTCATCATTTCTTCTAACCCACTGCCAGCCATAATGAACCCAATGCTCCCGAGATACGATAGGAGAAGATGGAATCCACCAAGTCTGGTGATAATCTTGGAAATGGGATCATCATCAGCCGAGCATTTAACAATTTGAGTTGCTTTCTGATAGAGGGGTTGGTCGAACGTCACAAAACAGGTATGAAGATCCAACTCTTTGGATTTTTTTATTGCATATTCTAGGGCGGTGAAAATTGTGTCGCGATCACTTGGGTCACTGTCAACAAATGGCAAGCATATAACTTTACTTGCTTCATACTGCATATTTTTTGTGAGTTTGCCCATGAGCCCGTTCCAGCCTGGAGTCTTGAAAACCTTAGCTCTACCGTACATCCATAAAAAATCCGCATTATCGATATTCTCAATACTGAAATTCGGTATATCAAGGGCTGTGGCGATAATATTTTTATACCCCTTCTCATTGGCAGGGCTATAAGTACTCACGCCTATTTTGTGTTTGTCAATAGTTGTCTTTTCGAGATTGCCAACCTCGCGAAATAAGGGCTGCTTGGCCTCGTAACAATCTGCGGGCGTTACAGCTAGAATCCCTCCCATTCCATGAAAAGTGTTTTTCCCGTCAATCGTATTAGTGTTAAAGTCGCAATTGTCAAAAATAAATTGCCCAAAGGAACCTTTCTTAATTTTCGGCTCGGCAGCATACATTATACTGGTTTGGTACTTCATCACCTCCGAATACGATACGCAAATCCCTAATTGAAAAAGTATATCGATGAGGTTCCGGGACCCAAATTTTCGGAATAACATTACACCCAAACCTAGCTGCAAATGCGATAAAAAGAAACGGGGTCGAGCTGTCACCATAATGGCATGGCTGATGGTCGTGCATTTTCGTTTTGCGGGAACGCTATCTTTGTTTTTATCGGTCAACACAATCTTGTTAACCAAATATTGTAACTTATCTGGGATACCATCATTCACTTCGCCCAGGAGGCAGTCACTTGGAGGATAAACGGCTCTATTACGTGGGAATACCTCCATGTGTCGCCGAATAATGGATGCCGCTTGGTCGAGAATTTTTGTCTCTTGTTCATCGTCATTCATTCCAGCTCTCTGCCATTCCTTTCTCATAACTTCATATTCTTTATCCGTGAAGTACACCATTCCCCCACTGCCTGACTTAGAACAAAAACGTAACGGCTGTTCGAATTCTTCTTCTTCCAACCTTTTCATCAGCAGATCACGACGGAGAGCAGGCTCACCTGGGAAAAAATTAATTGTGGCTGTTAGGTACAGTACTCCTGATTAGCGGCTGAAAACTGATCGTCAGAGTTTCACAGGGTGCCCACAAATCGGAAAATCAGGGAAAACAGGGAAATGTCAGGGGAATCTGGAAAAATCAAAGAATTTTGAAAATTTTCGGGAATTTCGAGGGCATTGAGCCAGAACCCCTCTGCTATATATGAATCTACACACCATAATCTTCCATTTTTGACAATAAAATCAGACATCATTTTTCCAAATATTAACAATGTCCTGGAATGAGCGAAATATTAAGAAACATCACTTCTTTCGTTTCCATAAGCTTTCAGTGCCATTTTCATGACTTTGCTAAGAAATAACTTTGACAGCTTACGTGAAAGACCGCAATTTGCACGGGGAAACAAAAATTCTGTGGGCACCCTGGCTTCGGAAACTGTCATTTTTCAAATAAACGGATGGATTTCCAAGACCAAGGTAATAGAAGCCAGGGTTGAATTTACACTGAAAACATACCATTGATTTCTCAGGAACTGACCATTTGAGTCAGTCATGGTCCAAAAAGAAATTTGAAACAAAAATATTGCAGTTCATGAGAAGTATAATTCTCAGTGTAAAGACAAAAATAGCATTACCAATGATTCTCAGGTAGAAATTTGTGTTTACGAAATATGTAGTCCTTGATTTCCAGAGAAAAAATGGCATTTTCACTTGAGTTCATCTCTAAATTGTAATACCAAAGGAACACACTGTCAATTTGCAGCAAAAAAAAGGTCTCCTGTACAAAGCATGTAATGCTTAATTTCAAGCAAAAACTGTCATTTTCAGTCGTGTTCGTGTCAGTATTGCAGTGTCCAAGTAATTGTTTGATTGATTTCAAGCAAACAAGCAACAAATGTAATTTTCAATCATGACTAGGTCAGCATTGCACTCAGTCTGTAGTCTTCTGCTACAGATTGTTATTGTCGGCCTGCTTGTAAATCTGTACTAGTTTGTTGTGTTGTTTTGCCTCTGACATTTCAGCAATATCTTGAGCTGTAATTTTTTGTATGATTGTGGTTTGTTTTCTTGTTTGAGTAACTTGAAAGGTGATAAAATGTGACTGTCTGTGAATATTTTGTATGTTTTAAACGGTTCCAAGTGTCTATTCCTTTTTGATGTTGAAATTGTAGAAGATGGTATGTATTTGTCGTGCTCCACTTTGTGCAAGAGGTTCTTGCGCTTGTAATGGATAATTTTAGTCTACTTTAGTGCGTTATTGGTGGATGTAAGTACTAAGCCGATGCTTACAATGATGAATTGTAAACATCGGCTTACAATAATGAATAGTAAACATCGGCTCAGTACTTACAGCCACCAATAATGCACTAAAGTAGACTAGAATTGTCCGCTACAAGCGCAAGAACCTCTTGCACAAACCAAAGCACGACAGGTACACACAGTTGTCTACCATTCAAAGTGTTTTTTTGCTTCCGATGTTGACATTGTAGAAGACGCTGTGTATTTGTTGTGCTCCAATTTGTGCAAGAGGTTCTTGCGCTTGTAGCAGACAATTTTAGTCTACTTTAGTGCGTTATTGGTGGATGTAAGTACTAAGCCGATGCTTACAATGATGAATTGTAAACATCGGCTTACAATGATGAATAGTAAACATCGGCTCAGTACTTACAGCCACCAATAATCCACTAAAGTAGACTAGAATTGTCCGCTACAAGCGCAAGAACCTCTTGCCCAAACCAAAGCACGACAGGTACACACAGTTGTCTACAATTAAACATGTCTTTTTGCTTCCGATGTTGAAACACTTTGAATTGTACAATATTTGCCGCCAGTAAAAAAAACACAAGCATACACAACCACTTGAAATTGAGGAAAAGTATCAATGTTCTTTCACTGTTTGACATTTGTGTGGCCCTGAAAAGGTCCAATTTTTTCAAACACTCACCTCCAATGACAGTTAAATCGGCCAAACTGTACACCTCTTCTTTGGTGTCCTTAATATGCTGTATCACTCTCTCCAGTTGGACAAGAATATGTGGGTCCTTGGGACGTCCACATTTTGAATGGACGGGTGGAGGCGCAAAAAACTTCAAGTGACACTTCTTGTGATATCTTGCTTCCGCTGCGACAAGATCAACAGTTGAAATCCTGTCTAATAAAGTTTTGCAGGTTTCGTCCTGGATTGCAGCTCTCACTTTGTTCAGCACACGCGTCTGATATTCCGCCTTTTGAATGACTACAAAGGGGTCCCCGGACCCATGAATTTGTCTGTTGTGTTCTTTGGACGCTGGCAAAGCACAGAAAACACAATTGGCCTTTAAATCAAAGGGACTCTCGCGAGCCCTTTTTCTCTTAGGGCTGTTCAAATGGTCAAATCTTTTCGTCTCGTCAGGGATGAAATTCTTGTATGGAAAACTGCCATTGCGCTTAAGAGTGTAGCGTTTCCTGCACAGTGGGTGCATACGCACAGATGACTGCTTTTCCAGAAATCTATGGTGATTGTCGTTCCTCTCCTTGCTGACGAAAACCAGGGTTTCCAAGCCACGAGTCACATTGACCCCATCATCGTCAGAAATCTCTTTCTTGCACAGGAAACAGGCCGAAATAGAGTAGTCGTCATCCATCTTCCTACAAACTGGAAGGTACACGAAGTTAAAATATTGTAACATTTGAATGAATCTTTTCTTATGTTTTTTAATAAACAAATGCTCACCTTGTGCTCCAATTTGAGAAGATTTCAATCTTGTCTTTCTCCTCTTTAGGTTTACTATAGAAGTAAGGTTAAGACAAAAACACTAACAATGTCTTTAATTTGACCTCGGAATGATTAATAATTAATATTTATTGTTATAAAAAGTGTTTAAAACACTTGACTCCAAACATTCACTGTTTATAAACAAGAAAATAGTAGCGTTAAGGCACTATAGATATAGGTATTATCATCAGCCATTTTTTTTCCAATGTCACTCAATTCACGTGTCAGATCATAGACACATTAAAGAGACGTGTAATCGTATTTTGTAGTGGTGAAAATGGGAACTAAAGCAGCTGGTAGCGCGAATAGCGAAAAAGTACTTAAAACGGTATAGTGATAGAGTAAGTACTAGTGGTTTTAGATTAAAATAAACTTAAGGTACTTTAAGCATAAAAAGGGTGTAAAAGTAAAGTTTTAAACATGGTACGCTGATGTCAGAACTTGTGGCCAACTTTATATCAGTCATCAACACATCTGTTCTATAATCTCTGGTTTTGTGGTTGACATTGGACAAAACATGGCTGACGATAATACCTATGTTTATAGTGCCTTAGTAGCGTGGCCGCGTGGACTAGCAGACGACACGAGCGCCACATGCAGAGCATACACGGCGGACGACGGCACGAATTAAAATGATAGAAATTACGTGTTACTTTTAGTGCCACGGGTTTTCCCCCCCTAATAAAAAGTATGACTTTATATACATGGATGGAAAGGTGAGAACGTCATCTTTCCTTTGGTCCAGGTGAAAAAATGGCCAAAATAAAGAACAAAAAGAAAATAATCACGAAACGAAAAAGTTGGGTTTTCCTGGGATCTTGCATTTTTGGAATTTTATGGGGAATCCCTGATTTTGTCGCAAAAAATAATAACAGAGCCAAAAACTAGACAATCTCACCTTTCAAATGACATATCTTGAAGGGTCATTTTATTAAAATAATAATTAGTAATGGCCCATTGTAAACAAATTTTCCAAGACTCCAAAAACCGGGAAAAATCGGACATTTTCATCCAAGCTTCTTCTTGGAACGCAAGAAAATTAATTTCTACAATTTTCTGGGATGATTATGGACCTTTCGAAGATCAATATTCGGGAAAATTCACAGCGAATCCGTGTACTAGAAAAAAAATACGAGCAAATTTTGTGCAAGGTCAAAATTGCGGACGACCAGAAAGTTTGACCCGTTTTTTCGATATGTCCAAAGAGTCAAAACGTGATTCCAGTGGCAGGGGCTGATAGCGACAGATTTTCTCTTTCACATGAACTTTGAATCATGTGAAAATATGCGTTTTTACCCAAGTTATTCAACAATTTGTCCCACCGCACATTGATAAAAATGCAGAGCCCTATCTCCCATGTGTAGCGCAGGAACTCAAAATTAAGCGTGCGCTTGGGCGCGTTTATCTCGAAAACGGCCAACTTTTCGAAAAAAATGCTAGAGACCATTTTTGTAGAGAATAGGATTATCTTCATTTTTTATTTGAACAAAAATTCTGTAAGGGTCATATTTTAGGAGATATGGGCTGAAAACCCTATTTCCCAGATTTTTGGGGGTCATTTTCAGGCCCGCCCGGGAATTTGATTTTGTGGAAACTGGGCTTATTTTCAATTATTTGCCATTATCTCTTATTACTGGCAATATGAAAGCAGAAGGCCGATTGCGATAGGTTGACCCCTTTATTTACTGGACTATATGTTAATAATGATATGACATAAAAACATAATAATTAGCCCAAATTTTATCGTTTATAAAATTTTAAATAATTTTGTTACGATTTGGGTTTACTTAGATTTATTTGTCATTGCGTGACCTTCACACCGTTGGAATACCTATAAGCTATTCGGAGCGGTCCATTTTGCCGCATAGGGGGTTGTAAGTGGTATGCACATATAACCGTAATTAAATCAAGAGAGTCAGTTGCTTTCTCGATTTATTTTGTTGAATGTTTATGAAACAGTGATAATTCAATTAATAAATGACTTAGAAAACTAATTGTAGGGTATAATTTATACAGTCAACTAATTAGTAAAAAACAAATTTATATTAAAAAAAATGTCCAACCAAAGTTGTTTTAACAATTTTGAATATAACATTTTCTTTGTCTTACTTATTTGATCACTTTTTTGTTCTACTCGTATTCCACATATTCATGAGCTTTTTAATACTGATAACAACCTACTTTCATCTGTAAGTGAAACTAGATTGTTCACAAAATATTATTTTAAAACTTCCAATATGCATGTTTGAAGGATAAACCTGTTTTCTACATAAATATGGATAAGCCAAGTAAAGATCCAAGACACACTATAGCGTTTGAGTCAAAACTATTTTCCTACACAAAAAAACAAACACTTTTCCCTCCGAATCAACGGTTATTTCGTTAAAGCGTGGCTAAAAAAATTAAACAGGTCCTTATTTTTTTGCGTTACTTATTAATTTCCTTTGGGTTACTTATTTTTTATTACTAATTTTTTATTGTTTAAAAGAAAACGATTTCTATTATTAATGTTTACTTCCTTTCCATTTAAATCACTTCACACATTCAGAATAAAAATTGAAGAATCTTTCTTTAAAATTAATAAGAAACATACACTTTTATGGAAATAATCTAAAATTAATAAATATCAGTTCTTGACACTATAAAAGCTTTGTTAATAGACACATTATTCAAAATATCAAGTAAACTGTTTTCAAAACGATGTAAGGTTAAAAATTTTTACCAAAATATAATTCTGTCCAACTAGTTTCTCAGATATCGGGTGTTCAAAGTTTAAATATGTTTTTTGATTTTATTTATTTAGAAAGTATACGAACAAAAAAATAAAGAAATTTAAAAAAAAATGTTGCGTCCGGCAGGAGTGGAACCTGCCACCTTTACCTTTACGCGGTAACACTTAACGAGCTCAGCAACAGATGCCTTAGTTATTAGTTAGCGCTTTGTTCTTCTTGATTTAACTGATGTCAGATGTGACACTTAGTCACTTCCTTCTTATAAACATGCATGCATGACGTTAATGAGAGGAAGATTTGTCAAACTGACAATTAAAATATCAAACTCTAATACTCTTTTTTTGTACTCTGTCTTATATTTTTATTCGGTTTGGAGACCGGAGCCACGGAGTTTAATATTTTAATTGTGGATTTAACAAATATCTCTCATTATGCATGTATGTGCTTAAGGAGGAAGTAAGTAAGTGCCATATCTGACATGAGTTAATCAAGACGATTAAAGTGCTACCGAATGCGACATTTGTTCAATTTTTACTTAATGTCGTTTTTCTGTTTGTCTACTTTCAAAATTTCAAAAACACAATAATAATAGTTTTAAAACATTGAATATATATTTCAAAAATCAATATTATATTAGTGAAATTGTGACAATGTAAGAACATTTTTTGGTCTTTCGATTGAGGAAGATTTTCCTTTTTTGATGTGTTACACTAAATTTTTATACCAAAATTTTATCAGTTATGAAATTTTTGATTTATTGATTATAAAAAAAATGTGGAAACAAAAGTAGTTTTCACAATTTCGAATATAAAATTTTTAGTGCTTTGCACAATGATTACATATTTTTCACTTTTCTGTTTTACTCGTATTCTATATTTTAATGAGTTATTAAATTTTAGTAATTTTAAATATTTGTATCTATAACTAAAAACTAGATTTTAAGCATTAAATATGCAAAATATATAATTAAAAATCTGCGTTAAAAATAAAACTTCCAATATGGATCTTTGAAGGATAAACCTGTCTTCTATATAAATATAGATATGCCAAGTAAAGATCCAAAACATTTGCTATGCATATAAGTATTTAAGGGTAAGTAAAGGCCAGTAAAGGGTCAAAACTATTTTCCTAAAAAACGAACAGTTTTACCTCCAAATCAACGGTTAATTCTTCTAAAGCGTTGATGAAAAGCACGTGTATAGAAAATATGTCTGTTTTTTTTAAATTACATATTTATTTTACATATTTTTTAAATAAACAATATGATTTTTATACTTATTCTGCTTCGCTGTGTAATAGTTATCAGTATAAAATTATTTTATGTGTACCGTTTGAAGATATAAAATGTCTATTTATAAAAAAGGTATTTTATAAAGACAAAAATTATTTTAAATATTGTGGTCAAACAAGTGTAATTGTATTTGAAATTAATCAATTGCTTTAATAAATTTACAAATAAAAATAAATAAATAAATTATAAGTAGATCTTAAATTGCAAATTAATAAGGAATAAATTAGTAAAAAACAATAATATGAGCAGTAAAATACTTGTGTAATTTATTTATTTGGTAATAAAATCAGGTTCAATATTTATAAAATCAGAACAATATTTAGTTTTTTTGTTTTTTTTTTTAGTCGGTTGTACGTGTACAGATTCCTCGGAAACATTTATTAATTCTCATTCATCTCACTCAATGGACAGAGTTGTGAAAGTTACCTAACAATTGAATTTGAAGAAGATGATAAAGAAAAAGAAAGTAAAAGTAAATCATTTTACACTGATAACTATTACACAGCGAAGCAGAATAAGTATAAAAAACATTTTGTTTATTTAAAAAACATGTATAACTATGTAAAATAAAATATGTAATTTAAAAAAAAAAACTATAAAAAGACGTTCAAATAATAGTAGTAATAAACGAAGTATAAAAAGAAGAAAGAAAAAAAGAGACGTAAATATTAGAATATTGGAATTTTTAGTTTTTTTAGCAATAGAGATCATAAACAACTGGGTAGTACATTATATTATGTTAAACAATATTGTAAAAGTAAAAAGAAAAAAATATAAAATATTGAAAAAAAAATAATTAGAGGGGTTGGGGATAATTTTTGAAGAGTGAAAGTATTTCAGATGTAATTATTTGTACGAGCTACCCCAGATAAAAAAAATAATCATCGAAATCGGTTCATTTTTCACCAAGATATAACAAATTTTTCCGAGCGTCTCCAATTCGAAGTTGCGAACCTAGTTTTTTTGCATCGCGCAAAGAGATATCCGCCACTATATCTGTGCCGTCACTTGAAAAGAGGTCAACTTTATTTGTCATTTTTTATTGCAAAAAACGCTTTTAATTGTAAATAACTATAAGTAATTGATTAACGATAACCGCCAGATTAATTTCTTAATTGTAATAAATAAAGACGCTGTAATTTTTTGACAAAAATTATGCTAACTCGGCTCCCATTGGCCTTAAAAAACTTTTTTTTTAAATCTTTTAATTTGCAAATTAAAAAATTGTAGGATAAGTAGGGGGCGCTGCAGCTCTAAATAATTATAACTGCAATTTTACATCTTTATAATTAACTGTTTTTAACAGATCAAAAATATTTTTTTCATAATTTTCCAACACAATATGAAAATTAAAGGCTTAGGGAAGAAAATGAGACAAAAATTAACCCTCTACCAAATTTTTTCGCAATCCTATAGGCACTGAAAATTGAAGGTCGCGGAATAAACAAATTCATGTATCTCAGCAACAAAATAACCGATCTGGGCCCCCAATATCTTATTCGATTTGGAATTAAGTAGGCTTGAACGTTATACCTCTAAAATAAACAAAAAAGCAATTTTACAATAAATATTACGTTTTTTAATTTTAACCTTTATTTTTTATTTTTGCAATAACAATTAGATTTAATTAAACGCATTACGGCTCAAACTAAAGATCCTTTAATATACTTTTATAGTTTCTACAAAACATGCTTATAACAATACTTACTTTAGGTAAAAAATTAAAAAAAAAAACACAAAAAATACGTGTTTTTCACCTACGAAAGGTCATAAATAAATAAAAACCAAACATTTTCTGTTGAATGAATTGGGGGATTGTTTTTCATGTTTCCCTTTATAATGTAGGCCAGGTCACATAAATTCCTGAATTAAAGACTACCATTTCCCCTACATCCTGGGCTACTAACTGAACCACACTTGACTAGTCATTTTTGATCTATCCATATGGGCCCTCAGAGCTTTCACTATACGTTGAGGTCTGCCTTCCTTGTCTCTTAATATTTTGTGAGGTTTGTCAAAGACAAATCTTGGTACGACGGCATCCACGTCTGTCTAGAAGAGTGGTATTGCCTTTAGCGATTCCCTACACAGACTGTCCCTATGGGTGCCGCTCCCTACAGTGTATCCGATACTAACCGTGCGAAAGCGTACCATGGTCATCAATGCTACCTCCTTAACAAATATATCAAGGGGACAAATCTAAGTATTACTATAACAATTATTCTCTAAATATATAACAATAACAAATTAAAAAACAAACATTTATTTCGTGTTTTTAAACGGTTAATTCGTCTTTGAATCAAAAATGTTGCTTTTTATGAGTTTAATTAATTTGTTGAATGATTTCATTAAAAAAGTGTTTTTTTACATATTAAACTAAAATTAAATGGTTATTTACAGATTATAAAATGTTAAAAAACGGAGTTGGTAATTTGGTCCCCAAAGATGACGTCACGAAATTTCAAAAGGTAATTTGGTCTCCATGGCTGACAGGTATAAATTCCCTACAAGTAATTTCGTCCCCGCAATCAGGTATATGCTTTCGGTTCAAAGAAGAAATAAAATCAAAACATGAAAATAGTTTAAAGGTTTTATTTTCAACACTATGGCATGAACATATAAATAATTTTCCAGGAGGAATGAATCTAAGAAGGGGGCAGTATAACGGGATAACCGTAAAGGAAGGGACCTTGATTTGAAAGATTGTTATTGACAGTTGATTTTAAGAAACTTCTAAAAATAACTGACTAGATTAAATAATGTTTCTAGAAAATTCTAGAAACTTCTAAACACACTGACTAGATTAAATAATGTTTCTAGAAAATTCTAGAAAGATCTAAACACACTGACTAGATTAAATAAAGTTGAATATAAGGGGATGTATGGGCAGTTAACGTCAGTTCAAGTTCAAGTATTCACAAGAGTTCATTGTATTGTCAAGTAGTTAGACGTTATCCAGCAGAGTTCAGTGTATCTTAACAATTTTGTAAATAAAATTGTGTTAAAGTCCCCATAAGTGTTTCAGTATTAACGTTTTCTTAATATAAACTATTGTTCCATCGTGACTATTTATATCACCCTTGTTATAAATTATATTATAATCAGTTAATTGAAAAATATCAATATCAGAAATATTAAATGTCTCCGTAAGAACAATACAATCAAACTAAAAGTAAGTGGCGATAGAAATATTTTAAGGTTATCCAAATTTTTATTGATTCTACAAATGTTTTGGTGGAAAAGTTTAAACATGTTTGGTTTGAGGTTTTGCTGTAAATTGTTAATTTCCTGTACACTATTTATCTCCTGTGTTTCAAATGGCTTATAGTTAATGTCTCTTAGGTAAGGATCCATATTAAAGATATTTTAAAAATTTAAAATTAAAATCTACTGTGACAAAAAACAATGATACACAATACAATACCTATTTAAACAATGATAATACTATATAATATAAAGAAAATACAAAATATAGAAACAAAATATTATATGTTAATAGCGTTTGAATTTAAACCATATCTTGTTTGCCTGCCAGCGTTTGTATTAGTTTGTTTTTTGTGCGTCTGATTTTTATTTGGATCCGGTGAACTATTCTGAGCTTGATTTTGTGGTTCTTTTGATTGAACCATGTGAGCTTTGTTATTAGAATTAGTCTGTCCCTTATTATTGGTGTTGTTGGAGCACTACTTACGCAGTTGACTTCAATGTCTGAAAGATCTTTTAGCGTATATTTTTTTACCATCTAAAACGAGATGGATTCCCTGAATGTAGGAATTTTTATATCTTCCACTTTGTTTTATTTCTACAAGATGCTCTTTTAGTTGCTTAAAATGTTCCCGTTGATTTTGCGTTTGATCTTCGGATATAATTTTTTTTTATTTTGTAAAATTTCTTTCTTTTTTATACCAGACGTTAGTCCTATTTTTAGAGGAGCAGAGCTCGATTTTCCTAAGTTAAAAAAGTTGCTAATTTGATCTTCTTTTAACTTGATATCTAGAAGTTGATCAACTTTTTCAGTTATGTATTTCAACGTAATATCTTTGTGTGATTTATTTAAGCCAAATATAATTAAGCTTTTGTTACGATTTTCTCCGTCTAAAAGTTCCAATCTTTCTTTTACTTCCGTATTTTCAGATTCTAAAAATTTTATTCGTTTATTATTTTCTTCTAGCTTCATTAGGAGCCGCGTTTCACTGGAGTCTATGCAGGTTTTCAAATCTCTTTTACATATTTGAATTTGTTCTATTATTTTCTTCAGTGATTCTTTTATAATTTTCCTTACAGTGGATTCATTCATTATTTTATCTTACACAGTGCGAAAATTACTGTTAGTTTTACTTTGTATGTGTACACCACTGTAAGAAGTATTCAAACCAGTCAGGAATTTTACGAGATAAGATTAGCCACAAAAACGATTTTAAAATTTTGATATTGATGTTCAGTGCAACTGATTTTGATGAAATGTGCTATTAGTAAATGTCATTATGTCCTTGATACTCAAACTACAGCCTACACCTTTCCCGTAACGGGTAAAATTGAAAGTATAAAATGTTTTCCATTTTACATTTATCATATAAAAATCAACAGAATTCTATACAGAAGATAAGATCAGATCAATTTCAAGCCTTTAAATCGTTAATTTTTCTTTAGTATAGCTTCTTGTACATTCGTTTGCTGTACCGTGATACCTGCTTTGATTAATTTTTGTCCCATTAGTGTTTTAAATTTTGTTTAATTTTGTTTTGGAACAGTGGTTTTTGGCTCCACTGTTTGGTTTTAGATTGGGGGTTGTATATTTTCGTCTGTTTGATATTGTTGTTTTGATTTTGGTTTTTTCTTCTGTCTTCAGTCTTCTTTTGTCTTGGTTGTTATTGTTCTTCTGTGTTTTTATTTTGGGGTTTTTACACTAGAGCTTTTGTTTTATAATTATTAAATTGTTTTTGCAAGTATACATAAATGTATATTTGCTTTTTTTTGTTTTTTTTTTAATCTTTTTTTTGTTTTGTTTTTTGATTTTTTGTTTAGCTCTAGTGTGATTATTGGCTTTTTTCCGGAATATTTGTTTTTACAATTTGTATTCAACAGAGTTTACAATTTTATAAATTTAAATTAAATATTTTTTGGTGGATGAATGGATAATTTTGTCGGTTAGGTATGTCGTCAATTGTCTCGGCCTCTATATATCTTGTCAGGTCGGTGTTTAGTTTAGTGTTTATTAAATTGTCTATGTTGTTGTTCCATTTGTTTGTTATGTATATGTCAAGTTAAGGTTTATATTTGTCGTTTGCTATTCTAGTTGTATTTTATTGTCTCAAGTTGGTTGTCTTTGGTAAATTCTTCGTTTCCTGTTTCTGTCAAGTCTCGCATTCTCTATTTCTATTGTGTATTTGTTATTTGCATTTTGTAAAGTTGTTATGTATTTGTCTAATGCATCGTTTATTATGTTTGTTAGTTTTGTTATTTTCTCGTTTATTTTTCTACACTGTTAAGGTCTGGCTTTATTTTTGCTTTGTTTTGTATGTACTTTTTGTAATCTGTCCATTTAGCTCTACTGTAGTCTTTTATTTTTCTCTTACTTTTGTGTAGTAAAATTGTTTTGTTAGTGATGAATTCAATAGGTCTATGGTACGAGTTTAGGTCTAATAATGTATTCGGTCTGTTTATTGTATTATTTTTTGTTAGTACTATTGTCTAAGTACTAAGTCTATTGTCGAGTTACTGTCATTGTTATTTCCAAATCTTGTATAGTCTTCAGTGTGGTTTATGTCCAGGTTATGATCAATTATTATGTTTAAAAGTCTGTTTCCATTATTATTGTTGTTAGGGTTGTTCCAGATTTGGTGTCTAGCGTTAAAGTACCTATCTCATTATTATTACTTTGTCGGATTTGTCTATTATATTTGTCAAGTCTTGTCTTTGTATTTTTGTAGTGTAAAGCCCTGTGATTTGTAGGTCATTTATCAGTATCGTTATGTGTTCAGTGTTAGTGTCAATGTCTGTAATTTGTTTAAAGTTGATGCCTTTTTAGATATACATTACTTGACCCTCGCGAAGCACTTGGTTATTTATGTTATTCACATCAAACCTATTGTTGACTATTTTGACCTATATTGGAAGGGTGTTTGTTTCCGCAAAAGTGAGTTTCATTGATGTAAACAACATGATATCCACTGTCTTTAATCACTTTTCTGAACTCATTAAACTTTCCTTTTATACCTTGCGCATTCCAAAATAGTACTTTTAGTTTTAAGTTTTGAAAATCGAATTAGATTTCGTCCGCATACTTGGCGAAAACCATTAACTTTTCTACATTTGTGGAGCAGTTTTTAAGTTTAGAAATTAACCTTTTGACGATGGATATCATCCTGTTCACATCAATGATTTGATTAAGTTTTTTTAGAACTGAATGATAAATACATAAAAAGATACAGCCAGATATGCGTCGTTTTTTTATAAACAATGAGAAAAGCCCAAAATTCAGTATTTTGATTGTAAAATTTTTAAATTAAATTCTATAAATAATCGGTAAACTGAAGATCTTGGAGCATAAAAAGACCTTCAATTTTATTTTTTAAGAATCTAAATCAATAAACAATTAAGCTAAATACGGGTCTTTTTAGCAATATTGAATAAATGGTTATAACTATTGCAATAACAATTGTAAATGTCAAACAATTTGTGACAATGAGGGCATTATAGGTGTTAATATGTGTGCAAAATTTCAGCCGAATTGGTTTAATAGTTTATGTAAAAAGCTAATTGTTTATCCCAGAGACGAATTATTTAAACAACTGTTCTTGCCCAAGGAATGGTCCTAGAACGTTTAAGAAAAGTGAAATGAATTCCTTTAAGAATTTATGCAAAAAATGAATTATTTATTACAAAATTGTTGTTAAAAATAATGTTAAAAAATAGTCATTTTTTTCAGTTATAAACATTTACAATAACTTCGTTATTTTTCATTATAATTTATATTTAAGGGTTGATCTGGATAGGTGGTTAAAAAACGCATTCAAAACAAAAAAAAAAACTTTATGACCAATAGGAGCCAACATAACATTTTTTTTAACTTATATCTCTTATCTTTATAAACATTAAGACTCGAAATTTTCACAGATTATAATCAAGGATCTTAATTTTATAATCCATTATATAATTTTGCTATTAGTTCAAAAATCTTTAAGAAATAGCCACCTAAAGTGAAGGTACTCGCGTAAGTATTTCTGGGTGAGGTGGTGGGGGGATAACCTCCAGCTCGATTTATTTTTTGAAATTGAGTCTTCTAATCGGAGCGCGCTATAAAATTTTGCGTTATCTCGGCTTCTAAGTAACGTAGAACCTTCATTTTTTTTAATTTGGGGTAACTCGTCAAAATAATGACATCTGGCACATTTTCATTGTCCTGGAAAGTCGGAAAATCTCGGAAAACTTTACGCGTTGTATTCTTCAAAATTAAATTACTATAAAATAACAATAAATTAACAAAAAATCATTTACTTTTACTCTTACTTAGTTGGATCTAATTTATTGCCTAACCATGTTTGTAACTGGTAACATACCCGTAAAATATGTTGCTTACCAGCCCCTTCAGTTGGTGGCAAATTCTCCAATTTGAATGTATTTTTTGCTGTATTACGAACAAAGTGCATGTATCGTAAATCATTTAAAGATAAAACACCATTGTATTTTTTTTGTGAGCAATATCCACTCCAGTACTGTATAATGCAACTATAAGTTCGTATCCATTTTTTGTTAATTCGTTCACATTCGCATTTGAGTCATAAAAAATTTCAATTAATTTTAATATTTCTGAGTCCATATTTAATAATTTAAACTTTCCTTGATTAAAGAAACAAGACGTCGTATCACATCCGGTGAAAATGTACAGAAATCCAACGTATTTCCTCAAGTTTGGATGTTTAAAACTTCTGCAATCGTAGATTGTAGATCCTGATTTTTCTACTTTTTTCTCAAAATACACGTTAATATTTTTCGTTGAGAGTTGTGTTAAAATAACAAGTAAATCAGTGTCATTACCTAAAATAACGACTGATTTATCCGGTTCATTTTTATTTTGCTGTATAGCTGTTTGTACAATCAAAAGGTCAGCGTCCTCAGCAGCTACTTTAGTGCGATATCCAGCTTTGTTAAACTCTGGACATAATAATTGGATAAGCTGCTCTTTATTTTTATCAACTGTTAAAAATAATTTTTGCTTTATATTGATCACAGTATTCATATCCAACTTAATTTCTGGAACAGTACTATCTTGTTTTTTTCGCCGCAATCGTTCACAACTTTTCGTTCCAGGTGCGTCATATCCATCAAAAAAACAATGCTGTTTTTAACATAATGTCTTTGCATATAAGACACATATCCTTGAACAATTTTGGATACTTTTGTAGCAGAACCCCACAAAAAATGTTGCAATAAAAAGCCTCCATCTATCACATGCAAAGTACTTTCTTCTGATGGAAGTGCTGGAATATTATTGAATAAACTGCAAAAAACGGACTTTTGACTTTTGCGCATGCCACCTTCATTGAACAAAGAAAGAGGAAATGGAGCTAGTTCAAATTGTAATTTTTCTTTCATATCATTTCTATTGTTGATGCTTACACAAATCCTTTGGAATATCAGCAGTGGATTTATACAAATAAACTTATTATCAATTTTTACTTTAGCATTCATAGAAAATATATTAGCAACTTTATCTTTTTTTTTGGCTTTAACAGCAGCATAATTTAGACCAATTATTTTGTTTTGTATGGCTTCACCAATTTCGAAAGCATTATGACAATTAACTGTTTTATTTCCTACAACGCCAGAAAAATCCAAGTAACAAATTCACTTTCTTGAAAAGGATCATGATCAATAAAAAAATCTCTGACTTTTATTAAATCTGCGGCATCTCTCCGAATTCTTGATGGTCGGCATTCCACGTGCTGTTCAGAAGTTTGGAAGTTTGTGTTGCAGAACCTGTCCATCTCATTACAAATTTCAAGCGAAATAATGGAACCAGCTATCCATTTGGCAACGACGCTATCTGTGATACCTCGACCATGCGTAATACCACCTACCAATTTAATGGCTCTCATTAACACTTGTTCTATCGTCATGTCGCTCCAGACGCCACACCAAAATTTACAAGAACGCCTAATGGTGAACCAACCTTTATGAAAAAAGTTATCGTACTCGACCATATCCATTATTTCTGGTAGTTGATACATATCTTGCAAATACAAGTGACATGACTTTGCAAACAAAAAATGGCCACTTGCATGGAAATAAGGTATCATTCGTTGCACAGATGATAAATGAAGATGCCAATTTCCAGATCTTTCAGCATCGTAATTGCTTTACAATAGTTACCAATTCAAAATATTGTAGCCATAATTGGGCAGTTGGACCTTTATTTTTCAAAGTATCGATAGCATCTAAAAATTTTCTTTTTATGTTTGAAAACTCGTTAGATTTAAAGTCGTACGCTGAATTTTGAATTTGCTTCAGAGTATCATGCAAGAAAGTGTTCTCTGAATCCGTCAAACCACAATTTTCTAAAATGTTACTACCCAAAACAATCTATGTAGGCGATCTTTCGTTGATACAGCCGAAAATGGAGTCACACTAATTATACCTCCCATCGTATGAAACGTGCCAGATCCATCGATCGTTTTTGTATTATGATCAGCGTTGTCCCAGATGAATTGTACAAATGAATCGGTGTTGATAGCAAAATTTTCAGGATCTTTCATTATAGAAGCTTCAAACCGTAAAGTTTCAGAGTAACTTTCACAAAGACCAATGTTTGATAAAACATTAATAAGGTCTTTGGAGGCAAATTTTCTATGTATAAGTACTAAAAGTCCTAATAGTATTTTGATATAAATGCACGTGGTCTAGCTGCTGAGATTAAAATATGACCTATGGTAGCTGCTCGATTGTACCATTTTTTCAAGCCATCTTCTTTATTTGATTTTTTATGTGTAACTACAACAATTTCTACAAACTCTCTCAAAGTAAGAGGTAAATCAGAAAAAATGTCTTCTGTAATAGAAGTAGGTACATCATATTCTTCAAGATAAAATTGTTTTAAACGAATATCTTCCAAGACTATATGAGCCGCTTCTTGAACTATGCGTAATCGCTTTTCTTCGAGATTATTTTTTCGTTTCTGGTACCAATCGTCATCAATGACCCTACCTTTACTATCGCGAAAACATATAAAATAATCTTTTCTTGTGGAATAAACTTTAATTTCATCTCCAAAGTGATTCTCTAAGGATCTCTTTAATATTTTTAATTCTGGTAGATTTCCTTTAAAATCACTCAAAATTTCCTTTAGAGAAAACTGACAAATTTCTTCATTATTTAATATATGATCTACCACAAATCCCAATGCTTTAGATATTTCTTCGGATATTGGTCTCCCTAGATTGGTTTTTGTCCGATATTGGTAAAATGCTGCTAAATATTTTGAATAATATTTAGGATTAACGGTATCTAAATTTTTAATTTGCTTCAAACGGTATATTAAAAATTTAAATATTTCTTCCCCATTTTCCCTCAGTTCAGCAGTCTCTATTATATTTGTTATAGTTTGAATGTTTTTAACAATACGAGATCCATCACATTGAGTTTTAACTATTTTCTCACACATAAAACACAAGTTAGAAAAATCAAAAGCACGATACTTGGCGTATTCCTTTCTGGTGTTACTTAAGACTTCCGATGCTTTTTGTTTTGCAAGAAGAATACTGCTCTCTCGGTTATACGTACAATAACAATTATGATGAATAACCATCGACGACAAGTCTTTTATTTTCATATGCTTATTGTCTTTTCGTTTTTTACTGCTTTCAATAAATCTACGAATGCCTATCTGTTTAACTTTATGCTTTTTATCTGTTTCCTCTATGGCTTTGTCACAAATTATGCAAAGAGCAGCATCTTCAAAATTTGATGAATGACCCTCTTCTGGATTCATTTTGTATCAAACTGAAACCAAAATTTGTAACTAAATTTAAAGATACGGTTGGCACAAAATGTATACTTTAATTACATAAACATTGGTGAATTATGCACCCACACATCCAATTTTCCTACAATATTTTTTAACATTCATTTTATAAACAAATTGAGGAGTCATACAATCCACACATCAAACGGTTATTCAGTGGTTTTTTATGTATATAATTTCAACAATTATAATTCAAGTTTTCTAAAACAATATTGGTAAAATGATGCAATAATAGGAAACAACAAATAATAAACATAATTTTCTGAATTATTATTATCTCTTTGAAAAAAAAAAATTCAAATATGAACCACTGCTCTTGAATTGAGTAGAGAGAAAAGAAGAATATTTGTAATAATTATCGATATTTTATATATAATTAAGATTTTACTAGTACCTAATAAAAATATAGAAATGAACTATTCTATCTTTGTAAATTTCAAAAGAAGTTTTAACAATATGTTAGAATTTTTCAAAAAAGATAATAAAGCTTTTATTTAAATTTACTAACATCGATATTTTAAATTAAAGAATTTGATGTTTTTTTACAATTAAAAGATTTTATACTTACGGTTTTATAATAATTCTTCTCTTTTCAAAAGTCACAAAAGGAATAGTCAATAATAATCACAGTAACACAACTAAGTATCGATAAAATACACTACAAAAGGAATAGTCAATAACAATCACAGTAACACAACTAAGTAGGTATCGATAAAATACACTACAAAAGAAATAGTCAATAATAATCACAGTAACACAACTAAGTATCGATAAAATTCACTATCTACGTCTCTCGTAAAACTAAAATTTTTTGAAAAAAGTATTTTGGAGAAAACATCTGTTGCTTGCCTGCCAGCCCTTTTTTATTGCTATATATACAAACACAGGGTAAAAGTGGTTTTCCCTGAACATTTGAAATAACTATTTAAGTGTATTTAAATTTTATTACCTAATCTAACGGTTTACCTAAAATAAATAAATTATATAACAAAACGAATGCAAATAAAATAAATATAAATAAAAAATAAGCGTTAATAAATATTTTTTACAATTTCTTGGAGTGCATTTTGTTAATATTTCACCAATTAACTGAATTATAAATAAATAATTGTTAAAACAATTTTATTGTAAAATATAAATTATTTTATTAGAGTAACAGTAAAAGTAAATGATTATGATTAATTAATGATTCGTTGTAAAGTTTTTTTTTTTGTTTTGAATGCGTTTTTTAACCACCTATCCAGATCAACTTGTAAAGATAAATTATAATGAAAAATAACGAAGTTATTGTAAATGTTTATAACTGAAAAAAAATGACTATTTTTAACAACAATTTTGTAATAAATAATTCATTTTAAGCATAAATTCTTAAAGTTGAAACCTTAAGGAATTCATTTTAGTTTTCTTAAACGTTCTAGGACCATTCCTTGGGCAAGAACAGTTGTTTAAATAATTCGTCTCTGGGACAAACAATTAGCTTTTTACATAAACTATTAAACCAATTCGGCTGAAATTTTGCACACATATTAACACCTATAATGCCCTTATTGTCACAAATTGTTTGACATTTACAATTGTTATTGCAATAGTTATAACCATTTATTCAATATTGCTAAAAAGACCCGTATTTAGCTTAATTGTTTATTGATTTGAATTCTTAAAAAATAAAATTGAAGGTCTTTTTATGCTCCAAGATTTTCAGTTTACCGATTATTTATAAAATTTAATTTAAAAATTTTACAATCAAAATACTGAATTTTGGGCTAATCTCATTGTTTATAAAAAAACGACGCATATCTGGCTGTATCTTTTTATGTATTTATCATTAGAAAGACCTACCCTACCATTTACAACTTTCAGATATCTGCTAAACTTTTTTACACGAAATGTCTATTTTTTTTCTCTGTACCTGGGGTACACCTCTACTCACCTATCCTACAAGAACTTACCTTTGATTTACCTGTAATTTTACCTTTTTTTTTTCACCGTACTTTGACTACCCCTCATCACTATCCCCAATGTCATTTTAGTCACCCTACCACCCCTCATCATCATCCCCAGTGCCCAAATAGAATAATTTTTGAATGAGAATAAATGTAGAAAAAAAATTCTGTGTGATGGCTGTTGTGGTATTCGAACCCACAAACTCATATGTACAAAGTTGACGCCTTAACCAACAGGGCTATCAACTGACTTGGAAAATAAAGTTGAAATGTGTTAGACAAACAGCTCCGTCTACGTCACATACGGTTTTAGATGATAATAAGTTAGCAGAGGCGTACTGTCGATTTTTAGATATTTAGCAGAGTCGTACCTAACAATTAGCCGAGCCGAGCCAAGCCTCTTTTATATTTTAAATTAAATATATTTGAAATTAAGTCAAATAAATTTAAGTATAATTACAACAAATTAAATTAAAATGAAAATACAGTTTTTTATTTTTTTATAATTTTTTATTATAATATTTAAAATGTTGTAATTTTATAAAATATACTATGTTTTCCAATAATTTCTTGTGACCTTATCAACTACTGTTGCATATTGATAATCATTCTCCATAGGTACAAATCCATTCCTCTTCAAAGAACGGTTGTCGTGCATAAATTCTATTCCAAGTTTTCATCAATTTTGGTCTTTTATATTGATCAAAGTTTCCTGAGAAGGAATGGGTGGGTTGATATGTGGCTAAAACAGTAGTTAAGAATCTTGCAATGTTTCATTTTAATATAAAGAATTTCTATCCAAATGAGTATTAATCGATATGTTACAGAAACAAAAATATTTTTTGCAATTACTGCACCATTTCGTTCCATACAGCTTTGTACAATAATAATTTTTTAAACTGAATAGGCAAATCTATCACAAAGAAAATTAGTTAGATATATCAGAACTCAACCACATGGCACCACCTCAGGGTATACCTCTTTCATCATCACATATATCAGACAGTGAATATTTTGGGTTCAAGAAATTAAAACAAATTAATTCAATTTAATATATAATTTTTTTTAATATAAAAATTGTAAAAAGTAACCAAATAGACCAGATTGGATTTAATGAATGTTCAATACTAATACCATCATACCACCTGGAATAAAAAATAATCTTCCTCCATTACTCGCTGCCAGTCTATAAAAAAAATTTAGGATTTGGCATTACTTCATCACAATACAAATCAATGTTGGGTTATTATATTGAATGGATGGATGAGTTACAAAAACAAAAGTATTTTTTTGCAGTCTTTGCACCAAATCTATTCCATATGATTGTATATCTTGTGCAGGAATTAATTGTTTCGGTATAATTTTCCTATAATTTATATTGTTAGGTTTTTATACATTATCAAAACAAACATTCAAAATAATTATTAAAAGAAATTAATTTTAATGCTCAGGATTGTATTCCTTAAGCTTTTGGTTTACTTTAAACCCTAAAGTCAATTTTACGCACTTTGTCTTCATCGTTTTGTAAGTGTTTTAAAACAATACATTTTAGTGTGTAACCCAATAAATTCAGTCATAACGCTTTTTGTCGTTGAAAGCATTTTCCGAACGTATACTTTTCTATAATAAAAATATAAACCACATTAATTTCAAATACCTATATTTCTTAACTACATAAATTAAATTCGTTTATTATTGTTAATTTTTATTTATTTATTTATTTATTTATTTATTTATTTATTTATTTATTTATTTATTTATTTATTTATTTATTTATTTATTTATTTATTTATTTATTTATTTATTTATTTATTTATTTATTTATTTATTTATTTATTTATTTATTTCTTTTTTTTTCTATTTGTATTAAATGTTTTTTAATATGGTATTTATATTTTTTTGGCTCCAAATTCACAAACTTTGACTACCTCTTCATAGATAAGTTCCAGTAAATCGGATTCAGCGGTCTACAAAATTAAAACTTAAAAATAAAAAAACATTTATAGGATTATACAAATTTATATTAACTTTAAAAAAAGAATTGCAATAAGTGTCCATCAAAATTGCATTGATTTAAGTAACATTTTATAATAGATAGGTACATTACTCTCAATTTTTAAAAAATTACTTAAATTACTTTTCGTTTTTAAGTTTCCTTTTTTTAAAATATTTTAATGTGAATCTGATAATCTTTTGTTGTTAAATCATTCTACGTACAGATCAATTTTAAAGGTTTTAGAACAAATATAACAAAAAGAGGACAAACAAAAATCACGCTTTTTTTTTAGCAGTTAAAGGAGATAACTTACGATATCATTGGCCATGGAGTCAATAGTGGAACTCATCGTTGTCTTCTTTATTTTAACGTTTTCAGTGTTAACTTAAAGATTTTCAACAAATTCTCTCAGAGCTTTATTTTTATAGCAAATGATAACACTTATTTTTGCATAAATTGCAATTCTGCATTTTTTGAACCATAGATAAATTTAACATAGATATTATTTTTATATTTTAAATTAAATATATTTGAAATTAAGTCAAATATATTTAAAAATTAAATTAAGTAATAAAAAAAAATTGAAAGAAATTTTCAACTCCAAATCCGGTTATAAAAGAACTGACTTTATTTAATTTTATTCAGATCTGTTTGCATTGCTTATACAGAAAATGTTTATAAAATGGGAAAGAAAAATAATGCACAAAAACATATCATTGGACAGAGAATATCAGCATGGGTAAATCTTACACCAAGAGAATATGCTAGATATATTAGAACTCAAGGACCAGAACCACCTCGGGGTATACCTTTATCATCACATAGTTCAGATAGTCAATATACCACATATGATGGTCCTAGAGATAGAGAACAGGAAAACAAAAATCATCATCAATAATTTGTTACCTTAGTCAATATTACGTATGCAAATTTAAACTATGTATTAAATAAATTGTTTTTATTTAAATTTTGTCAGTACATGAAAATATGTGTAATAAAAACAATGTCTGCTAGAAACAAAAGAATACAAGTTTATATATATTGTTACAATTGTTATTTTTGTGGTATGAAACATTAGTTTTTTAGAAGACGATTTGTTAATGAACGAATTATTTGTAACTCCTGCAGAAAGCAACTAGTCATTTCACAACAAAATTCTGTGATTTTATTAAAACCTTAGTACTTTTACAAACGCTTTTAGTATGTTGAAAGAAGTAAAGCCGAGGACAACAAAAAATGCCTGTTAGTGTTAGATTTAATTGTATTAAATGTAGGGGAGAAACAGATTTACCAAACAGTGTATGTATAGAATGTATGTTGTAACCTCTTTTTTTTCAAGATGTTAAAGGCTCGTTTTATCGAGGTTAACAAATGCGAACGGCACTCAGGGGGTAGGAGGAGAGCGAGCGTGGATTCGAACGAGCTCCATGATATTGTATTAAAAAGATATAAGGGGATATATTTACTAAAAAAATAAACGAATTTAAAGGGGGCTAAAAAGAAAATGAGAGAAATGATGAAATGGGGAAAGGTAAATGGGCGCCACTTATTTTTTGATCATATGGACGGGAAAATATAAGAAAACCAGATGGAAAAAAGATTCGATTATGTGAATAGGATAGAATAATTAATAAGTTGTGGTAGATCAAGTTAAAATTAGAAAGATATAGGAAATATAAGATAAGATACGGTAAAATTGAGTAAACCGGTAGATGTTCTTGTTAAAACTTTAAATTAAACACTTTAATTGGCAAAGCTAGAAAGAGAAAGTTATACTTACTTTTTGTTCTTACTTATCACAACAGCTCCATTTATATTAATGAGATAAAAATGAGTTCAAAAGTTAAGATTTATGATTTAAATACGTCTCATTCTTGTTGTTGATGAAATTAGATCAGAATAACTTACACCAGGTCAGAAATAAAACATATAAATAAACAATAAACAATATTTATTACTGTGAGTAGTAATAAGTCAAGCATATGAACGAAACAATAGACATATAAAATATCAACAAATCAAATAAGGTAAAATACAGTAAAACACACTAGTGTTTAATCACATATAGAAACAATATTACACATTCAATAACAGCTAAGTATTTTTATATTGTTATTTTTGTGTACCCATTTAAGCAGAATGTGAAGTGAAAGGAATTTTAAAAGTATCAAAATTTAATAAAAAAATTATAAATCACTTTTAGCTTAAAAGATTTTTTACTCGAGTAAATAATGAGGGTACCATATAATAGTTTAAGTTAAAACATTTAAGTTAAGAGAAACATTAAGAAATCAAGAATTTACCATAAATGTGTTACAAAAATTTTTAATCAGACTCTGCGCAATGCTTTCACTGATAACTGAAAAATGTATTCGGTGAACTTTTTCGAATTTTCACACTTTTGGAGTCTGTAGAAAAGGTACCGGGTTTTTTATAAAAACCGGTAGCACTATGGATTTTATGAGCACTTCTTACGTTAATTACCCACACTTGGATATTATTCATGCGGATTACAATTAAGTTTTTGTTTCAAAGAAATAAATGGTATCCCTTCTTTTCTGGTAGTTAAGCAATAATTAAAAAACTTACAGTTTGATTCCTAGATAGTAGAATTAAACGGGGCCACACCCAATTTATACGATACGGTAAAATCAAGATACTCATCAGAAATTCATCGACATCTTTCCATCTGCACTATTAACTATCACTAGTAACTGATTTTAGCTTAATTAAAAACGTTTAAGAGACTTTTTAAGCGGTTCCAGATAAAAAAACCGCCAAAACTGTAATTAACGTTAACAGAACACCTGTTAATCTCAAAGCTTCACCCTGTCTACCGCAAAAAATGATTCCTAGCCGTGTTTGTAGTTTACCCTCTCCTAAGAACAAGCCACTTTAGTGGTCACTCTCGGGGGGAGCGTCAATTTTGATTCGACGATTATGACATAAGGATCTATTTTTTAGTGGCGGACGCCTCGTTACAACGATACAGCTCAAGGATTTGATTGCATAGCAACCAAAAGCCGTTAAGATTTTAACCCTTGTCATGGTGTGGTTTAAGTTGAGGGTACAGGGCGGTAATAAGGAAGATTTAATGATTAAAATGACAATTTTTTATTTTCGAGTTTTTTAAACATGCTACACAGCCCCTTCCGAAGAGAAAAAACTGGGTGGAAAACAGTTTTTAAAGAAAGATAAGCTATGGTTGGAACAACAGTAGTGTGTTTAAAAAACTGAAGCCGATAAAGGTAGTGAACATCGAGATGTAGAAAAGCGATCTTACGGGAGCGGTATCTATCTAGGCAAAACTTGGGTAACAGTGTTAGTTACTGAAAGCGATATAATATTTGCACTATTTATTAGCGCGTTAAGATACAAGTGAAACTACGCGAGAGTTTGAAGAACCACAAGGTAGGGAAAATGTATCAGATCAATAGATCTTTGATACTACGTGACCAGATTTCTAAAAACGGTACCGGCCAACCGGAAGATCACAAAGTGATCGGGAACAGGTCTACTCCGAAGTTTCTGCACGGAAACAAAAAAGTGTGCAGCTCGGCCTAGACGAGCAGCACTAAGTGGCATCTTTAAAGCAAATCGAAAAAAATGTATTTATATTGCCCTTGACATAAGATGTCAGGACACACGCTACATTCACACACACATGGAAGAAAGTAAAGAATGCTATGTTCCCATAAGTAAAATTTCCCATAGGAGGCACAACGCGTATTTCCCTCTTTGGGAACTCCTATAAAGAAAAAAGCTGAATTTAAACCAAACTGTTAATAATAATTTTGAAAAGGAAGAAAGAAACACGGACGATAGTTATAATTAGGAATCTAATAAGCCTACCGGCCCCAATAGATCCGACAGTCAAGGTAAGTACGTGATACGTTAACATCTGAAAAGATGTTTGGAAAAGTTCCGTCCTGCTTGGTTGATATTAAGGATATCACCAAATATGCAGTAAGGAAGAGAAGAAAACAGTAATTACTTAAAATATAGTTCTCATTGAGAACATTAAATAAAAAACTTAAGGTTATAGATCACACTAAGACATTAACAGGAATCTAACAAATCTTAAAACCAAATTATCCTAACGGTCTTCAATCCTAGCTAGAAAAAAAAATAGAGAAAGTAATAGAGGAAAAGAAAGAGAGGAGAAAGAAATTTTATCTGTCTTCCTTACAATCTCAACAGACCCACTACCGGAAAGAATTCCCTACGGCTTTCCTAGGCTTATCTCTCGTGACAAATTGCAAGGTCAAAATAAAATTCCAGAAGAAGTAGTTAAGATTGAATTTTGTTAGTCAAAAAAAGTAAAGTGATTCCAATAGTTGTCATGTTACGGATCAAAGTTCTTTAAACCACGATATGTAAAGGTATAAACTTGTATGAAAGAACAAAAAAATTCAAAAAATTTCAAAAAAAATTCAAAAAAATTTTCAAAAAAAATTTTCCAAAAAAAAATTTTTATGTGTCTTCCACTAATGTACGATAACCGTCTTATATCCATAAAAAGATAAAAAGTAGTTTATGGATGATGAACGAGAAATAAGGTAACTAAAAAAATGTTTTCTAAACATAAAACAGTAATAGATATTACTGAACGATACGATAATAAGTTCACAAGTGCTGACGCACCTATACGGTAGGTTAACGGTAGATAAAGGAAAAACTATTTTTCCCTTCAAGAAAAAAATACAAGTGTTAAAACACTTATACGGTAAGTAAGCGGTAGTTACGAGAAACATCTTTTCTCCTTCGGTACGATATCAACAAGTGTTAATACACTTATTAGGTAAATAAACGGTAAATGAGGGAAAGTAAATTTTACTTTCGAGACGATAGAGATAAGTGTTAAGGTACTTATTAAGTAGGTAAACGGTAGGCAAGAGAAAAGTATTTTCCCTTTCGAGATGACATGTTCAAATGGTAATACACTTAAACGATAGATAAACGATAAGTATAAGTCTGAATACACTTAAACGGCAAATATAAAAGTAAGACATAGAGAAAAATATTTAGTGTTGAGACAGGGCGAGATGTTGAGAGACGGAGAGGTCGAGAAAAAGAAGATGGAAAAGAAACGCTTATAAGGATAATTCTGACAAAACAACGAAACATTAGTTCCTATTCGGAGAGTTCATCTTCAGAAGAATCATCGGAATCAGAGACATAAGGCTTAAGGTCTTTTATATGCCAATTTCCTGCTTTTGATCCATCGGGATTTTGTAACGTATATACTAGTGGAGATAGTTTACGGACAACCGTACATAAGATATATTTAGGAGCTAATTTGGACATAAACTTCTCGGCAGCTTTGGAGAGGACTTTATTTCTTCTCCACACCTTATCACCAACGTTGAATTGAATGTTTCGACGACGAAGGTTATAGGTTTTGGAATTACTTTGATAGGCATGGTGAAGATTGTGTTGTATTTCAAAAAAAATATCCTTTAACCCTTGTATATCTGAAACGTATTTATCGTATTGTTCAGGAGTATTAAGGGACATAGGACGATCAGCGCCATTAGCGGAATAGTAATTTCCAGATATCGGTACATGTCTCGCGAAATTTAAAAATGATGGAGAATATTTGGTGACTTCGTGTCTGGCGGTGTTAATAGCTTGTCGGATTTTAGAAAGCTCATTATCCCAGTTAGAGTGTTCATCGATATAACACCTAATAGCGGTTCCAATGGTTTTATTCGTTCTTTCTACAAAATTACACTCTGGTGAATAGACGGCATTGAACCATATTTTTTGAACTTTGTATTGATCACAGAGATGTTTCATCATGGGATTGTTAAGGTTTCTAGCGTTATCACAGATAAGGAATTGAGGAACACCAAACATGAGAAATACTTCATTTTCTATGAAATTAACGATATTTTTGGTGGTGGCCTTTCGTAAGGGTTGTAATAAAGTAAATTTAGAAAACCAATCGGTAACAACTAGGAGCCAGGTATATCCTTTTTTGGAACGAGGGAGAGGACCAACAAGATCAAGTGCGATAATTTGCCAAGGGAATTTGGCAGATTTCTCTTTTCCCATTAAACCTATTTTAGTGAAGGTAGGCATCTTCTGGGCTCCACAAACTTTACAAGATCTAACAAAACGAAGGACATCGTTTCTCATTTTAGGCCAATAATATCGTTCTTGGATTCGGTTCAGCGTTTTGAAAAATCCGAAATGGGCACAGGTAGGGGGATCATGACAAGATGACATGATGTCATGTCTCTGGGGCTTTGGTACGAAAACTTTCCACTCAATTTCATTAGTGGCGAAAGGCAATTTGGAAGGGATTAATTTATAGACCAAGTCATTTTCTACTTTCCATTGAGGATAAAGCTCAGGGTGTTGGAGAATTTTAGTACGGAACTCATCAAACCATACGTCTATTCGATTAGTGTCTACCTCAAGATACGAGATTTGGGGTTGTTCAGGGAAGGCACGACTCAAGGCATCAGGAACGAGATGGGAAGATCCCTTACGGTGGATCAGGTCGAAATTATGTTGACGAAGGCGCATAGCCCATCGAGCAAGTTTTCCAGAAGGATTGTTGATATTTCTCAACCAAAGTAAGCAGTGGTGGTCGGTAATTACTTGGAATTTGGTACCTTCTATATAGGGACGGAATTTTTCAATACTGAAGATGACAGCTAGACATTCTCGTTCTGTGACAGAGTAGTTACGCTCTGCTCGGGATAAGGTTCTGCTAGCATAAGCTATTACCACATCTGAGCCATCTAATGACTGTGTTAGGACACCGCCAAGGCCAGTATCACTAGCATCACATTGGATAACGAAAGGTTTAGAGAAATCTGGCTGTGTTAACACAGGGGCAGAAATAAGGGCTTCTTTTATTTGGGTGAAAAAGAACTCCGCTTTGCTAGTCCATTCAATAGATTGTTTTTTCTTTTTACCTTTCAATAAATCATTAATAGGAGAGACAAGGGAAGAAAAGTCTTTGATAAAACGACGGTACCAGGAACACATGCCGATAAATCTTTTGACCTCTGTGAAAGTTGTTGGACGGGGATAATTAATCATAGCAGAAATTTTATCAGGATCTGTTTTTAGAATATTGTTCCCTACGATATAACCTAGAAATTTTAGTTCGGGCTTGAAAAACTCACATTTTTTGACATTTATCGTTAGGTTGGCGTCTTTTAGCTTATCTCTGACTTCAGATAAGAGACGAATATGTTCTTCAAACGAATTTGTACAGATAATAATGTCATCAAGGTAACAAAAGATATTTGGTTCGTAAGCCGGACCGAAGATAGCGTCAACTAAACGTTGATGGGTTTGAGCAGAATTGCACAATCCAAAAGGCATCACAGTGAATTGAAAAGAACCTCTACCGATATTACTGAAAGTGGTTTTTTCTTTCGAAGAGGGATCTAAAGGGACTTGCCAGAAAGCTTTTCGTAAGTCTATTGAACTTATAAATTTGGTACCTTTGAGAAGAGAGAGAATTCGATCTATATTTGGCAAAGGGTAGGTATCGTGTTTAGTTACTTCGTTGAGAGTTCGACCATCGAAACAGAAACGATATTCATTATTAGCCTTTTTGACGAGAAGTACTGGAGAACACCAAGGACTATTTGAGGGTTCTATAACACCTAGACGAAGCATTTCGTCCAATTCGTCGTTAAGAATCTTCGACATATAGGGAGACATTGGGAATGGTCGTTTTTTGAAAGGTTTTGCATCCCCGGTATCGATATGCATTTGTATTTTATCGGTACGACCTAGCCGGTTGGTATTACTGATAGCAGAAAAGGAATCTATAGTATCTTTAGCTAGTGTCTGTTGAACAGGAGTTAGAACTTCGAGAGTATTAAGGGATGTGATGTTTAGTTCTGGTTCCATCTCAGAGAGAAACTGGGGTTTAGAAGTGCTGTTGGAAGACCAGGTATTTTTGGAGAAATCAATAATAAGGGAGAAGGTTTTTACAAAGTTATTTCCAAGAATGAAGGTGCAAGGTAGTGAAGGGACGACTAGTGCCTTAATGACGTGTAAGATATTGTTAGCTATAATTGGTAGATCTACAGTACCAGAGACAACTTGGTTAGTGCCATCTGCTAGGGAAACATTTCGATGTTCAGAAGAATTAATTTGTACATTATTGACTTTAAGAAAATCGAGGGCTTTATTACCAACTACGGTAATTGAACAACCGGTGTCCAACAGGACAACGAAATCTGTCGAAAAGATTTGTATGGATAGGTAGGGTCTTGTATCGGTAGACTTGTTCAGTAAAACTGGGGCAGTTATTTGTAAAGAGTTTTGATAGAAATTTTTAACAACCTTTAGCCATTTCTCCCATTGATCTTGTTTTTTGATATCGGTTTTACTAGGGCGGTAAAGAGAGAGTGCACCGATACGACATTCTCCCCTAGTTAGTTTTTTGAACATCGGGGGCAGGTAGAAACAGTGACATTTGGAGAACCACAACGATAACAAAAATAGGATTTTTGTTGGTTTTGACAACTAGAATAAATGTCTCCTTTTTTATGACAATTCCAACAGGTAACATCCCTACTATTAGAAATATTAGTCGGATTAGAAGTACTCGTCACGTTGTTAGAGGTAGAAGGCAAATTGGATGTTCTAGGTTTATTAGTTCGTTGTTTGGGACGCTGATTAGTAGAGTCAATAACAGATACTTTGGATTGGAAAGAAGGTTTTTGAATAGAAAGTGATTTAGCATCCTCCAATTTTTTGACTAACTGAATTAAGTCAGAGACGGTATTTAAATTGGAAAGGGTTACGTGAGGAATGTATTCTGGAAGTAAATTTCGGGTGATGTATTTTAATTTGCTGACTTCAGCTGGTTCACGAGAGAGACGTTTGAAGAGAAAGGTGAGTTGAGCAACAAAAATAATAATAGACTCATTCTTTTTCTGTTTATAGCCTTTAATTTCCTCGCAGAGTTGTTCGTCATTTTCTGGGGGTAGGAAGGTTGATTTGAGAACGTTAGTAAGTTCATCCCAAGAGTTGAGAGAGGTTTTGATGCTGCGGAACCATATTAAAGCATCCCCGGTGAAAAGTTCAACCGCTGATTAAAACAGGGTTTCAGGTAGGATGTTGCGGGATTCAGCTAGTTCTTTAATTTTTTCTAGAAATTCGAAAACGCTTTTAGGATCACCGTTAAATTTAATATTCCATTTCGATAAAGGGAAACGATCTAAATATCTAATTTCGGGAGTAGAGACGTTAATTACAGGTACTGTGCCATCTATATTCGGAACTGAACTAGAAGAAGGTGAATTATTGAAGGGAATGGTTTTATCTATCATTTCTTGTTCTAGAAGAAGACAAGTGGTTTTAGATTCATCGCGGAAATTTACATCATCCTCGGAAGGATTTTCAGGTAAAGGTAAACGTTGTATTCTGCCTAACAAGTGAGCGATCCTAGATTTTACTCTACGAAAACATGAATCTGAAGCGGAACCTTCAAACTCTTCGATTAAATTAGAAACGCTGTCGATAGAATTTTTAATTGCTACTTTTTCATCTTCTAAGTTAATGTTTTCTAAAGTGAACGTACCGTTTGTTTCTTTGGTTAACAATCTTTTGAGGACTTTTCTTTTATCCTCTATTTTTCTCTTGGTGGCTGTTCCTCTGATCTTAAACTCGTAATTAATTTCGTCTGCTGTTGGAAAAGTTACTTCAAAATTGGCCATTGTGATAAGAAAAAGTAACGAAAATTTTGATCTTAAAAGTGTGTAATTTTATTGCCGGGAAAAAAAATAAAAATTTTATCATCAAGCCCCACGTCGTGGGCGTCAAATTTATGTGTAACCTCTTTTTTTTCAAGATGTTAAAGGCTCGTTTTATCGAGGTTAACAAATGCGAACGGCACTCAGGGGGTAGGAGGAGAGCGAGCGTGGATTCGAACGAGCTCAATGATATTGTATTAAAAAGATATAAGGGGATATATTTACTAAAAAAATAAACGAATTTAAAGGGGGCTAAAAAGAAAATGAGAGAAATGATGAAATGGGAAAAGGTAAATGGGCGCCACTTATTTTTTTATCATATGGACGGGGAAATATAAGAAACCCAGATGGAAAAAAGATTCGATTATGTGAATAGGATAGAATAATTAATAAGTTGTGGTAGATAAAGTTAAAATTAGAAAGATATAGGAAATATAAGATAAGATACGGTAAAATTGAGTAAACCGGTAGATGTTCTTGTTAAAACTTTACATTAAACACTTTTATTGGCAAAGCTAGAAAGAGAAAGTTATACTTACTTTTTGTTCTTACTTATCACAACAGCTCCATTTATATGAGATAAAAATGAGTTCAAAAGTTAAGATTTATGATTTAAATACGTCTCATTCTTGTTGTTGATGAAATTAGATCAGAATAACTTACACCAGGTCAGAAATAAAACATATAAATAAACAATAAACAATATTTATTACTGTGAGTAGTAATAAGTCAAGCATATAAACGAAACAATATACATATAAAATATCAACAAATCAAATAAGGTAAAATACAGTAAAACACACTAGTGTTTAATCACATATAGAAACAATATTACACATTCAATAACAGCTAAGTATTTTTATATTGTTATTTTTGTGTACCCATTTAAGCAGAATGTTAAGTGAAAGGAATTTTAAAAGTATCAAAATTTAATAAAAAAATTATAAATCACTTTTAGCTTAAAAGATTTTTTACTCGAGTAAATAATGAGGGTACCATATAATAGTTTAAGTTCAAACATTTCAGTTAAGAGAAACATTAAGAAATCAAGAATTTACCATAAATGTGTTACAAAAATTTTTAATCAGACTCTGCGCAACGCTTTCACTGATAACTGAAACATGTATTCGGTGAACTTTTTCGAATTTTCACACTTTTGGAGTCTGTAGAAAAGGTACCGGGTTTTTTATAAAAACCGGTAGCACTATGGATTTTATGAGCACTTCTTACGTTAATTACCCACACTTAGATATTATTCATGCGGATTACAACTAAGTTTTTGTTCCAAAGAAATAAATGGTATCCCTTCTTTTCTGGTAGTTAAGCAATAATAATGATATTAAAAAACTTACAGTTTGATTCCTAGATAGTAGAATTAAACGGGGCCACACCCAATTTATACGATACGGTAAAATCAAGATACTCATCAGAAATTCATCGACATCTTTCCATCTGCACTATTAACTATCACTAGTAACTGATTTTAGCTTAATTAAAAACGTTTAAGAGACTTTTTAAGCGGTTCCAGATAAAAAAACCGCCAAAACTGTAATTAACGTTAACAGAACACCTGTTAATCTCAAAATTTCACCCTGTCTACCGCAAAAAATGATTCCTACCCGTTTTTGTAGTTTACCCTCTCCTAAGAACAAGCCACTTCAGTGGTCACTCTCGGGGGGAGCGTGAATTTTGATTCGACGATTATGACATAAGGATCTATTTTTTAGTGGCGGACGCCTCGTTACAACGATACAGCTCAAGGATTTGATTGCATAGCAACCAAAAGCCGTTAAGATTTTAACCCTTGTCATGGTGTGTTTTAAGTTGAGGGTACAGGGCATTAATAAGGAAGATTTAATGATTAAAATGACAATTTTTTATTTTCGAGTTTTTTAAACATGCTACAATGTATATGTATAGAACATTCTACATAGGGGAAAATTCATAGAAAATAAGTGAGTTATCAGTTTTTATGTTATAAATAGAAAATTGTACGTATAGTTCCGTTATTATTGTTGCAACAGTGAAACAGTTAACAATGTCTCTATTTGTAAAAATTATTTTTATTTTACAAATTTGTAAAATATTGTCAAGTAATATCGTATATGTAAATACAACATACAACATAGAACCTGGTACTTTTATGGTGTTAGAGGTACAAAAGGATTTGATGGTCTTAAATGAATATCTAGCAATTTTTTCAAGAAATTCAATTCCAATGTATTCTTCAGTTACTTGTGGATTAAATAAATATATAAATAATTCCTATGTTTGTGGATATACTATTGGATCATACAAAAAGTACTATCCAATTGTTCCATTTAAGAGCAAATTAAACTGTGGACATCATAGCCTGAATCAGTTTGATAACAAATCTATTTCATATCGAGGTTTTTGGTGTAAAACAGTTCAAGATTTCTACAAGAATGCCACACTTGCTTTTCCTAATATCAATACATATAAATTATTAGAAGATATTTGCTATTTATATATTTAGTTATTTTTTTTATGTATAAATATATATAAATATTGTTTCAATTACTGTGATAAGATTAGTATAGAAAAGAGGTTTAAAGATGCCTGTTCCCGTTAAGTATATAATATGTCTCAGGTGTAAAGGTGAAACACATTATCAAGGTTTGATTTGTGTAGACTGCTTTTCAAAAGAATACCATCAAAAAGTTGATGGAATGAAGCATTTACCACCTTCATGAAAAAAATATTTTGGATTTACATTAAGAATAAATTTGTATATATATATATATATATATATATATATATATATATATATATATATATATATATATATATATTTAGTTAATTTAAATATATTAATATATGGGTTTCAATAGTTATTTGTTAGTTTCTTTTGATCATGTCCGATACATTACATTGTTGTAAATATAAATGTATGAACCGTTTACTTTATGATGAGGTAGACGGACTTGCTTGTAGAAAGTGTAATAATTACTGTTTCTGTCGCTGTCGCTGTAAAGGATATTTAGAAAAGAAAAAAATAAAGTGTCGTTTTTAAACTTAATCTTCAACTGTTTCGGTTGTAGTTACTGTCCAACAGTTAAAGAAGTAACATGTTAAACTCCGTAATAAATAAATTACCGTTCGAAGTTCACCTTCCTGGTTACAAGTTTTGCGGTCCAGGAACAAAATTACAAAAAAGGTTATCTCGAGGTGACACCGGTATTAATGGGTTGGATGAAGCTTGTAAAGAACATGATATTGCTTATTCAAAAGAAAAAGATTTAAATAAACGACATATTGCTGATAAAATTTTAGATGATAAAGCTATGCAACAGTTTCGATCGAAAAATGTAGCATTTGGTGAAAAAATGGCAGCACTTGGAGTTGCTGGGACAATGAAAGCTAAAGTCAAATTGGGATTAGGTTTAAGAGTCGTAGAATACCGTTCAGCAATAAAGAGATGTTGTAAAGAATTGGAAAAAGTACGAAGTAATTCGGAAAAAGTTTCAACTAGTATAAATTATTGTTCATTAACACTTAATAGCAACGTTAAAACTAACCCAAAGAAAAACAAAATTTCACAAAAAAAGAAAAGAGTCCTTAATCGCAAACAGCAAATAAATGAGAATTTAAATCGAGAAATGGAACGAAGAGTAATTGAAAATAATTTGAATACTCAACTTAGACCTCAAAAACAAGCAAAAAGAAAACTAAACGATATATCACATCAAATACAAAATGATTCTAATGGTAATCGACTGCTTCTCGAAATTTCTCTGGACTCGGCCGTTGAAATCGAAAACTGGCGAAGAAATCACGAAAGCTTTTGCCGATATTATAGGAAAACGCAAACCGAAAAAATCTTCAATCTGATCAGGGCAAAGAGTTTTACAACACAAAATTTCAAAATCTAATGCAGAAAGATGGCATAAATCATTACAGTACATTTACCAAGATGAAAGCAAGTATGGCGGAAAGAGTTATTAGAACGCTGAAAACGAAATTGTACAAGCATTTTAGCTTAAACGGTACGTACAGGCGGATAGATGTGTTACCGAAAATTACAAAAGAGTACAGCGAAAGCAAACATAGAACGATTGGTCAAAAGCCGTCTCAGGTAAACAGATCCAATGAAAAAGAGATTCTAAAGCAACATTATAAGTATTTGAAAATAGCAGGCCCGCGAAAATATAAAATTGGAGATGTGTTGCGCATAAGCAAGGCAAAGCATCTATTTGATAAAGGCTATACACCTAATTGGACTACGGAGCTTTTTAAAATTACCAAAGTGAACATAACTAATTCCGTAACATACATGTTGGAGGATTTACATGGATCGCCAATTAAAGGAGCATTTTACGAGGAAGAGCTACAAAAGTCAAAAAATCCTGGTTGGAGTTTGATAGTTCGCATAATAGCTGGATCGAAAAATCTAATATTTTATAAACTTTCTTGTTTCTTATTTTGTATACGTTTTATATACTTTTCTTGTATACATTGTGAAATATGTACTAATGCTTTGTATATTTACTTTTATACAGATAATGTAATAAGAGATTTAGAAAACATGTAATGAACTTTTATAAAAAATCATGACTTTTATTTCAAAATCGATAATAATAGCGCTAAAAATTGTCGCAATAACGGTTTAAAAAATTGGTAAAAAGAAATTTTCGATTTACATGTATTTCTTATGGAAAAACATCATTTCAAAGTGACAAAAAAGCGTCAGTTTTTGACGTTTTATTGTTATTAAATTTATGAACTTCAAAGTGTCAAAAAATAGGCGTCAACACGACGAATTTGAACGTTATTTTGGTCGTTTCAACGGAACATATTAAAAAGAAATATTCTGGGATTAATTTATAAAGATTTATGTTTACTATTTATATTTCAATTATAATTTTTTTATTTAATTTTCTTAATGGTTAAAAAAAATATATTTTTTCTTATGTAAAAAATTTGTAGGGTAATAAATAAAACACGTAAAACGTTTTCAAATTTTTTTTTACATACTTTAATTTTTTTTTTTAGAAGCAGTATAATAATAATAATAATTAAAGACTGTAACTTCTTGCTAATTTCAATGTCAAGTTGTTATTCTGATAGTAGTTGATGATTTTGAAAATTCTGCAGAAATTTTCAATATCACGCGATTACGTCACTACAATTGGTTGTTATAGAGGTTCTTTAGTACACTGTTAAAAAGTTCTATGGTAAAATTACAAAAAATGTATTTCTATTTAATTTCTCAAAGATAAGAATTTTTTGAGATTAGATAAATTAAACACGTAATTAAAAAATCAAAACTTTTATTTCGATGTACCCGCTACATTTTGATCTTCTCCTTCTTCCTCTTTCGATGTGCCCGCAACATTTTGATCTTTTTCAATATTTTGTCCTTCTGCGTCAAGTTCTAGTAGCTGATCAAAATCCACTTGAAGTGGTTCAATATAGCGAATATTTTGCTTTGCTACAGTTCTTCTTACTTCATCGACATCTTCATCTACAAAATTGTATCGATATCGTCGAATCACTCTCTCTACCACCTTGAATTCATCCATGTTTTCCATTTTACTTCTTATGTATTTTATCGGCAGTTGCTGAAACTTTCGTTTTAAAGTTTCAGCTCGTGACAAGCTTATTAAAACTTTATCGTTTTGAAGTGAGATTTTTTTTACACCATATCTGAATTAAAAAGAACAAATTATAAGTATAAATGAAATTAAAATAATATTTAAAAATTAAAATAAAAAGTAAAAGAAAATATAGAATAAAAAACAAAATAAACTTACTTAAACAACTGCTTCATGAAAATGAGCACATCTTTGGGAGGAAAGTTTACCTTGTCCTCTGTAAAAATCACTAGAGTGCATGGAACTAAAGCCATTTTTTGAACACTTGCCACGTATTTTAATGAATTTAAAATAAAATCAAATTTCGAAAAATAAAGAAATTTAACTAAAGGAAATACAACTCCAGTTGAGTTCGGTAGTGGTCTCTCTACTGGCAAATTAGTGCCCAGCTCAGCCGTAGAGGTAAGTAAACAAATATTAGTGAGTAGCGCCACCGATTTAGACGGTCAAAATCGGAAACCCCTGTTGTTCCAGGCACTACTTTACCCACTGGAGATAATTAAATAAATTTTTAATATTTAACAGTTCCAATTAAATTACACAATAACAGAAAATAACGATAAAGTGAGCTAAATAAAACTAAAATATCAACTAGACTCTTCTTTAATAACAAATTTCTAGAATTTACACAACTGCCAAGCCTCGTGCTTGACAACTCTATTGATATTTATATATACTTATAAAGAAAAACAAAATGAATATATGAATAATATAAAAGTTAAATTTACCAATCTGTGTGATCACACTCAATACAAAAAAAAAATATAAGAAAAATAGCTCTTAACTAACGACTTAAATCTAGTTAGCTTATCTGTTAAACTAATAAGTTCTTGCAGTCCTTTGCTTGTCTAATACTTGGGTCGGTTCCAAAATCAAGCCTTCTCCAAAACCAAAAGGCTTGCACCAATCACAATAACGTATGCTCGAACCAAGTATCAGGCCTGCTCTCAAAAGAAGCCTGTCTCTAGGACTATAGCCGGTAACAAGAACTTATGCCTGTATCTAGGACTTATGCCTGTATGTAGGACCCTATCAAGATAGGGTTATTCTACTTCGTTAAACTCGTGATACCCTAGCTGGTAGTTGGGTAAAACCAATTTCCTCGTCGCTAACTGCAATGATGGGGCAAATTCCGACCACGATTGCTGTCTAAGTGGTTTTAAAATACCAGTCTTCCCTACTGTCAACAGAAAATTTTACTAAATATCCGGACACAATGCCGTATTTTCCACCGAATTCACCAAAATTCAGAAAAATCTCTTCCTCAATATTCGATGGAAACCAATGAAGCTTAATTACGTAAATCCAACCTGAGTTGACCCCGATGCACAGAGATGCAAATTAAACTCTTAAAAATCTTCTCGTTAACACGTGTTCACTACAAAAGCTCTAGGTGAAAAGACAGAATCTCCCCAAATATCAACCTTCACTCGATTTGACACACTTCAGAAAGAAATAAATGGCCTCTACTACTATAGGGACAATAACCATAGCTTATTTAGCCAACAACTTACGAACAAACAGGGGTCATTTGATACCTTTAATCTTATTATTTAAATAGCTACCAACAAATATCCCAACATTACTTAATTTCCCTATTTATTTTCGATTTTAATAATAAAGTGATAAATATGACCAAACGCTGGCTGCAAAACTACAATCTCCAAGTTATCGACGAGAGGGTAGATCAGATGAACTACTGTCAGTGATTTCAAACAGAAACTTACCAGAATAATAACTTACTTACAAAACCCATACTAACTACAACTAGAAATAATTTATGGTCGAAAATAATCAACAACAGTTGGCGATTGACTATAAACGAACCAAATCAGCCGGTTCTCGACCCAGTAAACCTTTAATAATAGGAATTTTCAAGGTAAGAATATACTATGTTTATAGTAGTATCTCAGTGTTAACGAAAAATTAGCCCGTGACAACATCCCCTCCCCTAAGAAAGGAGAAAATCTACCGAAGATTTTCGACAATAACTCAATAAGTATGAAATAGCCAACAATCACAATTAAAGAGACAACAAGCCCACAATAGCTACGAACAACTTGCTGCAATATCCAAATATATAAAACGCCATTTTCGCATAACCACTTCGTAAAGAATACGAACCAACAACACAACACAACCAAAAGAAAGAAAGAACAAACAAAACAAATAAAAAGAAAAACACGGAAAGGTATCAACGGTGGAGTTGATGAATTGGCTGGATTCAAGTAACATAGCAAAAGGTAAGGAGGGTAACGAACACATGTTTCCCACTAAGTCGACCAAAATTCCTCGACAAATCCCAAAAGGTGGTAGGAGAGATAAGATAGGATGGTCGTAGGATTCTCTGAACCGCTTCAGAGAATCTCTCTCAACTACCACTAAGGCTTTTTCCCACCAGACACCCAAAACCAATGGTCCAGTGGGGAAAACAAAAAGGTTTGGCCTCCAAAATCCACCAAACGTGAAGAATAGCACCACGGCCACACAAAATAGAGACCCAAACCATGAGGGTAATTAAAGTCGACGAAGCAAGCAACAACATAAAAGGTAAGATAAGGTAAGGTAAGGGAAGATAAAGAAAAGATATAGGTAAAGATAAGGAAATTACTTGAATCCAGAAGTGTTAAGGTTGGAGGACTTCTACCTCCCCGCCTGGAATATCCTCGGGTGGTGAAATTCTTAGGCCTCCAGCCACAAGGCACAAAAAGTCAACGATGGTCGTGTTGAACAAGGGTTTGAATCCAAATAACGAAAGATACCATAAGTGAACAATACCTAAGTTCCTACCAAATAGACTCCGAAAATTTCCTCTATAAATCCCAACAAATGGTTTTTCCACCGGACACTCAACAACCAATGGCCCGGTCGGAAAATCAAAGGTTTGGCCTCTAAATCCACACAATGTGTCGTAGAACCACTACGAATGAAGCCAAAACCATAAGGTCATTCTAAAGCCAAACAAGCAGGAAAACGATGTAACTGAATATAGATAAGGTAAAGATAAGTTTACTAAGGCAGAACGAAATTTGGATCCAGAAAGTGTTAAGGTTAGGGGACTCTTACCCTCTCCGCCTGGAATATCCTCGGGTGGTGAAATTCTTAGGCCTCCAGCCACAAGGCCAAAAGAGTCAACGATGGTTATGTTGAACAAAGGTCTGAATCCAAGCAACGAAAGATACCATAAGTGAACAATACCTAAGTTCCTACCAAATAGACTCCGAAAATTTCCTCTATAAATCCCAACAAATGGTTTTTCCACCGTACACTCAACAACCAATGGCCCGGTCGGAAAATCAAAGGTTTGGCCTCGAAATCCACAAAAAACGTGAAAAATAGCACCACGGCCAAAAAAAAGGCCCAAACCATGAGGGTAATTCAAAGCCAACGGAGCAGGAAAACGATGTAACAAAATATAGATAAGGTAAAGCTAAGTTTACTAAGGTAGAACGAAATTTGGATCCAGAAAGTGGTTAGGTTGGGGGACTTTTACCCACCCCGCCTGGAGTATCCTCGGGTGGTGAAATTCTTACGCCTCCAGCCACAAGGCGTGAAAAAAAAAACATAAAAAAGATACAACAATAAAAGAGTAAAAGAACGTACAACAAAATTCAAAGACAAACAGGTTCTGAACTCGCAACGTGTGAGTTCTGTCCCAGCAAAGATAACTATATAAAATATCACAGTTGAGATACGGTAAATTACGATAAGCTAAAAGATACGATAAATCACAACAAACAAAATCCATCATAAAACTCACACAACGTAACGAATTCAACAATAAACGTATGAAAAGACTACTACAAAGCTTTTCAACAAATAGAGAGCAAACTTTCGGTTTAGCACAAATTAGCAACGATATATAGTAAATAAAAACCAACTTACTAAAAGTATTAAAATCCATACTCAATATAAATTATTTCGCGATTGCTGTGATCAAGAGTTAATATCGCCAGATTACAAATATTAAAAATACAGTTACTACTTAGCTCACTTTATATATAGCATTTACAACAAAAAAAAATTACTACTACCGGGATTTTAAATTCATCCAAAACAAAATTACGCCCAAATTACAAAATTGGCACAATTACAAAAATTAGCCCCAATAAACATCATGGCCCCAATCAACAAAATCGGCCCCAATTAACAAAAGGCCCCAATAAACAAAATCAGCCACAATTAACAAAAGGCCCCAATAAACAAAATCGGCCCCAATTAACAAAATCGGCCCCACGTTGGGCGCCAAAAATTTGCCACGTATTTTAATGAATTTAAAATAAAATCAAATTTCGAAAAATAAAGAAATTTAACTAAAGGAAATACAACTCCAGTTGAGTTCGGTAGTGGTCTCTCTACTGGCAAATTAGTGCCCAGCTCAGCCGTAGAGGTAAGTAAACAAATATTAGTGAGTAGCTCCACCGATTTAGACGGTCAAAATCGGAAACCCCTGTTGTTCCAGGCACTACTTTACCCACTGGAGATAATTAAATAAATTTTTAATATTTAACAGTTCCAATTGAATTACACAATAACAAAAAATAACGATAAAGTGAGCTAAATAAAACTAAAATATCAACTAGACTCTTCTTTAATAACAAATTTCTAGAATTTACACAACTGCCAAGCCTCGTGCTTGACAACTCTATTGATATTTATATATACTTATAAAGAAAAACAAAATGAATATATGAATAATATAAAAGTTAAATTTACCAATCTGTGTGATCACACTCAATACAAAAAAAAATATAAGAAAAATAGCTCTTAACTAACGACTTAAATCTAGTTAGCTTATCTGTTAAACTAATAAGTTCCTGCAGTCCTTTGCTTGTCTAATACTTGGGTCGGTTCCAAAATCAAGCCTTCTCCAAAACCAAAAGGCTTGCACATATCACAATAACGTATGCTCGAACCAAGTAATAGGCCTGCTCTCAAAAGAAGCCTGTCTCTAGGACTATAGCCGGTAACAAGAACTTATGCCTGTATCTAGGACTTATGCCTGTATCTAGGACTTATGCCTGTATCTAGGACCCTATCAAGATAGGGTTATTCTACTTCGTTAAACTCGTGATACCCTAGCTGGTAGTTGGGTAAAAACAATTTCCTCGTCGCTAACTGCAATGATGGGGCAAATTCCGACCACGATTGCTGTCTAAGTGGTTTTAAAATACCAGTCTTCCCTACTGTCAACAAAAAATTTCACTAAATATCCGGACACAATGCCGTATTTTCCACCGAATTCACCAAAATTCAGAAAAATCTCTTCCTCAATATTCGATGGAAACCAATGAAGCTTAATTACGTAAATCCAACCTGAGTTGACCCCGATGCACAGGGATGCAAATTAAACTCTTAAAAATCTTCTCGTTAACACGTGTTCACTACAAAAGCTCTAGGTGAAAAGACAGAATCTCCCTTCACTCGATTTGACACACTTCAGAAAGAAATAAATGGCCTCTACTACTATAGGGACAATAACCATAGCTTATTCAGCCAACAACTTACGAACAAACAGGGGTCATTTGATACGTTTAATCTTATTATTTAAATAGCTTACAACAAATATCCCAACATTACTTAATTTCCCTATTTATTTTCGATTTTAATAATAAAGTGATAAATATGACCGAACGCTGGCTGCAAAACTACAATATCCAAGTTATCGACGAGAGGGTAGATCAGATGAACTACTGTCAGTGATTTCAAACAGTAACTTACCAGAATAATAACTTACTTACAAAACCCATACTAACTACAACTAGAAATAATTTATGGTCGAAAATAATCAACAACAGTAGGCGATTAACTATTAACGAACCAAATCAGCCGGTTCTCGACCCAGTAAACCTTTAATAATAGGAATTTTCAAGGTAAGAATATACTATGTTTATAGATTAAAATATCTCAGTGTTAACGAAAAATTAGCCCGTGACACACTGTGTATTATTGTTATTCAACTTAAAACACTGTATGATTTAATAAATTTAGTTTATGCGTTTATATACAAATTTTTTGTTGAAATTGCAGTTTTCGAAAACACATGATAGGTTTCTAAGCACAACAACAAAGTATTACAGAATTGCAAAATTGCACGTGGTATAAACAACGTCATGCAATAATTTGCTTAGTCACACTTTTTTGATGTGTATATTTTGAAATAATTATTTAGTATCCAAGAAGATAAATTAAAAAAAAAATCGAAAAAATCGCCACCTGTTAATCTATGATCATTTAGTCACGTTTTGTGTAGTGCACCTGCGATAATTCTTAGTATCTAAGCAAAAGGTTATCAGTTATCACATGTTCTTTTTGTATGTCTAAGCAAAACTTGCTTACGTATTTGTTATTGCTATATAAACTAAAACAGAATATGTCCCGGACATCCGTGCAAAGTAACAACCACGAAGTATAACAACTATTAACGATCATGTCAAGCAAACTCGATCAGATGTCAGATGCTGTAGTAGCCAATGTGGAATCGGTAAGTAGAATAATTAAATTTAAAAAAGATTATCAAACTCATATTCAAAATTTAAAAAAAGTTATATTAGTTTTAAAAAGGGGTCTTCGAAACAAAGTTAAAAATTTAGGTAATTTTGTGAAAATTGAAAATAATTTAGCTATATTAAAATATTACTTAAATCAATTTAAAATTAATTTAAAAAATAAACGTTTACAAAAGAGGCAATTAGTATGGGAGGATTTGGATTCTTGTTTTAATAATCGCATTAAAACGGGAATCACAATGAACTTGAAATTTAAAGATCCTAAAATTTTTCTCGATAAAGCATTTAAAATTTTTGTTCATAGAATTAAAAAACTAAGTGTGGCAGTCAGTGGGACTGCCGGCAGAAGTTATACTTCTATGCACACGCCCGGATTCATAAATTTGTATGCGAATAATTTAGCAAAATCATTATATGATATTCGTGGTTAGCGACCTTAAAAACCTCCACAAAAACCGAGTGCACACTGTTTTTGTATCTAATTGGCATAATATTCCTGGAGACGAGGTCCATCTTAAGCACCAAGTGTTTCGAAGACCATCGTCATTATTATAATCGTATTTAGCGACTCAAAAAACCACCGAGTACCAGGTGTGCACTGATTTCGTACAGAATTTACATTAAACCTTAGGAGAAGAGGTAAATACCCTAGGCACCAAGTGCCGTGGAGACTTTCGGAATCGTGATATTCGTGTACAGCGACCCCAAAAACCCCGAGTTTATAAATTGAACCCATTTTCAGCAATACTTACCGCATTGTAAGTTTTCTCTCTATTGTCTGTTCGGAATGCACTTTTCGAATGCAGAAATGCAATTTCCCATTTTTACATTATAAAATATAGCGACAAATTTCCTGATACTTTAACGAATCCAATGCAAAAAAACGCATTCCGATCCATCCTACGTTACAAAATTCAGAGGTTTTAGTTTATTTTCTCGAATATTCGTAAAAACTCTGTTTATGTAGCCAAAACTTTAAAGCATAGTGCAGGATATAATGCAAAATGCAACCATGTGATGGTACTTTGGACTACAATACAATACTCATTACTGAATATTATTATCAATATAAAATGCTAAACTTTATTTCACTTACGTGACAGAATTATAAAATAATCTGTCAAATAATCATGTCCGTCACTATGATATTCATACATAAGTTCAGACTGTTTTTTGTATATATATATATATCCCTTTTCAATGTACTGAATGTTGAAACGGTATTCAAAGGACTTATAGTTATGACTAATAACATGTGATAAATATTTTATCTTTGTCTTTACCGACCAATATATCTTATAAGTGTTTCTGTCTCTCTCTTACTCACACCATTACATATGTAATGATTTTTCCCATTTAACTCTACACAATCTTTTTCTACAGAGTGTGCGAATAGAAGTATAACTTCAAAAAGAATTGGTAAAATCATTATTAAAGGTTAATGTTATTTTAGCTGGTATATTTATTAAACCATCCCAAAATTTACAACGTTCAACTAAATATTTCAGTTCAAAAAATGATATTATTGATTTGAATACGGATTTAGTTGAATGGTATGCTACTTATATTACAAATAAAATGTTAACCAAGATGGAAGAATTTCAAGAGCGTGATTCAGGCTGGGCTCTAATTGAAATTCTCTTTTTTAAAGTTAATATAAATTCATATAATCCTATAAATGTTGGTATTTGAACATATGTTGATGTACCTCCATTTATACGGAAAACCAAAGGTGTAATTAATATTAAAAATAACGATGTATTTTGTTTTCATTGGGCTATCGTTGCTGCATTACATCCTGCACCCAAAGACAAAAATGTTTTACGAACATCTTCTTACCCTTATTTAAGTACAGTATTAAAGTATGAGGGAATTAATTTTCCAATTAAATTGAAAGATATTTCTAAATTTGAAAAAATGAATAAATTAAATATTAATGTTTTTACTGTTTTAAATAATGAAGTACTACCTATAGTTTTATCAAAAAATGATTTTTCCATAAAAATTAACTTAATAATGCTTTCGTGTCAGTTGCAAAATTTTGCTGAAGAAGATAATCCTAAAATATTTTATCATTTTGCATTAAATAAAAATTTGGGACGTTTAATAAATAGACAAGTTGGAAATATCAGAAATAAGAAATGGTACTGTGACAGGTGTTTGAATCACTTTATTTCAGAGTCAAACTTAAATAAACATGTTTTAGATTGTAAACTTTTAAACGACACTAAAGTATTATTACCTCAGAAAGGGAAAAATATTTTATCATTCAAAAATTTTAAAAATCAATTAAAACTACCCATTTGTTATATATGCAGACCTAGAAACTATTTTGACTGATTACGTTGATGTTGGTAAAACAGACAAATCGGAAAAATATCAAAAACATGAAGCATTTAGCATTGCTTACTACTTAAAATGTTCATATAATGATTTGTTGTTAAAATTTGCTTTATACACAGGAAAGGATTGTATAATTTGGTTTGTTAGACAGTTAAAACAAATAGCTGATGAAATTAATACTATTTTTAACAATCCTCTACCTCTAACACCAATGACTTTGGAAGAGAAAATACATTTTACAAATGCAAGTAATTGTTTTGTTTGTGAAAAGCCTTTTCTCTTGAGTAATAAAAAGTGTCTAGATCATTGTCATTTAACAGGTAAATATCGTGGACCATGTCATAATGCATGTAATTTAAATTTTAAAGATTCTCATAGTATCCCTGTAATTTTTCACAACTTATCTGGTTACGATTCTCATTTTTTAATTAAATCTCTTTGTAGTAAAATACAGGGTAATATAACTTTACTACCTTTAAATAAGGAAAAATATATTTCATTTTCCAAATATATTGAAAATACCAAATTGAATTTTAGATTGTTAGATTCATTTAGATTTATGTCTAGTAGTCTAGATAAACTTTCTTTGTATTTGAATAACAGTCAGAAACAAATATTTTCCAGATAATTCAAAATTTCAATTAGTAACAAGTAAAGGTATATTTCCTTATGAGTATATAAGCTGTTGGGAAAAATTGCAGGATACTTGTTTACCAACACGTGATAAATTTTTTTGTAAACTTCAAAATTTAGAGATCTCTGATAGTGACTATAAGCATGCTTGTAATATATGGAATACATTTAATATAAAAACATTACAAGAGTATGCTGAGCTCTATTTAAAAACCGATGTTTTGCTTTTGGCAGATATTTTTTAAAGTTTTAGAGATCAATGCTTGAAAATGTATCACTTGGACAGTTTACATTATTATACTGCTCCAGGTTTGGCGTTTGATAGTATGTTGAAAATAACTAAAGTAGAATTAGAGTTATTTACTGAAGATGAATCTGACATGGCACTTTTTATTGAAAGCGGTAAAAGGGGAGGAATTTCACAATGAAGTAACAGATATGCTAAAGCAAATAATAAATACATGAAATATGGATACAATTGTAATGATAGGGATTCGTATCTTATTTATTTTGATGTAGTTAATCTATATGGTACTGCAATGTGTTGTTCCCTACCTTATGGAGGTTTTAAATGGGTAGATGATTTTGATATTTATAACGAAGACTTTATGAACATTTCAGAAGACAATCATTACGGTTACATTTTAGAAGTTGACATTGAATACCCTAAACATTTATTTGAAAGCCACAAAGACTTACCACTCCTTCCAGAACATTTAGTGCCACCGGTGTCAAATTCAGAAATTCCAAAATTATTAACTACATTTTATAAAAAAGAAAGATATGTAATTCATTATTTGAATCTACAACAAGCTGTAAAATTGGGTGTAAAGATAACCAAAATTCATAGAATTTTAAAATGTAAACAATCAAAATGGTAAAAAAAAATTATAGATTAAAATACTGAATTGAGAAAACAAAGCAAAAATGAATTCGAAAAAGATTTTTACAAACTAATGAATAATGAATAATAATTCCCCTTTCGGCAAAACTATTGAAAACGTAAGAAAATATAGAGATGTTAAATTGGTTACTAAATGGGAAGGAAGGTTTGGTGTAAATTACTACATATCTCAACCAAATTTTCACAGTTGTGAAGTATTTGATAGAGATATGGTTTTAATTGAAATGAAAAAATTAAAAATTGTATTTAATAAACCCATTTTTGTTGGTATGGCAATATTAGATATTTCAAAAACATTCTTATATAATTTTCACTATAATTACATTATACCAAAATTTCATAATAACTCAAAACTTTTATATTGCGATACCGATTTCCTGATATACCAATTCTTTGATGATGACATATACCAACACATAAAAAATGATAGTCATATGTTTGATACATCTGACTATCCTGAAAAAAATATTTTTGATATCCCACAAAAAAATAAAAAGGTATTAGGATTAATGAAAGATGAAAATCATGATCAAATTATGTTGGAATTTGTGGGATTAAGATCTAAAATGTATTGCATAAAATTAGAAGTTGATGAAGAAATCCGAAATAAAAAAAAGAGTGTGCGTGTAACTTTTACGCGCGATTGAAGTAAAACTTGTTGACGTACGTATCGGAAAATAAATATTTAATTACAATTCAATCATATTTATTGCCTATATACTTTACAAAAAAATGAGATGTTATATTTATATTATTCATTAGAAATAGGAATTTGAAAGTTATCATTGTTTTTTTTATATATGAAATAATAGGTTTATGATAACTAAAATGTGAAACATAGATTTTAGTCTATAAATACCATTAATGTATTTGAAACCGTTTGAAAATTTCATAAATAAATTTCGGAAATTTAAACTCCTCCCATAGCTGAAATTATACAGTTACTTCCATCAGAATCTTCCGTTAGAATCTACCCCTAGTCGTGCCTAAAGAAGTTTTGCTTCAATAATAGGTAAACAATATTAAAAATATACACACATTACGTTTAGAATGTGTGATTTTGTAGCTGTATCTACCTTATTGTAATACATCACAACACAAGAGCCTTCGATAGTTAGATAACCATTTCATTTTGTAGCATTTTATAGCATATTCCATAAAATTTAAAATCCTGAGTTAAGTTTGTTTCCTTCACGTCTACGAAGGATCTGTTATTGGTGGTAAAAGATCAGCCATCTTGACTAGTGGTTTTATGGCCTTTATGGCTACCTAACCAAACCTAAAATAAGTATAAGAAAGTGTTAAAATATTTTGAATATTATTATTTTATGAACAAAAACGTGCAACATGCTTCTTTACTCAACGTAAAGATTCCGTATAAACAATTATTTACTATCATAATATGTATGTATGTATATAAACTTACTTAATCAAATCATAATGAATGTGGCTGTCTCGTCATTTTTTCATTTTTGTCATTTTTCTTCAAATCTTTCTGGCGCTTATAATATCCCCTTTGACGTTCACAATTTCTTTTTCTTTTTAGCTCTTTAAGTCTATAAAACGAAAATAGCTAGGTATAAATAATAGGTATAAATAATTAGGTATAAATAGTGTAATTACACACCAAAAATAAAATTTATGCATATAGAGTACCTACCTATTCACTCATTTTCAATCAATATTTTTTCATCACTTTCTTCATTAATAAATCCACATTGTTTATTCATATTTAATACAAACACTTTATACACAAAAAACTATTTATATAAAGCAATGTATTTCGATTGACAATATGATCAGCTGTCAATTCATACAATTACAGATTTAATTTTATTTAATATAGGAGGCAAAATCGCATGAGCGCCGCCAGGATTATTTTCAGGGGGTGCATCTGCATCTCCACACTATTATGATCTAATATATATATAGAATGTAGAATGATTTGGACAGCAACCGCGACGCCTTTAGTTTTCATTCAAACAATAATTTAATAAAAAAATTAAAAAAAAATGTGAGCCGTCACGGGACGCCTGGCAGATGTGAAACATCAACATTATTTTGTAAAAGTATATGCAGTATTCAATAAAAAAAAGAGTGTGCGTGTAACCTTTACGCGCGATTAAAGTAACCATTAAAAAATTTAAAAACAAAATTATCATGATTTTCAAATTTTTGAAAAATTTTGAAAATTTAAAAATTCTTCTATTAAAAATTAAAATTTGTTTATTATTGGAACTATGTTCCTTACGGTAGGCTTGGAGAAGATAGGGATTTTGCTGTGTGACTGAACTGAAAAAAATGTAATAGTAAAAACCGTAACGAAAAACCCGTAACGAGACGTAGAATGCTCGCCTGCCACGTGGAAGGCTCGGGTTCGATTCCCAGCCGATGCAATTTTTTTTTTGTATATATCTTAACTTTTACCAGTAATATGAGATATAATTTTTAAAAATCTTGATAGTTGAAAGTAGTTAGGAAAGGTAAGAAGAAATAAATGTATACATTACTCTTTAAAGCTTACCTTGAATTTTAAAGAAGCTTTTTTCTTAACGCCAGGATTAAATGAGACGCAGGCGTTACAGTCGTATACACAAGCGAGAAGTGTTATGTGTCGATTCTTTATTAGCCGAAGGAACATAGTTCCTATCTTGTGTCCCATGAAACCATTTTAACTTGTTTAGTTTTTATCTTTATTTACCTAAATATTATAAAAGAATATGCACTTTTAAGTCTATATTTCAATTTTTAATATTTTTACACATCAGTAAAAGTATTAAAAATTAAAATATGAGCTTTAAAAGTGTATTTCTATATGAAACAATTCATACCCTGTCCCGCCAAATTTTTGAATCGATGAGCTTCTTCCCCCTATTGTTGGCGCGCTACCGTCGCGTCGCTCAAAACATGAGACCAATTTCATATAAGATATCGTACATCTCTTTATTATATATTATCGATGCGTTAGGTTTTTTACGTCATACGTCACCGTCGCCACGCGAGAAATCTGATTTACGTGCCGCTATAGATGTTTCACATCAAAAATATATAATTTTCTGGTAAATTCAGGTATTTTCTTTCATAGCAGGGGGGTGCAAGCGCACCCTCTTGCACCCTGCTGCCGGCGCCCATGCAAAATCGTGTCAGTATTAGGTTTTGTTTCCGGTTTCTGTTATTAGAATGACGTCACGTCCGTTAGAATAACTTTTTTACTCCTAGTCTCGCTAAAGAAGTTTTACTTCAAAAATTAAAGAAAACGAATTGGAACGGTTTAATCAAAATTTTATATATAATCTTGGTATAATCAAAAAGGCAAAGGGTATTGAATCATCAGCATTAGGTTTAATTACGTTTGATAACTATTATAATTGTCTGTTTTATCAAACTAAATACATAGTTGGTCAAAATATAATCAAATCAAAAAAACATAATGTTTTTACCCTTCGTGAAAATAAATTGGCATTAAATCCTCATGATGACAAAAGAATCGTTTTGTATACTACACCTGATACATTACCATGGGGATTTCATGATTAAAATAAAAAACTAAAATTGATAATCTTTTTTGATTTATTTATTCTGCTATGGTATTTTATCAGCAGTAATGTGAAAAGAAGTAAAAACAAATTAAAAAAAATTGTAAGAAAAAAAACTGAAAGTGTTTATATTTTAGAACACAGACATTGAATTAATACAGATGAAATGGAATAATGTTTTTACTGATCAAGAACGATTTAAGAAAACTTCATAAATCAGAGATGAGAACCATAATTCCGATTTAAAAAACACCGTTATTATATAATAAGAACAAGGGTTATGGAAGTCTATGGTGCGGAGACTGCGTTAAAATTTTCTGTTTTTAAAAGAATCCATTAGACGAAATAATGTATTAATACAACGAAAAATTTCTAAAGATGACTAGCTTTATTTAACAAATTTAACAAACTCTTAATTACAATTGCAGCACCATCACTATGATCTACCGAAGGAGGTTGAAATTCCTACAGATATTGAAATTTATAGAATAAAAAGAAAAGTGGTGAGAAATTTGCATAACACTATGAAAACTATCAATCACAACCAAGAAATCAATTTGATTGGGATATTATGGAGGAAAAATACAAAGATGCTGTTGAACAGGACTATTATGGAGAAGAATATTGGAAGATTTTTAAATGTAATCTCTGGTATCATAGGATGGTGTATTCATATTATAAAAAATCTAAAAGAAAATTAGATTATTAAATAATAATAAAAAAAAATGTATAGTTTATTTTTTAATTAAAACGTTTTTGTTTTTGTATGTATGTACTTATAAATGTTGTTTATAAAAATAAATACAAGAAGTGTAATGTTATATGTTTTTTATTTTCCTTTATAATATCTATTAGTACAACTTTTTACTACCTATAATTATTATTATTATTTAAATTTACAACGGGACCATTATGCGTTGTATATTGGCTATCCGAAGTATGGGATGATAGAGGTGCTCCACGTGGAGGTTCTGCATCTTGGCTTCTTATATATCTGGCATATTCTCTCGCTGTAAGATGTGACCATGCAGATATCCTCTGTCCAATTAAATGTTTTTGTAAAATATTTTTGTTTCCCATTTTAGTTTTTTTTTGTCTTGATCTTATGTATAGCAATGCACAAAATGATTAAAATTGAATTAAATGTCTTCCTTATATATATTTGCAACGGCTCTGGGAGGCTAGGCTAGGCTAGGCTAATTGTTAGGTACGACTCTGCTAAATATCTAAAAATCGACAGTACGCCTCTGCTAACTTATTATCATCTACAACCGTATGTGACGTAGACGGAGCTGTTTGTCTAACACATTTCAACTTTATTTTCCAAGTCAGTTGATAGCCCTGTTGGTTAAGGCGTCAACTTTGTACACATGAGTTTGTGGGTTCGAATACCACAACAGCCATCACACAGAATTTTTTTTCTACATTTATTCTCATCCAAAAATTATTCTAAGATCTATTTGGGCACTGGGGATGATGATGAGGGGTGGTAGGATGACTAAAATGACATTGGGGATAGTGATGAGGGGTAGTCAAGGTACGGTGGAAGAAAAATGTAAAATTACAGGTAAATCAAAGGTAAGTTCTTGTAGGACAGGTGAGTGGAGGTGGGTGAAGATGATAGCGGGTCTTCTGAACTGGATGGCATGCTTACCATCGGTCACAGAACCCCGCTACCTATACTACTGACTACTGTATTTGAAGTCTCGTTATGATTTTCGGTTAAGATTTGCACGTGTTCGACAATGGTTTTTGTAATTAATTGATTTTATCCATATCGACGGACTATTATTATGTTGGAAATAATACTTTTCACACGGGTTACAGGTTAAATAGTTCTTTATTCACATTGAAAATTAACGAAAATACACATACATGTTACCTGTTCAACGGTTTACATAAGATAGCGGAAAGTCGTGGTCGGCCGGTTATACAGCGTTGCCGTAGTGACAAAATTTGCGGAACCATACCCCCGGGCTTAAAAGGAGTGACTTTTAATAAAATAATAGTATATAACATTAATAGCAAGGTAAGAGGGTTTTTACTGGCGAATGGAGGATATAACTGACGAGCCGCAGGCGAGTCAGTTACCTCCTTGGGCCAGTAAAACCCGTTACCTTGCGTGTATTATTTTATATTTTATTTGTTTCTCATTTGTAAAAAAGTTAGATAAATTCCAAAAAAATCTCAATAATTTGTCGCAAATGTCGTAAGCTATGGAAGCGTTGCCATGAACATGTCTGTTTATTTTTCTTTACATTTGTTTTGGCGAAAGCGAAAATGAATGTACCAAAAGAAATTATTGAGGCAGCCAGCAGTGTAGCTTCAAGTTTATTACCTGCAAAATCAGCTTCAAGGTACGAGCGAGAATACGACGACTTCAAAAAGTGGCAAAACAAAAATGGTGTGATTGGGGTAACTGAATATGTTTTGTTGGTCCACTTGAATCAACTATCAGCTAGATCCAGCCCTAATACTTTATGGGCAAAATCATGATTTTCAACATATAATATGACGATAAAACAAAATTTTCTAATGTAAATAATAATAAAAATTTTGCAAGTTAACTGTCAGTTTTACAAGTTAGTGACTTGATAAAATAAACTTTCTTGATTAATATTGTGTTTTTGGAAACTGACGTTTACAAATGAGAAACAAATAAATGTAGTTATTATATAGCAAAAAAAAACATTAATACAATGTAGACATAAAACAAACGAATAATAGCATACAAAAACATCAATACAATGTAGGCATAAAACAAACGAATAATAGCATACAAAAACATCAATAAGCCTTATTATAAAATAACTTGGTAAAAGATAAATCCATGTCAAAAGAATTCTACTAGTGTTCTTCTTCCACGGGAAGCTTACACAGTCTTGCAAATGAACGACGCACTATTTTGGAGCCCGTCCTAATGTCCGCTACTCGTGCGACTTCATGGGACCGAAATATAGTTTATAAACTTGTGCCAAAGGCCACTTTAATGGTGGGGTGTGGTCATCCTTTACCAGTGAATCGACTGGCAAGGAGCATTGGTTGGACTTCCACTTGGTACGAGATTGCATCTCCGAAATATATCCCTTGGACCATCGAGCCCAAAATAACTGCTGTAGGCGCTGGATGAATTGAAATCTAGATAACCTATTCACAGGTAACTGCGTCATGTCAGGATCTAGTAGCGAAGTAAGTGCGCGTTCAATGAGAAAATGAGAGGGAGTAAGGGCTTGGAAATCAACAGGGTCAGGAGAGAGTGGGGTAATAGGCCGTGAATTTAGAATGCCCTTAATTTCCGTCAAAACTGTGGGTAACTCTTCGAAAGTACATTTGGCATTACCTAAAACCTTTTTTAAATGAGATTTCGTCGATTTAATACCGGCTTCTCAAATCCCACCCATGTGAGGAGAGAAGGCAGGAATGAATTTCCAGTTCACCCCAGAAGTGTTAAGAGATTCTTGCCATTTATTTTGATTTAAGTAAATGAATTTACCAAGTTCTTTGATTTCGGATTTAGCGCCAACAAAGGTCGTCCCATTGTCGGAAAATATTTCAAACGGTTTTCCTTGTCTTGCTATAAATCGACGAAACGTCGCGACAAAGGATTCTAACGTCAAATCGGCTAACTATATGTACACATTTTGTTGTGAAACAAATAAATAAACAGATATAGGCCTTAGTGACCTTCGCGCCACGGCCATTTTTCGATTTGATTAGAATAGGGCCCGCATAGACCACCCCAGTCGTAAAAAATGGAAATGATGGGCACACACGTTGTTTAGGTAAATTTCCCAAAATGGGTACACTTACTGAAGGATTTACACGAAAGCAACGAACGCATTTACGAACTGTTTTCTTAGCAAGTGTTCTCTCGTTAATGAGCCAAAACCTATTTCTTATTGAGTACAGCAAGTGCTGGGGACCAGCGTGATATAGAGTAGCGTGCTCTTGTAAAAAGTAAATTTGTGAGATGATGAGAGTCTGGAAGGAGAGCTGGATGTTTTTTCTCGTATGAATAATTTAAATTCTGAATACGTCCACCAACTCTAAGAATATTTGAAGAATCAAGAAATGGGTTTAAACATAATAGCTTACTCCGGTTCGGCAAAGGTTAATTTTTTGACAAAATTGTGATTTCTTCCTTAAACATTTCATGCTGATAAATTCGTACTAATGAGTCAGTGGACCTCTTTAGTTCGGTTGCACTTATAATAGGTTCAAGGTTTCTGTTGCGGATTGTCCATTTGCAGTTTGAACTGAACCTCCAGCACCACGCCACTACTCTTTGCAGATAACTGTATGATGAAAATGTTCCAATTTTAACCGGATTACACAATAATTGTATAGAGTGACAAGCGATTTTTGGATTTCGCATTGCGGGTAAGTCACCCGTGAATCGAATTGCAGATTTTGGCCGGTCCTCTTGGGAAGTTTTAAGCCATGTCGGACCTGACCACCACAAGGAACGAGTTTCTAATTCACTAAGGCTTAACCCCCTTGATAGTAAGTCAGCTGAATTATCACTACTGGCGACATGATTCCAATCACTAGGGTTTGATAGATTTTGAATTTGTACAACTCGATTCTGGACACAGGTTTGTAATAAGTGGGGTTCGGTTTTTATCCCGGATAAGCAAATACTGGAATCACTCCAGAGGAACATTTGAGAAACCGTTACCTTGATGGATGACATCACCTTTAGAAATAGCTCGGCTAGGAGTTAAGATGCACTTAGTTCCAATCTGGGTATAGTAAGGGTTTTAAGTGGAGCCACTTTAGTTTTTGCGCACAGTTGCCTCACAGTTACAGTTCCAAATTAATCAACGATTCGGATATACAAGCACGCACCATAAGCTTCCATGGAAGCATCA